>RJWJ010000169.1:0-308698 GCA_004363605.1 Indri indri
CTGAGCTCAGGAGTTCGAGACCAGCCTGAGCAAAAGCGAGACCCCGTCTCTACCAAAAATAGAAAGAAATCAATTGGACAGCTAAAAATATATAGAGAAAAAATTAGCTGGGCATGGTGGCACATGCCTGTAGTCCCAGCTACTCGGGAGGCTGAGACAGTAGGATTGCTCGAGCCCAGGAGTTTGAGGTTGCTGTGAGGTAGGCTGACGCCATGGCACTCACCCCAGGCAAGAGAGTGAGACTCTGTCTCAAAAAAAAAAAAGAAGTCAGGTATCATTGTTGCTTTATTTGCATTCACTTATGGAAAAATGATGGCGAGTATCTTTTCATATGCTCATTTGCCTTCTTTATATCTTCTTCGATATAATGTCTGTTCAGATATTTTATTTTGCTCACTTTAAGTTGGATTTTTCATTTTCTTATTGCTTAGTTTTAAGAGTTCTTTGTATATTTTGAATGCAAATCCTTTCTCAGATATGTGGTTTGCAAATATTTTCTTCCAGTCTGTGGCTTGTCTTTTCATTCTCTTAACAGTGTCATTCATGGAACAGAAATTTTTATTTTTAATAAGGTCCAATTTGTAGTTTTTTTGTTGATTATGCTCTAGATGTAGTATCTAAAAACTTGTCACCAAGCCCAAGATCGTGTAGACATTCTCCTGTTTTCTTTTAGAAGTTTTATAATTTTTCATTTTACATTCATATCTGTGATACATTTTTAGTTAATTTTTGTGAAAGATAAAAAGTCAGTGTATAGGTTCATTTTTGTGGTCTATGGATGTTCAGTTGTTCCAGGACCATATGTTGAAAGACTATCCTTTTTCTGTTGAATTGTCTTTGCACCCTTGTCAAAAATCAGTCGATTATGTTTATGTGGTTTATTTATGGGTTTTCTATTCTGTTCCATTGATCTGTGTGTCTATTATTTTGCCAATACCATACTGTCTTGATTCATACATCTATTTTTTCATTCATGCATTTATCCATCCATTCATTTATCATTTCCTTAATAAATATTTATTGATTATCTTCCTTATGCAAGATATTGTGCTACATAACACAGAAAACAAAGATGTTTTAGACATGGTAGCTGTCCTCTAAGAGCTGCAATATAGTCAGGAAGGTGTTGTCAGAGTATGTTCCAACATATACACAAATAGTGAAAAGCAAATCACAAGGTGAAAAAAATCCTACACAAGATGCACAGAGTAAAAGATGGTTTCCAAAGAGGAGGATATCAATACTGACTTAGAGTAAAGAGATTTGAGCAGGGACTTGAAGGATGGATAGGATATTTTTTTTTTTATTTCAAGGTATTATGAAGGTACAAACATTACGGTTATACTTTATATCTTTGCCTCACCCAAGTGAGGGTTAAAGGCATGCCCTTCCCCCCTACAATGCTCCTCATGTCCTTTAGTTGAGGGTTTACCCCCCCATCCCCCTAATCCCAGGAGAGTATTACTGCCATGTGATCACCCTAGTGTTGATCAGTTAGTACACTTTCCTGGATTACACTTAAGCCCATTATCCGAAGTAAGGCACCACAAGATTGGAAGAATGGGCTCCACTTGTACTCACCATCAAATTGGTACTGTCTGATCAACACTAGGATGGATAGGATTTAAATAAGATCAGAAAGTAGCTGTGTCAAGGTGAAATTCAGAACAGAGCAAGCACAGTGAGGGGGAAAGTGCCAAGTCTACCAGCTCTGTCTAATCTGATGGAAATACAATCAAAGCCCTGTGTATAATTGAAAAATTTCTAGTAGCTATACTAAAAGAGAAACACTTGAAGTTAATTTTATTTAACCCAATATATCCAAAATGACATCATTTCAACGTACAATCCATTAAAAATATTGAGGTATTTTACGTCCTTTTTCTTTGGTACTAAGTTTTCAAAATCTTGTGTGTAAATTGCATTTCTCAATTTGGAGCAGCCACATTTCAAATGCTCAATAGCCACATATTGGGCAGCACAGGTGTTGAAGGCTGGTAATGAGACGGAAGTCTGCAAAAGTAGGTTGGGGCCAAATTATCCAGAGCCTGAATAACGGGTGAAAGAATTTGAACTTGATTCTGTAGCTAGTGGATAAACACCAACACTTATGAGCAAGCGACTCCCACTAATAGTGTTCCTTCTCTGACTGGCAGTCGTGGACAAGCACTCCAAACAGGTGTCCTGAATGATTGTTGAGCCACCAGAGCAACATTGTGTGGAGATTAGCTGAAGATGTATTCAAGGAGGTAGAATGGAAAAGTCGGAGGACTGATGACTAGGTTCTTTTTATTTAAGCCACATGATATGAAAGCCCTCCGTTGCTTTCTTTCTTTTGCTTTCGACATAAGGGAAGTTACTGCCTGAAATATTTGCTATTTAGTGTGGGACAGTTTTTTTTTTTCTAGTGCTGTGTCCTTTATTGTATTGGAGTGTGAACAGGATGGGCTTATGCTAGGACATTTCTGGTAGCCTTTGGGGATGGGTCTGCTCACATATTGTAATTGCTACATAAAAAAAAGAAATGCTTCAGGCCGGGCACGGTGGCTCATGCCTGTAATCCTAGCACTCTGGGAGGCCGAGGCGGGCGGATTGTTTGAGCTCAGGAGTTCGAGACCAGCCTGAGCAAGAGCGAGACCCCGTCTCTACCAAAAGAAATAGAAAGAAATTAGATGGACAATTAAAAATATATAGAAAAAATTAGCCGGGCATGGTGGCACATGCCTGTAGTCCCAGCTACTTGGGAGGCTGAGGCAGTAGGATCATTTGAGCCCAGGAGTTTGAGGTTGCTGTGAGCTAGGCTGATGCCACAGCACTCGCTCTAGCCAGGGCAACAGAATGAGACCCTGTCTCAAAAAAAAAAAAAAAAAAAAAAGAAATGCTTTGCTTAAAGGATGTGGGTAGAGGGTGACAGGTTGAAGATAATGCCAGTTGTATTATCATTATTATTTTTTTTTCATTTGAGAATGCTCCCTTGACAGTAAAAAGCTAAGAGCCTTCTAAAATGAGGGTGGTAACGGTGGTAAAATCCTTGTCCTTAGCTGGCGGTGGAAACGAACAAGCAGGTTACTTGGATGTGTTGTGATTGTGGGTGCCACTCTTCTTGCCAATCTATTCTCACAAACTAGTGGGGGATCAGAGCTGAAAAGCTTTCTGTTTTTTATTTATTTTTCATTTGAGATCATTTCCAAAGACTGATAGTGAAATATCTACAAAGAGGCCATTCTGAAATAGAAAACATAATATTTTGCGTGCAGGGGTGTGTGTGGGTGCTGCAATTGAGGCCTGTCAAACTTGACAGTGTCCTTTTAAGGCTTTTCAAGAGAAAATCTCATAGTATTAGAGCCACACTTCCCATCAGCTATGACAGATTTCTGCATGTTAATACTCAAATTTGGTTGTACTTTCTCCTTTGTAATTAAGCTAAGTTGGTTTTCACAGGGTTGTTTGAATGTCTTTTTAGTGAAATTGAAACAGCATTAAGTTGGATTTTTAACTCTTTTCTTAGAAGTAGTCTTTAATGTGTCTTGTAGATGGGTCGGCGTACCTGGCGGCATTTATTAACAACAGCCTTGGAGAGCTTTGCAGGATTTTTAGTGCTGCTTTTGTTTTTTTAGCACAGTAAATGGCTGTGATCTGGGTCTCTGTTGCCAGGTCATGGTTGAAAAATACCAATTATTACAAAGCATGTGAGCTTTTGAGGAGTTGTCTCTATGTAACCAAGAAGGGCATTACAGTGGAGTTGCTGCAATGTTAAGCCAAAGGCAACAATTTTTACCTTAGTCCCTCAGAAAAACAGAGGGTGAAGGGTCTGCTCCCAAGCAAATTTCTAGTGTGAATGTAAAGTCTGCCATGATTTTATGAGAAGTTTCTTCTTTAATGATGTGGGATGAGAAAATAACAACACTACTTTAGTACTTAGCAGTAATGAAATATAAATTGCTCCAATCAAGAAGTGGTTTCAGAAGTAATATACATAGTGGCCTTGGAACCAGAAACTAAGTTTGAATTCTGACATCACAACAATTGCTGTGTGGCCATACTCTTTCTCAGATTCTTTTTTCCGTCTGTCAAACAGGCTAATAATAGCAATCTAATATGGTTTGTGTGAGGTTTAACATGGTAACTCTACTCAGTTGCTGGCGCATGCCTGAATGGTAGCTATCAGCATGAAATAATGCTAAATGCTGTGTTGGCTTTGCAGGCTGAGAGTTCATTTGCTCTGCTCCTCTTTTGCTTGTGTTTCTGGAATGAAGTAGAGTAAGGCAGTTGTGGTGACCATCTCAGATCTCCTGCAGTGAGAGCATAGTTGGCAGATGGCCCAAGATGCTCCCCATCGGGATCCACTGCCGTGTCTCCACGCCTCCCACCGGATGCTCCTATCGACAGCTGGGCATGGCAGGGATGCTAGGGCAGGTGCATCCCGGCAAAACACACATCTCATCCCATGGGCAACTGGGCTGGAAGACTCCACATGACCTGGCTGAACTTTCTTAAAACTCTGTTTAGGCTGGGTGCTGTGGCTCATGCCTGTAATCCTAGTACTCTGGGAGGCTGAAGTGGGAGGATCACTTGAGGCCAGGAATTCGAGACCGGCCCGAGGAAGAGCTCAATCCCATCTCTGCAAGAAAGAAAGAAGAAAGAAAGAAAAGAAAGAAAGAAAGAGAGAAAGAGAGAGAGAGAGAGAAAGGAAGGAAGGAAGGAAGGAAGGAAGGAAGGAAGGAAGGAAGGAAGGAAGGAAGGAAGGAAGGAAGGAAGAAAGGAAGAAAGAAAGAAAGAAAGAAAGAAAGAAAGAAAGAAAGAAAGAAAGATAGATTAGTGGGGCGTGGTGGCATGTGCCTATAGTCCCAGCTGCTCGGGAAGCTGAGGCAGGTGAATTGCTTGAGCCCAGGAGTTTGAGGCTGCAGTGAGCTATGATGCTGCTGCACTCTAGCCGGGGCCACAGATGAGACTGTCTCAAAAACAAAACAAAACAAAACAAAACAAAACAAACAAACAAAACTCTGCGCAAACCTCCTCCTTCCCTATCCTCCTTTCTTCCCCTGTCCTTCCACAGGTGCCTGACCAGCACCACGGTCTGCCAGCAAGCCCCTCCCTGCACCTGCTCTCTGCTCCAGTCACTGGGACATCTAATCCCATCTTGGTTCTTCCTTCTTGGCAAAACTGAACAAAGGCAACAGTCTATACCTGCTTTTCAGGGATTTGTAATTCAGAGTTCAATTTAATTAAAAAAGAATAGTGTTTCCAAAGAATGATTCAGTAGTAAACTGTTTTAGGTCCTAGAATGAAAAAGAGAAGAGAATCAAGAGGACAATGCACTCAGAAAAAAAAAAGAGAAAGAAAGAGAGACAGAGAAAATTAAGGTGAGAAGAGCATTTCCCCTCACCTCAGTCATGGTGCGTTTCACATTTCTTTGGTGTTGGGTGCATGCCAAGTGCAGATGCCCTCAGCACGATGCCCTTCCCCTGGCCTCTGCCCTCCTGCACCGTTTGTCTTCTGTGCCTCTCAAGTAGCTCTGGGCATACACTGATACTTAGTATTTCAAGTGAAAAAGCCCTTAGCTTGATATGAGTTGCTTGAAGGATGTGAACCCTGGATTCCAGACCTGATTCTGCAGCTAACAGTCACATTTTCAACATTTTCGCTGTTTTCCAATCCCTCTTACTGCCTGTCATAGAAGGCTCTTGCTTTTATTTGCTGTTTGTTAAAAAGAGAAAACCAAGAGGCCCATTAAAGCCCAGGATACAAGAACTCCAGGCAGCTCCCAGTTCATCCTCCCTGTTGGGAGTGTCCCCCTGGGCAGCCCACGGACAACCTTCGTGAACAGGAAGGAGGCCATTAGAAGTATTGCCACTTAAAATATTTATTTTTTTGCCTTCGTTCCTTAAAGTGTTCAATTATTGATTCTGCTCTGATTATGATGAATCTATTTGGCCTCATGCTCAAATATTTCTCTGTAGCTATGGATGGTATCACTTTCCTTTCTCAAGTACTGAGGGTTAAATCTATTCAGTTAAAAATAATTAACAGAATAAAGAATCACAATTTTGAGAACAAAGAATGAGTTGCAAGAAGCAATTTTGTTTGGAGGCAATGCCAGACTTACAAAAATGGAAGATTACATGTGGGATGGAGGGGCTCTGGGGCGGCCTCATGGAGCAGTACCACGGGCACTGACCCCGTGGAGGGGAAACAGAGCACACGGAGGGCTCCAGAGATCAAAGATGCGTCGAGGGGTGGCCTTTAGATTCACCACGTCTGTCACGGAATTAGACATGCCGGCTGCCCCACACTTTCATTCCTCGCCTCCCTGCTGGTTGTCTGAGTTCAAGCCCAGAGTGCGTGGGGAGGGCGGCCTTGGGGGGCCTGGAGCGGGGAGCGGCTGGAAAAAGGCAGCAGAGAGCAGATTTAGAACAGTTCTGTTCACGAGAAGGTGCTTTCCCTAAATTCTCTGGCAGAAAGAAGAAGAAGAAGAAAAAAAAGCCCTGGTATTTCACATAATCCCTTCAGGGGCAATTTTATATCACTTTGCTAAAAATTGGATATCTCTTCCTAAGTCTTCCACAGCCATTGGCTCAGCAAGAGTTTGAAGTGTTGTGGCAGCGACCCTGACTTTTCCCCTTGCCTCATCCTCTCCCACTCACCCCCTGCCTCTATTTTTCTCTTTTATGTGGATCTATCTGTGTCTAATTTAGATGGCAAGTTCCTTACTCCTGTATGTTATAGTGTCTGGCATACTGTGAGCACTTATAAATGTTAAATGATAATAATGATAATAGGGGAGCCCTAAAGGTGCCAGCTGCTTCATTTCACTGGAGAGAAGAGGGTTTTCACTACAGACTGTAGTTTTTTTAAAAAAAGTAAGGGCAATGGGGAGGGAAAGCATATCAATTTTCTTAGGCAAGGAGGAGGCTAGAGAGAGGCTGATAGGAATTTGCCATATAAAAGAAAATAGATTAATAAAAAAAGGTCAACTAAAACCACAGGATGTGAAAAGAATTCAATACCTGGCCTTGAGTCTTGTGACCCTTTCAAGCATTGCTTGTCCAAGGTTTCAAACAAATTTGAAGCACCAATTGCCTAAAAAGGATGGAGCATCCACTTTAAGCCATGTAGCAAGAGAGCTGCAGGGAGTGAAAGAGCCCAGACATGGGCCTCAGAACCCCTGGATTCCAGACCTGATTCTGCAGCTAACATTCACAGAATCACTTAACTTTTCTATGACCTAGTTTCCCATTTATAAAACGAAGGGTGGAGCCAATGCAGGGGAAAGTTTACTGAATAACTTCTATGAATCCTTCCAGTTTTGAAATTCTGTGAGTCAGTGGCTAACAGCTGCATAACATGCTATCTACCACTTTCTTGAGCACTTACTATATGCTAATCACTATATATCAATTTCATTCACACTACCTCCTTCAACACTCACAACTCTGTAAAACAGAAATTGTTACTATCCACGGTTTACAGACGAGGATACCGCAGCAGAGAAAGAATAGTGATTTGCTCAAGGTGCTGCAGCTGGTGGTAGGAGTCTACGCCACCCCTGTCTGAGTCTGAAGCCAGTGCTCTGACCCACGAGGCCACACGCTACATTAGCATCCCTTGAGCCAGTCCCACATGGCCCCGTGAGTTGAGCCTGGAATGCACAACAATGTTCTAGATACGCACCATAATACACTTCAAATTGGAAGAGTCTCAGAAGCAATTTAGGGGAACAACTATATTTAGAATATTCACTACAGCCAAACCGTATTAACTTAAAGTTACTATTCATAGAGACTGATATTACTTAATAAGACACTGCTTTTGCATTAGACAGGTCTATATATCAACTCATTTAATCCTCACAGCAACGTTGCAAGCCCATCCTGAATTTCACAGCTGAGTGTTTTGAGGCACTGAGCTTAAACGTGTCCAGGCTGGCCAAGGGGGGAGGTGGGGTCCAGTGCCATCTCTGGCCCCCAGCGGTGCGCTCGTCCACTCCGTGCACCGGCTGCCCATCAGCTCTGTTTGGGTGGGGCTGCAGGGAGGGGCGATGCAATGGAGGGGTAGCTTGATCTTCCTGAGTTTTCCCATCCTCCTGCCCCACCTGCACCTTCAGGACCAGGCTTGTTGGACTCTCCTCTCTCCCCTTGTGATGACGCAGGGGGCAGGAAATTGCAACAAGCTACGCTTCTTGCTTTTGGCTCTTGTTTCCCATTAGGACTTTGCTCAAGTGGAGGGAAAAATTGACAGAAAGTCTCCTTTCATGACGGAGGGCGGGACAGAAACAACTCACACCTCCTACCCCTTCCCCAGCCAGGTACCCGCCTGCTCCACCCTGAGCGAAGCAGCAATGTCCCCGATATACTGGCTTTGCTGGTGGCCTCTGATGCAGTCAGGCGGGGAGGAGAGGCAGTTCCATCTCTCCTTCAGAAGGGTGCTGGATGGTGCCTTGGAACAACCTGACGTGTCCTTAATACAGAAAACAACAGAGGAAACTGGATTTAGCTACCTTAAATTTAGATTTTGCAGCAACAACCATCAAAACAAACCCACTGTCACTGCCCACCTTGTCCACAAGAGAAAAATGACAGACGCAGATCCACAGTGAAAGGCGTTTTGACAAATAACAACCGTAAATAGCTGGGGATGCTGCTTCTTTACTGTTGTATTCTTTTCTTCCTTCCCATTCTCTGTAATTTAAAAACCATCATTAATATGTGTCTATCGCATGTGGTATTCTATATATACTGATACCAAATGAACTTGCAAAAAAAGCAAGATGAAGAATAGTACATATGCAGGATTTTTTTTTTTTTTTTTTGGTTATGAAAACCAACGTATATATACAGTTTTTTCTTTTTTTTAAAGAACAACAAAAACATGGCTCTTTCTAGATGGGTTCGGGGTGCAGGCCCATGGCAATGCGTGCAGCCAGTGTCTGCAGAGCTGTCCACATAAAAGCCACCAAGGGGCAATACTCCTGGCTCTCCACCACCTTTAGCTGTTCCCAACCACTCTGGTTGTCTGACCCAAGAAAATGCTTGCAAATTTTGACACCCACATAAGTTTCTTAGATATAAATATATACATACACAAACTATTTCTGGAAGGATAAACAAAAATTTATAACAATACTTGTTTCTGGGGAGAGAACTGGAACTGGGGTCTTTTTCATTGTACACCTTTATGTCCTTTTTAAACCTTGAAAATTTTAATTTTATTTATTTTTTATTATTTCTGGAAAGATCATGTTTCCAGCAGAGAAAACCATATCTAATTTTTCACAGTGAGGGCTTGGTACTGGTGTCATGAACCTCTCCTTGCCCTCTGGAAGCATATTAATAGGGGGAACAAACTGTGTGGAAAGAAGAGACAAAATAATCTTCCCAATAACTGCCTCTGCTCCCATCGTGCCCCTGCTGCTCTGTGTACAGGAGGAGGACTGGTGCTGGGCTCTCCGAGAGCTGACATCTCCATGCCCCCCCTGGTCACCATGGGTCACAGAGGCAGATACAGGCAGGAAGGCCACAGACGAGGGGATGGGGCAGGATGCTAACGAGAACGCAGATGCAGAAGTGACCGGAGAGCCTACAGATGCGTCCTGGAAGCTCTTGACCTGCAGCTATTGGGTCTTCCATCCCTCAGTCTCACAGTCCTTTCTAACCCACAGAGAAAACACGTCCCTTGTACCATTCCAGCAGGTCGGCTGAGAATCTACATAGGTGACTGGCAAAAAGAGAACCACATTCAGAAGAGAACTTTCTCGGACTTGCCTGGGGTTCTGCTTGTCCTCTTGAGAATCATGCCAACACTCTGAACTCAGGAGCATGCTAAGTATTCTGCCACTTTTTAAACAAGCTCTATTTTCCTTTTTATGGCATCCTTGAAAAGAATTCTGTCTTCTTGAGAGAGGTCAATGTGATTTATAGCTGGGGAACAGCTAAATAACATTCACTCCCGGAGCAGAAGAAGGCCTCTATCAGCACGAGATGCACCAGGCAGGGGTGTGCCAGGAGAGGCGGCCACGGGCTGCTGCCCGTGTGTGTATTTGTGCAGTCGTAGACTTTCCAATTTCCAGGGAGTGGCCCTGACATGAGCCTGCTCCTTCTCTCCTTTATCCTGATGGAAATCCCAGAAACAAACATAATGTTTGGTTCTGGATAAAGATGTTTGGGGAAGGCCAAGAAAGAGTAGCAGGAAGGGGGGAAACCAGCGCAGAACAGAACATATAATACACAGGAGCGTGCGGAATGCACGCCACCTGACTTAGCCAGATGTCTCTGGAGGGAAAGCGAAGGAAACGGCTAAATGCCTTTATATCCCCTGGAGTCTTCAAAGGAAGCCTGCAAAGCAGGGCATCCGAATGATCCTCACTCGTTTAATATCTGACGCGTTTGCATCTGCGATGTGCAGAGCAAATTAGAATTCCTGCTACAAGAACAGAATTTTCACTGCTGAAGTTAGCACAGAGGTCAGGCAGCCTCATCACCACCTTATCTTATCTCAGATGGTGTCAAGATGAATATTTGGGGACAGGGGTGTTGTGGATTTTTTTCCTCCAGGAACATTAGGAAAAGCCATAAAGAAAATGATCCCAGACTCTGCAGCCTTCTATGGGAAAGGAAGGTCAATTTCGTCATAGGTCCCTTCCCTGGACCGTCCAGATTGCTGCTATTAAGACGGTGTAGCTGGAGCATCAGTGCAGGCGCACTGTTACGTTAACTATTTAGGATGCAATTTCTGGGCCTGAGGAAGATGGATAGCACATTTTAAAGAAAACGCACTTCCCCTCCTAACACGCCACAACTAAATTCTTCTGAAAAACAATGACAATGGATTAAGTGGTATGCTTTTTAGATATTGTTAACTTTATTTTCAGAGGAAGCACTAACATTTGTGCTGTCTGGGCTTTGGGGATCCACTTGCCATGAAGACTTGAAGTCTAGATTTAATAAAATCATGCAGTGTGAAGTCCACACAATATTGTTTTTCTTATACTGGGCTGAATGCTTTGATTATTATTCACTCTCAAGTTACCCCCGGGACATGAAACCTGCAATATTATAATGTTTATGCTGCTGGCCAAGGAATTCTCAAATATGTCAACAATTATTACCCCATTTTATAGTTAAATAAAATGAGGCAAAAGAGATACATTATTGAGGGAGAAAAGAAGGATTTTACACACATACACACATATACACACCCTTGTAAGCCTTCATCCTTAAAGTTTTTTTAAAAAAAATAACGTGTATCATCTTACAGAAACATATTTTTCTCCCAGACAAGTGTGAATCCAACGTATTTGAAATTAATTTGTAGGTCATGTAGTGATGTTGAGTTTTATTTTTATAATATATTTCTAATTTTATCTTTTGGAAAGTAATGATAGTTTTCTGTTTAGAATAAGGTAGGAGGTCTTGACTAGATTCAGAATATGACCCAGTCAAGAAATTTTAAGTATGCAAAAAATTCAAAATGGCCCGTCATGCCATTTGATTGGGATATTGACTTGAAACATCTAAAATATTACTGTTTTTGACAAAGCTTTTCTGTTTTTTCTTTAGACCTGAATAAAACCATGTCCTGTAGCAAGTACTCCATCTCAACTGGCCCTTTTTCTTATACAATATGCATCTTTGAAAATTAGCCAGAGATGGTTTCTGCAATTTATCTCAGCACTTCTTTAGTGGAAGTCATGAATACTCTTCCAGGTTATTGACCTCTGCTTTGTTCTGGATTCTTCTGAGCCAGCAAAATTCCTGTCTCTCACTGGAATAATCCACAGAAAGAGGAGAATGTGTTCAAAAAGTGATAGAGAGATTTCCCTTCAAGAACCCATAGCTGGAAAATGGATTCCTCCTGCCTGACAGCTAAATGCATGCTACTATACATGTTCCTACAATAAGATATGGGGTCCTGGCTAAATCAGACACTATATTACATCCCACATATGCTGAGGCTATTCAGGTCCAGAGCGTTCCTTCAGAAGGGGCTGGGCATTTGTCTTTGGCCTGTAAAGACAGGTGAGGAACAGCAGCAGGTTGTAGTCATTGTTCTGTAGCAATGAGAGTTTGTCCACTTTGGACGTGGAGATGATGCCAGACTATGCGCAATAATAGCAAGAGGCAAGCAAAGGACTCAGTGAGCCTCTCCACTTTATGTAGATGAATAGAAGGAGAAGTTTCTCAGGAGTCTGGAGGAAGGGAGAGAAGAAGTGCAAGTGGCTACCTCTTGTTGGTTTGGAGGGTATTGGCTCCCTTCTTTCCCCCCTGCCGTGGCCTACCTTGACCATTTCACTGCTTATTAGCACCTCCCACATAGGAGGGCAGAGAATGGGGGAAAAGATGAAACTCAAATTTATCCATTGGAGGTGCTAATTCTTGACTTTCACACCATGCTAAATTGCTTGGACACTTTATTGGACAATTTTGAGTTGTTTTTCTAAACCCTTTGGTCTATCAGTGAAATTTGTATTATAGACTTTATCAAAGAGCTGAAGCACTTTTGTGCACTGGCAGTTCAGTGAGGGGTTTCTGAAAGTGACAGGACCCGCATTCCATATTTCTATAAGATAGCTAAAACTAACTCTAACGTTTCTGTGTTCATGGGAGAAAAGGGTAAGACTGGAAATTTAAATTAAAAAAAAAAAAACCAGAAAAATGATGCTTTTCGACCTCCTTCTCCCATCACAGCTAACCTCAGAAGTCACTATCACAGTGGAAAACATCAGTTTGAGCTTAATGTCACATATTCCCTGGCGGACATACTAATAAGCAACCAAATGACCCAAAGCTAGAGAAGGGGAGGGAGACAGAGAAGGAGCAAAGTGCTCGTGCAACTCACACACTGGCTCATTAACCCTTGAATCGCTGAACGTTGGTTTGAGATAATTTGTGCTGTGTTTGTTTAAAAAAGTCATGAGTTGCCAAAGCCAATTGCACTGAAGGAGTAGCAGTACATTTGCTAAGAGGTGATGTCAATACTGTATTGTAATACTTATCTGGGATAACAGGGGATGTAGACAACATGGGTAATTGAAACACACGAATAATTCCAAACCCTGATACAAAGTGATAGTTGCAACTGCCTTTTCACAAAGCTGCTAGCAGGCACCAATATTCGTTCAGTTGTATCTCTGTTCTCATCCCTCTTCTGACATCCAGAGGGATGGAAGTATAAATAAGCCACGAACTGGCTAAAAGGAAGATGACAGAAGCAAAAGAGAAAAATGATAAGTCAAAGTAAAGGATAGTTCATATTATTGAGTAGCAGCTCTTGGAAGACTGAGAGATGACTGGACTGAATTTGCATTATTTCACGATATCGCTGTGTAATTTTCTGCAGTGGGCCAAAGAACCACTGTACGCCTCATAGGAGTAATATTTTCCATCACTTTAAGGTTTATAGATTTGGACCTTCAAGACCTGTGCTCCTGAGGCTGTTTATTTTCTCTTGAATACTTGGCCTGCAATTAATGGTAAACTCCAACTCCATGGCCTGGACTAAGGCATATACATTCAAACCTGGCGACACTTTACCTAATTTCAAGAGAAGCACAGAAGAGTGAGCAAACTCTGATGGAAATAGCATCAAATTTGAAATTCACAGTCCCAGTTTCAAATCCCAGAGCCTCTATGGGGATGTGGGCTGAGAAAATATTACTCCCGTGAGTATATTACTCCTATGAGCAAGTCACTTAAAAGTTTTGAGCTTTAATTTACTAGTTTGTTGATTGGGATAATAATATCTCATGGGATTACTGTGAGGATAATTGTAAATCCTCACCGAGATGATATATGTAAATGTACTTTATAAAATGGAGGTGCTATGTAAGTCTTAGTAGATTTCGTAAAGAGGAAAAAAATCATATGGCACATCAAACGAACCACTCTAGTTGTTCTCAACCTCTGAGTGTATATTTGGGAAATTTGACAAAAATGCAGATTCAGTGGCCCATCCCCAAGGATTCTGAGTCAAAAAGTCTGGCATGCGACCCAGGTAACTTTATTTTTAGCAACTGCACCAGGTGATACTGATGCGGGTGATCCACACAGCACCCTTTCAGAAACGCTGCTGTGAGCCTCTGATTGGCACATTCTGGCAAGAGTGACAAAAGCAGGAGAGGGGCAATTTCTCAAAACCAGATGCAGCCAATGGCACTCTCATGCCATCCTCATAAACGCATCCCTACTGATGCATGTGGAGCTGCCATCCACGACTGTCCCAATCAACTCTTGGGAGAATGGGCATAACAACTCTTCCATCTCTGTGCAGGTTTTAGGGATCTGTTATCTTTCTTTCTGTGATTTTTTTCCCCCCTTACTCCCTAGGGTCTCTTTTCCTTGTGCCAAGAACACACATTCTAGTTTCCTAAATCTCTCCAGGAAGGTACTTCACTCAAAATCTACCTTCACTCACAGTTCTCTACTCTCCAATTTCTCAGTCATCCTCACCATTCACATCCAAATGTGAATGGTTTATACATGCCATTGAAAGGAGGCTGTTTAGGTCTAATGAATTTTCAATTCCAGATAGTTCAAATAGTTTTAAAGAGATAAATGAAATATTTGAACTACATGTGGGAGAAATTGAAGACTCTATAAATTAAGTGTCTGCACGTTACGTCAATTATGATTCCTGCATTCTTTGTGACACTAGTCTTGCTTCCTTGGGAAGAGTCATGGTTCAGACACAAGAACACTCCCAGGATGTCAGGATACCAGGGAAGGGGAACTTGGCTCATCATATTTTAAACACTCTCAAGCCCCTGCTCTATGCATTGTCCCATGAGGTCTAAAGGGAATCACCCTTTGTTTTATATACCAGTGTGAGGATAGCAGTTATAAAGACTTACTTGAAGCTGCATAGGGGTCCCTTTCACTACAACTGGTCAATGTTCCTGCTTTTCCTACCTGAAGTTCAGACTGAGTCTGGGCTACCTTCTTAGTGTTTGCCATGTGCAGTGAATGCAAGACACTCACAGATGTCTTCAAAAACTTATGTTCTTCATGGAGAGTTCCTTTAAGACTAGTTATATAGACACAGTTCTCTGGACTCAATATTGAAGCTAATTAAAAAATATGTGTGTTTATTGAGTTTTCTTCTCTTACTTTTCTTTTAAGCTTAAGAATGTAATTAAAAATATTGAATTTAATTTTCTTATTTAAGATATAATTCAGATATTTTAGAAAATCTAATCTATAAATTTTAACAATTCTAGAGAATTAGGTGTGTCAGATCCAATTCCTGTTTTAAGGTAATTATTGGAAATATATAGATTTGCCTGTTTCATCTTGGTTGAAGACATCACAAGGGACTTTTTGGTTTATTAAAATGATTTAAATTATTCATCTCCAAATTAAAACATTAGGTATAAAATTATAGTGCTTTGGAGAACCCTCCAAAAGAATCTGATATGAAATTATGAAAAGAAATATTTCAAAGCTAAAATCAGTTACAGTACATGAGAGAAATATATGAGGATAAAAAATAAACATTATCTACTCACTCCTTTATAAATGCCATAGAAAAGTATAATATCAAAATATTTTCAAATACTGGAACCTAATGGTCCTTATACTCTTGAAAAGACCATGTTTGGAGGACATGATATCTAATTCAAAAAAAATGTAAATGGCTAATGTACATTCTAAACTCAAAGAATGATGGTTTTGCACCACCGCCAATGGGTTTATGGGCCTAGGTCTGTCAGGCTAATGACAGTACTAAAAATATGAGATCTTCACTGAAAGAACAGATCTGATTGGCTGGTGGTCAGAGTAGTGCTTGTCTCACTGGCTTCCTTTTAGGAAAGGAGATCCTAAGCCAAGTCTACACATGTCTAGCTTGTCTTCAGAATTAAGAATTCATTTGGGCCAAAATTCTGTCTGCAAAAGTATGACTCAAGTGATTAAAGTTCAGAACTTCTTGAATCAAATGGGCTATGATTGTGCAAATCTAATTTTAGATAATGTACCAGATTTAGACATGAGCTTTCAGGCTTCTATTACCCAGAGGGAGAACTGCTAAATCAGGAGAAGCTACAGTGTTGTGCTGTGGAATAGCGTTGTGCTGGGAAGGCACAAACCTGGAAAGCAGCCCTAGCCTGCCACAGTGAATTCCGTGGCCCTGGGCAATCTGTGTGGCTCACTGGGCCTCACGTGAAAAATGAAATGGTTACACTGGATGATCTCCAGGGTGTGTTCAGGTCTCAGTCTCTCAAGCCTCTCAGATGGTGCAAACCAAATTACTCTGGCAAATGGTTCATAAACCCACATGAGCAATGTGAGGTGAGTACCAGTCAATGGATGAGTGGCAAAACCTCTCAAGGAGTTAGTTTTTCTGTCTCTTTTGTGGGGTGTGGTGGGTGGTGGCAGTGTTCCTTGCTAATTTACAGAAGAGCTAGGGCAACCCACCACCTCAAAGGGCAGATTGGGAGGTTGGGAACCAGGTGGGCCGTGGGTGCTAACGTTTGTTAAGTGCTCACTGTGGAACAGTCATGGTATTCAAGGGTTTTCAACAAGAGACATGTACACCTTGGAGAGCTGCAGGAGGTGAGGATAGTCACCCACAACTTTGAAATGAAGAAAGTGAGTCTCAAAGCCGTTGATAATATGCCCAAATCATGCCGGGACTCCAACCTGGAATCCCTGGGCTCCAACGCCTGTGCCCTGACCACAGCAGGCAGCATCAGGGGACAAGGTAGCCCTGCAGAGCTCCTGAGAAAGCCTGAAAAGTCAGGGACGCAATTCTGGGGACAGGAGAGTGCTATGGTTTGAGTGTTCCCTCCAGAACTCATGTTGCAATGTGATTATCATTGTAACTGTATTGAGAGGTGGGACTTGTAAGAGATAATTATGTCACCAGGGTTCTGACCTCATAAGTGGATTAATACCATTGTCATATGAATGGATTAGTTCTTGTGAAACTGTTTTTTTTTATAAAAGTGAATTTGGCCCAATTTCCTTTCCCTGTGTCTTATGTGCCTTCTTGTCCTTCTGCCACATTATGACACAACAAGAGGGCCGTCACTAGACATGGCCCCTCAGTCTTGGACTTCCCAGCATCCAGAACCATGAGCTGAATAAACTTCTGTTGTTTATAATTTAGCCAGTCTGTGGTATTCTGTTATACTAGCACAAAACGAACTAAGAGAGGTAGTAAACATAATTATTTTCTGCAAAGAAGGTGAGAAAGAGAATTTGGGTGCCTTGCCTGCCATTAGGAGTGCCCTCATTGAGTTCATATGCAGTTTCTTATGTAACAAAGTCATTATATTAACCTAGAAAAACATTTCTTAGCCTCAACCTGCAACTTAAATTCTGCTATAACTCACAGCCCATTATAGGACTTTAACAAATTATGTAACTGTGAATGACAGATGCAACAACAGTGTTCTGTACTCTAACAAGAAGCTTTGGGTAATTTATTTAAATATTGATATACTTCAGGTGTTATTAAAAAGTTCTTTAGTGTTTAAGTGTAAAAAATATACTTTTCCTTTGACCTAGAAATTCATTTATTATAAAACCATTTCTCACCATAATTAAAAATGAGGAAGGTATTCATTTTATGTTTACATTTTTCTGTGTTTATAATTTATAACCTACTTCTTTCTAACAAAAGGGTTAAGGCAGGTTACAAAGCTGCTGAGTCTGCAGGTGGGAGTGAAATAATTATAACTGTTAGGAGAGGAGAAATGTGGGAGCAGGGGACTGAGAAAGGCATTAGAGATATAAGCACTCAATCGATAAGAGGTGACAATCATGGCACCAGGGAGTCTCATTTGAGGTCAACAGGAGAGGAGTCTTTCTGCTCTAGGGAAAGCAACGAGAAATAGTAAAGTGATAAAAAGGAAGAGTGAGAACTTACTGTGGACAGAAAAAAACAGTCTGCAATGTATTCAACTGGATAGTTTTATGAAAATCCAAGTCAGTTTAATTCAATGAATGCATTTGAGCCCTTAATATGAGCACTCCTATGACAAGATAAAAAGTTGAGGAAGACAGGATTTCAATCCTAAAGGACTTTACACTCTAGGCATGAGCATAAGAGGAAGACAACAGACAAGAGCAACCTTTATATTCATGGAGACAAAGGATGGAAAGGAATAGTGTAGAATAAGAGGCAGCTGCCAATAGGCTTACTTATTTTTTTATCCAATAAATTATATAATCTATAGCAGTGATTGGCAAAGTTTTTTTGTAAAGGGCCAGATAATAATGTTTTAGGATTTGAAGACCAAGAGATGAAATTGAGGATTTGGGGTAGGTGCTTACATATTAAGAAGGAAAACTCCTGCCCCACCTCACCCCACCCCAAAGCAGGCATGCTCTGCAACCCAGTTGTGATCAACTAAAGACATTCTGGGTATGAGGAGCAATTGGTCTTTGTGCACAATTCTCTTTTCCAAGAGCCCGGCTGCCTTAACTTAGGCAGCTAGCTCAAGGGGAAGCAACTTGCTATATTATTGACTTCAAAATTTCATCATCCAGTGCTTGACAGCTGGCAACACAGAGTTCCTAATGTGTAGGTGGCAACCTGTACTACTCTGCTTAGTCACCAGGGCTTAACATGCTAAGGACCATACAATAACATGAAATGCTGATTTACAAAGTAAGGATATACCTTTCTCACTTCATTAACATGATCAAATGTTTTAAAATTTGCAGAATTGGGAAAACTGGATAACTGTGTCGAAAAAGGTATTAGACACATTCTTTACAGAACATGTTAGGATAAATTCCAAATAGATTAGAGATGTAAATCCAAGTAACCAAATTACAAAACACTAGAAGATATGTAGACAGATATGGATAGATATGGACAGGTAAACAGGGGAAGAGAGGGAGTGGAGGATGCCTCCTACTATTCAGCATTACGTTGGAGGTTTTATCCAATGCAGTTAGGGAAGGGAAAATAACAGGAAGCATAAGAATTGAAAAGAAAGAGGTAAAACTATGTTTAGCTGCAGACAATAAGATTATATATCATAGTAGAAATTGAAAAGGATCAATGGAAAACTACTACAAACAATAAAAGGACTTAAGCAGGGCGCAGTGGCTCACGCCTGTAATCCTAGCACACTGGGAGGCCGAAGCGGGAGGATTGCTTGAGGTCAGGAGTTCAAGACAAGCCTGAGCAAGAGCGAGACCCTGTCTCTATTAAAAATAGAAAGAAATTAGCTGGACAACTAAATAAATATATATATATATATACACACACATAAAATTAGCCGGGCATGGTGGCACATGCCTATAGTCCCAGCTACTCGGGAGGCTGAGGCAGGAGGACCCCTTGAGCCCAGGAGTTTGAGGTTGCTGTGAGCTAGGCTGATGCCACAGCACTCACTCTAGCCTGGGCAACAAAGCGAGACTCTGTCTCAAAAATAAATAAATAAAAGAACTTAGTAAGGTTATAAAATGATAACTTTAGCAGGTTAAAATTAACATAAAAATCTAATAACTTTCACACATACAAACAAAAACCATGTAATGAAAGAGAAGACCTACTAACAATGGCAAAAACAAAAATACAATTCCTAGGTGTAAAATTAGCAAGAAATGTCCAAAATTCTGTCCAAAATTATACGACACTTTTGAAAGAGACAAAATAAACATGAAAAAGCAAAAAGTCATACCATTTACTTGAATATGACGACTCAACATCATAAAGTTGTCAGTTTTCCCTAAGTTATTTTATAAACTTAAAAAATTCCCAATAAGAATACCATCAGATTTTTGGAGTTTTGTTTTTTTTTTAAATCTGAGTTTGGAAAGTTGCTTATAAAGTTCATTTGGAAGAAGAAACAAGTAATAATTAGGAATATCGTGAAAAAGAAAAGTAACAAGAGAGGGCTGTGTATATCAGAAATTAAAATAGATAATAAAGCCTCTATAATTAAAGCATTTTGATATTAGCATGTCAGTAGAAAGAACAATAGCATAGGATAGAAAATCCAGACATAAACTCACTCACATGCAAAACTTACAGTGAGTAAACGTAGCAAGTATATATAGTATGCTATGATAAGGGTAGCATTTCAAATCATAGGGGGGAAGAAAGGCTATTTAAGAAGCAATATTGGGATAAATGAAGAGCCTTATGGAAAAAGATGAAATTAGATCCTCTCCTCACAGGGTATGCTAGGATAAATTCTAAATGAACAGATATTTAAATGCAAGTTACTAAATCACAGAGCACAAGAAGAAAATATAAGTGAACTCTACTACAGCCTGGGAGTGAAGAAAACTTTCCTAAGACTCACAGTTTGGAATGAATAAGACAAAAAATGGTATATTTGGTCACATAAAAGAAACTTTTTGCTCATAGACACACACACACATAATGTATTGGGAAAAAGGCAAATGATACTGGGAAAATATTTTGTACTTGAAGATAACATATTAATATTTCTATCAATATCTCTAACATACAAAGACCTGAAAACAGAGCACAAAAAGGCCAACAGCCCCAAAGTGGGCCAGAGTAATGGAAAAATATTACACAGAAAAAGAAATGTAAGTGGCTCTTAAACTGTGCTCAATTTTACTCATGATAAAATAAATGCAAATTAAAACTACACTAAATGTTCTTTCTCCCCTATTGGATTAACAAAAATCCAACAGTTGGACAACCCATTCTGTTGACAAGGCTGTGAGCAAACAGACAGGCGTATATGTTGCAGGGAGGAACAAAACATGGTATAACCCTTATGGAAGAGAATTGGAAATATCTTGTCAAATTATGTATGCATTTACTCTTCAGCCCAATAATCCTACTTACAGGAATCTATCATAAAGATACGTTGGCAAAAACATGAAGATATATGCACAAAGCTAATGATTGCAGTATTATTAGTAAGAGCAAAGACTGGTGCCAGTTGGTGGCATAGAACAAATAGAGAAGTATTCAGGTGATTTTAAAACATAGTTATTTGATGGTTCATCTCTATAGGGATATACCCTAAAGACAAAAGAACTACTAAGAAAAGAAAAAGCTATTGGTGGTAATGTTGGTTTTATTATTCTAAGACTATTGGGATTAAGACTGTGCTGGTGACACTGACAATTGTGATTTTTCAAGTTAAGTAAAAACCCTATAGTTCCAAAGTTGAACTGCAGTATTGTAATATTAATATGAATCGATGTATTTTTATGTACAAATTTATGTATCTATGTGTACGGTATTTGCATCTATTGGTGTGTATGCACATAAGTTAATTTTTGAAGTTGGGGAGGAGCACATGAGAGGTTCATTATTATTCTCTCTGCAGTGCATTTGAATTTTCTGTATTTTCTATTATAAAAAGTATACACATATGTATTTCTTAATAAAAAATATAAAAGAAAAAATGCTAGCTCTGTGCACTACAAGAATAGAAAATAAAACAGATGAACCCAGGAGCCAAGAGCATACCTAGTGCCTAAAATTGCAGTCTCTAAAAACCTTTTAATCACAAAAGCAACCAAAACTTTTTGGAGAAATTAGTGGTTCGAAGTCTGGGCAGGAAATGTACAGTATGATGTTGTAACAGTCAGAGATGACAGGGAACCTGTCAAAAAGACTCAGGAGTCCATTTGAACAGGCTACCACTGGCCAAAGATTGGACAATTTGATCAGCAGTAAGGGTAACGTGAAAATGTACAGAAACATATCAGATATGTTTAAATTCATGGTTTCATAGTGGTGATTAGGATGAACCTCATTGGCTACCTTTGGAGTACATGAGAAAACAGGCTCTGTATTTTGAAAACTGGTAAATAAAGGGAAAGAATCAAACATAAATCTTGCCTCTTGAGTATGAACTGGACCTCAGCATAACCCAGTAGTTGATGAAGGGAAGTTCCTCTTTATAGGAGGCCTCTAGCAACTAGATGAAGAAGGGATGACAGTTCGAATAGCACCATTTTGCAACCTCTAGTAAATCAGATCCTAATGGACCTAGGTAGGTGTCATTGGTTGTTGCTAACATCACAAAGAGAGACAACCAAACATTATACCCTTCCTAATGAATGTGTGTATCACCACCTACACCATCATGTTGCCAGAAAGTCAAGGTTGGATCTGACCAAGCCTCAGAACTGAGTACCAATTTGTAGGTTACATGCTAAATAATACTAGCAAAATCCAGACTGGGAGAAACTCTATAGGCAAGACACAATCTCTTCTTCAACAAAACAACAAAAGCTGTTAAGAAGAAAAAGAGAGAGAGATGGATCAAGAACCTATAGATTAAGAGACAAATCAAACAATGCAATATGTGGGTGTCATTTGCACCCCAATTCAAACGAGCTAAGTTGTAAAAAAGAAAACATGTATGATAATTGGGGAAATATGAACACTGACTCGAAATGAGATAATATTAAAGAATCTTTGTTAATTTTCACAAATGTTATTGTGTTTTATGGGTGTTTTTTAAAAGAGTCCCTTTTTTCAGAGGTACATACTGAAATATTTTCAGACAAAATGATGGTATATGGGATTTGCCTCAAAATAATGTAGAGGGAAAGGGTAGTTATGGGATGTAGATAAAACAGGGTTGGGTCTGAGTTGATAAATGTGGCAATTGGGAGAGGAATAATTGGGAGATTCATTATAGTATTCTCTCTACTTAGGTATTTTGAAATTTTCTATAGAAAAAAACTATTTAAAAAATACATATTTTCCCTGAGTCTCTATAAAACTATTCCATTTTGCATTTTAAAAAAAAATTTGGCTTGTGGATGGGTGCAGTGGCTCATGCCTGTAATCCCAGCACTTTGGGAAGCTGAGGTGGAAGGAATGCTTGAGGCCAGGAGTTTGAGACCAGCCTAGGTAAGAGCAAGACCCTGTCTCTACAAAAAAACAGAAAAATTAGCTGGGTGTGGTGGTGTACATCTGTAGTCCTAGCTACTCTGGAGGCTGAGGCAGGAGAATCACTTGAGCTCAGGAGTTTGAGGTTACAGTGAAGTATGATGATGCCACTGCACTCTATCCCAGGTGACAGAGAGAGACTCTGTCTCAAAAACAAAACAAAACAAAAAAGCAGCAAAAAATGTGGCTTATAAATATTTTTATTTTTCCTCATAAGATCATCTTTCCAAAATATATACACATGTGCTTAGTGACAAGCTGCCCCAGCAGTGCTTAAGACTGGCGCCTCACACCACTGTCCCCTCTGGCCCTCGGACTCTGTGGTCAGCACGGAGAGTAGCAGTGAAATTAACAGGAACAGCTTCCAAGTGTCCTGCTCCTCCAGCTCAGCCTCTGCACACGGCTAGTTCAACAGCCTCCAGTGGGGTAAGTGTTTGAAATCAGTTGTACTATCAGTTGTACTTCAGTTCTGTGAAGTATAAAATTCATTAGGATTAAGAGTTTGGCAGAATTCACTGGTCAGTATTCTTAGTTACTACACAAAAAGACACATCCTTAGTCACTTAGGAGTATTTGCAGATTACTGAGGCATAGTTCTCTGATACAATTTCTTTTTAAAGCAAACATTATTACTGTTGTCAGTAATTTAAATCACTAGTTTCAAAAAAAAAAAAAAGCACTACATCCTAAACAGTGTTACATTTATGGAAAGTATGCAGTTTTAGTAGACTTTTACATTTAATGTTGCGTTCAAGTTCTCTTATTCATCACAGCTCTTCTTCACGCAAACTTAGCAACAAAAACAGCCTATCTCAAGTCTAATGCCAATATCGACATTGAAGAAAAGAGTTAACAGGGAAAGCTGCCTCCCTCATTTGTCACCATTAATATCACCTTCAAAATTGTTGGACCTAACAGGAACCCCACCAAAGTGAAAAGTGTTCTTACGGCAATGCTGTTATCAGCATTAGATGCATTATTGACTGATTCAGAGGCACACTAAATTAGAAACTTGTGAAGGAAAAAATTTATTAGAAAACTAAAAGTAGAACTTGCTCTTTTAGAGCCCATATTTCAAAGAATGGTGAGGTCTCTTTGTTCTTCAAAGCTCTATTGGTGAATGTAGCACAGATGACAGGATGAAACGAACAATCCTCCATTTCGCTCAGAACTTCCCGTAAGGGCAAACATAGAGTTTCAGAAATTCAGATATGCTCATATACCACTGAACGTCTGGCACATTCTTGCATTCTCTCTGATCCTAGCCACAACCCATCGGGCCCAGTGTTCTGTTTCTGGAAGAGTGAGGGAACAGGAATGTCCTCAGGGATACCCAGAACCCGGTGGGTGTCTACAGCTAGAGCAGCCCTCCACTCCAGCATCCTTAGAGAAACATAAGCAATGACTCATGAAGTCTTTATTCTGAGTTACAAACAAAACCCAAATTGTGTATCATTGTCAAGTTTGCAAATCAGTCAAGCCACCACAGAAACTATGAAAGCTGAACTGGTATAGGAAAAAGGAGTTCTTTAATGTTTAATATTCTAAAAAGTTAACTAAGGGCTTGGGAAATGTCTCAAATTCCAAGCAGTAGAAACGGATGCCATTTAATCACAGACCCACACAGCAGCCAGGCGAAACTCTCAATTCTCCCCAAATGCCTCCAGTTCAGATGGGAGGGACCACCAGGAAGGGGGAACATTTCTGTCTTTATGCCCATTCAATTCTTGGCCTTGGTTCTGAGCCTTCCAAACAAGCATATCAATTAGTAGCTCCACTAGTGAGGGATTTTTTTTTTTTTTTTTTTTTTTTGGTAATTCAAACACCTGTCCACTAGAAACTGGACCAAGGCCACTGAACAGTTGTCAGATGGTAACTGCAATGTTTATAGATTCAATTCATAGATCTGCCTCGATGTTGCATAAAGAGCCAACAAGTTACATAGCCAGACATCTGGCAGCTGGAAGAGCGTCTATCTCTTTAGCACTCTGTCCCTCAAAGTTCTATTTGTGCATGCTGTGCTGATCTTGGGAAAACAAGTGTTATTTTCAAATTGTTATCTCCTTCATTGCTGTCCACAGAGTTGTAGCAACAACTTCTGGTTCCTTCCGCCTTGCCAGTACTACAGTCAAACAAAGATATAAAAAGAAAGCTTCCAGACCTTTGGCTTTCCATATCTGTTTCTGCTAAGCTCTTCCAAACTCAATCTGGCCAAATACAATCACGCAGGCACTCTAATTCTCCCCAGTGCGTAAGTTATATTCAGAAAGTAATCTGAGTGTTTGGAAAAGCATTCAAATTCATTTAAAACTTTAAGGTGTCAAATAGTGCTTTATAGGAAATGTACTATAAAGAGTCCTGACAAGCCCACAGAAGTTAATACACTTTGCCACCTTCTGTTTTTTTACTAGAATGGGGCTTAGACAAAGGAAGGATAGAATGTGCACACGTCATACACGTGTTTTCAATGATAAACCATAGCCTGAAATACAGCGGAGTGATGGCGGGGCCATGGAAAAGGGAAACATATGTTCATCGCCGACAGAATTCCATAGCTTTCCAGAAAAAGCACCTCTATTTTTTATTCCTAAAATTCATTAATTCAGCAAGCATTTACAGGTCGTGCCCTGCATTTTGTATGTGTGTTCCTGAAAATTTGTACTGGAATTGTATGTGTGAATATTAAGCAATAGATACATTTGAGAAGTGGAATTCTGATTTTTGAAATTTTAGGGGAAAAAAATCCCTAATTAGACTTCACCTTTCCTATATTTCTAGGACTTCTTGTATAGTTTTTGATTTTATGATTTTTCTTCACAGCAAAAGGCATGGAGCAGTCCTGACGGTGACTAGAGTCTCCACTTTTGCAAGTCTAATTGTTTCTCTGACATTTCTCTCTGCTTTCTTATGCGTCTCTTTTCTTCCCCACGTTACCCCTTCAGGAAGCATTTATGGCATCCTAAGGCCATTTACCAACCCTGCTAGGGGTATTAAGGGTTAATGGTATTTTTATTACAGATGAAGACAGAAGGAGCTGGAGAGAAATCCCCGCAGGTAACATGCGAGGGGAGAGGCCTGATGTTTTGGCTATTTGCCATTAAAGCTCATTAAAATGACTCCATAGCTATGTCTAATTCTCATGAATAATTAATGCTAAAATGTTAAGGGCTTGAGATTCTTAATAGTGATGGTGATGAGAGGCAGGGTGACCAGATTCTATGGCTCATGTACATTCTTGGTCTTCTTTAGCTTCTTGTCTTCAACAATGGGCTTGAATCTCCCTCCATCGTGTAATAGCTCATGATACACTCTCGAGTGTGATTTCAGGTATTTCTAAAATATCTTTATGAGAGGGAAGGAGGGGCATGATAGGTTCATTTTCATAAGTACAGTACTCTAGTTTTCAAAGTGACTCAATAACATAAGCAAAACTGAGGCTCATATCTTTTGGTATCAACCAAGAGATACCGCAGTGAATCAGTATTTATAAATAGGATAAGAATCGACATACATTCTATCCCTTTTGTTTACATTAATGGGGGGGGGCGTCTTTGTTTTTCTATATCTGAATCAGTAATTACTAGAGCAATGAAGCGTTTTTCTGAATGCCCATAACTCAGAGAGGTGCTGGCACATGGATTCCAACTTCTGCAACTCTGCAGTTGGTGGGAGTGGTGCTGCATTTTTCATATATCTGGATTGCAAAGTTTAACTCCCACTGCAATGCATATGTGCATAGGAAATATCATATTTTGATTTTGTCTATAACTGATCTCACCTTCTTCCCATGAACCATCTTCTCCCCCCTCTCTTCCACACTCCCACCTGCCTCTGGCTAGAGAAACAAATATTAACTAAATGTCCAATGCAGTTTAAGGCTTAGTCTGATCCAATAATGTAAACAGAAGTAATGATCGACCTCTCTTGCAG
The DNA here is from genome assembly GCA_004363605.1 of Indri indri. Taxonomy (NCBI): domain Eukaryota; kingdom Metazoa; phylum Chordata; class Mammalia; order Primates; family Indriidae; genus Indri; species Indri indri. Next base: position 26,776 of record RJWJ010000169.1, read on the forward strand.
ATGTATTCCTTCCCTCCAACTTCTCTCACAAGATGATGCTGGATGACATGAGAAAAGGAATGTGACCTCAGTCTCCCAGGGCAACGGGGAAGAGTCTAGGTTTTAAAATGAAATCTTTGCTGCCTGTTCTGGTCTTTCAGATGATCTTCGTTATCCATTGGATGCCACTTGTGCTGCTGGCATTTGTGTCTAAAATATGCAGCTGGACTAACTCAAGGTTGTTGGTCTCTCTTGGCTTTCTCAGAACCTGGAGATTCACCTTGGCTGACCTGGCCCCTAACTCAGCTAGTATTAAAGACCGGCTACACCTGCTCTGATTCTATTGGGCCACTCACAGGTAAGGTCATCCATTCCCCAGCCCTAGATACAGAGCTACCCTGTCATGGTGATCACCTTCTTCTGTAGATCCAGACTCTCAACTATTTCTGTTCCCTGCTCCATGCCACACTGGAACCAAGGGTGGCTCAAAATGCCAAGTGTTAAGCTTCTGCTCTGTGTGAGCATCCGTGTTGGTGAGGTTGTCCACCTGTTCACTCTTCCTTCTCCCCTGCTGTTCCTCCTCTCCTCTCCCCTCCTCCCTCCTTTACTCTTCCTACCGTGCCCTAAGCTAGAAAGAAGGTTAGCTGTTACCTTGACTTCTCCTATGTTATATTTTCTTACCACTGTGGAGTAAGCTCACCTGACATTGGGAGATAAGGGAATTTAGAAAATCTGCTCTGGAGACAACAGGCTGACTTGTAAGGCTTTAGCCTGGCTTACTTTTTGAATTTCAGAAGCTATTACCTGGATTTTTACCTTTACATTCTGTCAGTATACACTGTAATCTGCCCCCAGGAAGATGGTTGTCTGATTGATTGAAAAAAATCCTGCGTTTGGGAAGGTAAAGAGGAAAGCAAGAGTATTTAAAAGCAATCAACCCTCTTACACACCTGTTGATATAGGAAAACTCACATGCCCCTCAATTAAAAAATGTATGATGTAGCATCGGTGCTGAGATGCGTTGGAAAATGATCATTATTTTCTCTTCTTTTTTAGAAGGACTTTTGATCACCTATGTCTGACATTCTATATAAGAAGTAGAAAAGTCATGGGCCATTATAGAGAAGTGAGGCAGGAATGCAAGGAAGGAACACAAGAGGCGTTTTGCAATTTTGTGGAGATATGAAAACCAACGTGCTATCTTTCAGCAACAAGTGCAGGTGGGCCCCCATACACACCCACTGGCGCAGGAAACCAATGTCCGTTGGAAAGGTAATAGCAGCGGCTGACAGCTGTGGAATGCTCATGTGTTACGACACTGCTCAGCAAGTGGCCACAAAGTAGTCTGCACATCCCAGGGCTAAGCAAGACAATCCACTGAGACATGGGAAGAAAATACTGAAATCCTATGTATATTTATTTCTAATCATGATGAAAAGAAAAACGAGCATCGTTGATATTTAGTATATGGGTGTATGCCAGCATCCTCTCTCAATTCATAGGTTAAATTAAGGGGTCCCAAGGAAGAGTGGAAATTCTACAATGTGCAGGGGTTTGGGGAAGTGACTCTGTACTTCGTTCATTCCATTTTTTTATAGTTTATCCTGATATATAGATTACATGAACCAAGATAACTGGTTTTACAGGCTATATTCTTTAAAGAGTAGATCTTTATTACTTTGTAATAATGTGGGTAGGACTGTGAAAAAGTTTGAGACCACACAGAGGTTCTCAGTTGAACTCCTGGAAATGTCCCATAAGAGTTGCTAAATTTAATAATGAATTACACATTTTTTTAGCAAAAAAGTCCTGAATTTGCTGAGTTTTTTTTCAATGATAAAATGTGACTGCTTGTCAATATTATGCTATGTAGCTGTTATTTTGGGAGAAAAATATCAGCACACTTTATACATACCTTGAAGATAAATGATTGAACAATAAAAGAGAAAATAGGTATTTTGCAAAAGAAGTACCTGGTATACAAAGAGTATCTTTTAAAAAGGATGTTGGCAATGCTTCCATCATTATGATTCTTTTTTTTTTTGCTGAAAATGTTATCTATTACCTACCAAAATGTTCAAATCTAGAAAGAAATCTAGAAACAAAATATTCTTTGAACCTGTTTAGTAAAATATAATGATTTCTGATTATTTTAAAAAATTACTGCCTGAAACCAGAAAAGATGGACATCTTCTAACTTAATTTCAACACAGGTCTTCCCATAAATGGTATATAGTTTAAAAATTTGAAGAAGTATAGCCAGAAATTTATGTCTCTCATTTAGATATTCATGTCTTAGTAGAGTATACTTTAAGCTACAATGGTCACTAAAACAAAGTACCAATGGACCTTCAAATTAATTACATCACTCTGTTAAAGTAAGATTCTAAAAAATAAGAATCATTTAAATCACACTGTTCTGATAAAATGTGACTTAAATATAATAATATAAACTATTATTTAAATATAGTAATAATTTTCCCTGAGTGCAAAATGTGTTCTGTATTATTAATAAAAGAGAATGAAAATTTAAAAAATTGTTTATTTTAATAATTTAAAATTTCTATTTCATATGTTTGTTTTATAATATGCATATTTTAGTTCAATGGTACATGATTTAATTTATAAATATGGAAATATTTTAGACATATATTGAGATATGCATGCTCAAATTTTTTTACCGATGAGGAACAACATCAAAGAGATTGGGCCTGGTGCTGTAAGTCCTTGACATATATTTTCGTAATTAATACTCATAACAATCCTATGAGGTAGTTGTTATTATCATCCCCATTTTACAGATTAGGATAGAGGGACAGAGACCTTTAGTTGCTCAGGAGCTTGTCCGTAGTCACGGAGTTAGTAGTAGATGGTTCATTGGAAATTCGGAAGCCATAGAATCTAAAGCCATAGCCCATATTCTAATGACTGTACCGCAGTGACCTCTTAGCAGATGACATGCTTACAACCCCAAGAAGACTCAAGGTTAGGTTAAACAGTGCTTCCAGAATAGTTACCTTGTTTAGGTGCCAAGTTTTATTTGGTTGCTCATTTCTTACATCTTACTTTAATTACGTATCAATGTTTACTTCAGGTTAAGTTTAAAGTTGCAAGTTGTGTTAATTATCTCTCCTATTGGAAAACCTGTAGTTTGGAGCACAAGACACTGACCAAAGTACTGTAGATCAGCATGTTGTAATTATAAGAAAAGAACTTAAAAGAAATTAAAGTTACTTCATTACTATCCATATAAACCCAAGCCCAAAATAATGACAGCAACATGACCCCTACGAATCTTATAGCTATCGTGGAACTGGTCAGAGGGGCGTTGGATTAGATCTTTGCTCTATCAAAAACATTTCCACAACCTTTTATACAGTCAGCTTACGTACGATATATAGGAACTTCTGCAACTTGGGTTACTCTGGGATGGCCAATGATGGCTGCAAGGGGGCCATTATTGTCCATCATGTCAACGTGTGCTCTTTAACAGGAAGATTACTGACAAGATGGAGCACAATGACAATGAGGAAAATGTTAAAATGTTACTATCTATCATGTCAGCCCACTGTCCACCGCCTGGGTAAGGTCCGCTTGTTATGGAATCCTTGCAGGCTAGCAAGCTAAGGCCACATATCTCAATGAAATAACCCCATTATTTTTATTTTATTCTTATTTTCAAAATATACCCAAAGGCCTCAAGCACTCTAATGTGTCAAGTTCCAGGCAGCAGTGAATTTCCATGGCAGTTATAAGCCTCTGAAATAGGGTCTTATAATGGAAAAACTGACAGACCCTTAACTATAGCTGCACTAACAGGAGTCACTATGATAAAAGCTGGCTTAATAAACCACAATTTGGCCCTATTACTTGAGGTTGCTGCAATCTCCGATAAACGTGATGTCCATCCTGACCTAATAACTTGTGCACTTCAGATTGTATGCATTGGCAATTTTTAGATGGGTTCCTTCCAGCCTGCATGTAGGCTGTGTGATGAATCCAGGCTCCCAGTTTTGACAGCCAGGTCCCTCTGCCTGGGAGAGTGAATCAGTGAGTAACAGGTAAGACTTGTCAGCAAAAGAGGAAAGAATCGTGCATGAAAGCTGAGAGCTTTCCCAATCTGGAAAGTCACAATCAGCAGGCATGAAAAAGGGCAGTCAGATTTGGCTGATGGAAAGGAATGGCAGTTAGCGTATGTAATCAACAACTATGCATTTATAAAGCCAGGAGGTCAGGCGTGGTGCCAGGCCCTGGGAGAACAACATAATTATTTCCTTTAAGGAGCCCGTGGTTTAGTGGGAGATAAAAATGCGAAAAAATAAATACAAGTTTTCTTGGTTTGCTCCTCACTGGGCCAAGACAGGTGGGAGTGGAGGAGGAATTTTAGGTATCTTGATTTCCCTGCACCACTTACCACCATATCATTCACCATTCACTCACCCACCCACCACCTATCCATCTATCCATTTATTCACTTGACTTCTACTGAACACCTCTATGCATTGGGCTCTGTTTTCTTCCTGGCACTCAACACCTTCTCTTTCAAAACAGCCTCTTCTCCCTGCTTTCCTGTCCTGTTTGAAGCATCGGCATCCTTACAATCATGCCTCCATTTCTGCCACCTCCATGTGCAGCTGTGCGGAATCTTCCTTCACAGTCCTTGCTGCTTCTATTTCCTTCTTTCCCTTGCCCTGGTCACCACCTCTGTCCAGAGCCTTAGGGGACAGGCAGAGAGCCTCATGTACATATGTGCTCAGGTAGTGTCTGGCTTGCAACTGAATCAGCTCCCACATTGACCATCTCTGCTTCCTGACACTTTATCACATCACTCTATTTGATTTTTCTACATATTCCCTTTTGATGTTGTAATAATTACTTTCAGGTGTTTAGGAACCTTGTCTTGTTCATTGCTATCAAGTAAACTCAATGCCTAGATGAATTTTTTCAACCAGTTAAGTATTGAATGAATGAATGCTCCCTCAGAATTCAGCCCAGCCTCATCTCCTCCATGAAACTTTCCATGACCTCCCCTTCCCAACTCTGAATGATTATGTTCATTTCTTCTGTGTTCCAATAACATCTGGAACATAACTCTGTCAAAATGGTCACAAAAATAATGACTTACTTATCAATCCTCAGAACACTTGTTCTAGGACCCAAGGGCAGGGACTTCCTTTCCCAGTTTACTTTCTATCCCCATTGCTAGTACCTCTCGCTGACGAGTGTATGTGTTTGTTGAATGACTTGTTAAATAAGTGAATACATAAATGGGTTACAGAAATATCCATGACCTGTGATCATCTGTACAAAGTGTAGCTACCAGGATAGTCAAAAGAGTAAAAGATGCATTGCTTATGATAAATGAAAAGTTTTTGATCAATTTGGCTGTCACAACTCCAAAACCATTTTGAATATACACTTGATATTTGAAATTGTAGAGACACCGATATCTGGATTGACACCTGTTTTGAGTCAGGCCAGGGATGGGATTGAGTCAATGAATGCTCCAGATCACTGCACATCTAGGCCTTCTCACCAGGGTTATGCATGAGCCACTGAGAGACCCTCAGGCTCAAGGGTCTCTTGGGATTCGGCAGGAGGACCACCTGCTCAAGGAAGGAAGGAGGGAGTCGTCTGGAGCAGTCATGGTGCCACGAAAACAGTATAGTTATTTAAAATGATTCAGACCTGAGTTCTGTCCAGAGTTTGCTAGAGACAGGGTTTGGGGTTTTTGTCTCCTACAGGGCTCAGGGGATTAACCACAATTTGACTAGGCCAGAGTCAGCAGAGTCAGTAACAGAGGCATGATCTTCCAAGACAGTGTCTCAAGTGTCTGCATATAACTTGTACTTTTGTTCCTTTTCTTTTAAAAAAATCTGTCCCTTCCTCCCTCCCATCCTCTTTCCTGTAATCCTCCATTTTTTGAGCACCTAATATATTTCAGGCTCAGAGCTTGGTCTCATAGAAAAAAAGAGTACGAGTCTTTGTCCTTAAGAAATGTATGACCTAGCTGGAGAACTAATTAAGTACACAGACAATTCTAATTCGAAGAAATGTCAAATATGTGCCATAAGAGGGGCCCCAAGAGCTATAGTTCATCTCACAGATATGCCGTGAGCACTCACCTGCAGAAGACAATGGGCAGGCCCTGGAAATATCGTGATAAATAAGACACAATCCCTGTCCACTGCATTAGTTTCCAGTCTATTGAGGAAGGCTAAAGTATAAATATGTCATTACAAAATTAGCAGTATTAAGAAAAATACTGTGGGATGTCAGATGAGCAGCATTTTCCTCAATTCAGAGATGGCTTCATGAAGTGATGACTGTGGAGCTGAACAATTGCTGATTTAACTTAGCTGTCGTGTAGCACTTAGTATGTGCCAAACAGTGTTCTAGACACTGTCCATATATTAGCTCAGTTAATCCTCAAAACAGTCCTGTAAAGTGGGCAGGGTATTATTATTACTTCCATCTCACCAATAAGAAAACTTAGGCACAGAGAGGTTAAGTAACTTGTCCAAGGTTACACAGCTTGTAAAAGTTGAAGCTCAGATTCAAACTCAGGCAATCTGGTTTTGGAGTCTACTGACTACACTACATAGCTCCCAGCATTCAAAAAAACACCACAGATAAAATCAAAAGGCAAATAATAATCTGGAAAAATATTTCCAGCATGCACGACAGTGTTAATGCCATAATATTTTTTCCAGATTACTTTCAGAAAGTTAAACACTCCAATAGAAAAATGAGAAAGAACCTTAAAAGGCAATTCACAAAAGAAGGATGTAAATGTTTACCAAATATATGGAAATGTTTAACCTCACTAAAAGGAAGCACAAAAGGAAACAAAAATCCCTGTTTCACTCACTAAAGTGAAAAATATTTCGTTTAATTATTGCTATGGCCTTTTTGAGAACAATTTGGCAATTTGCATCAAAATCCCTAATGTGTTGCATATCTTTTGATTCAGCAAATACACCTTCAGGAATTTATACAAAGGAAATTAAAATTCATGTTCAGACAATTTCATCAATATTTATCACAGTATGTTTTATAACTATGTAAAATTGGAAGTAGTATAAATATCCAATAATAAGGGATCAATTAAGTAAGTCATGATACTGACACGCAATAAGAGTTCTATGTAGCCACTGTAATGTAATGTGGAAGGATAATATTAAGTGGCACAATTTACAATTAGGTAAAAACAATCAAGTAATAAAATAATAGAGCATGTTCCCATTTTTATAAAAACTATATGTAGGTATAGAAAAAAATGTCAGTACTGATCATCTCTGGGTGGCAGTATATAATGAGAGATTACTAATGTTCTTCATTTTGCCTATCTGAATTTTCTATTTTCCTTAAGATGAAGATATATTGCCTTTATAATAAGGGAAAATGAGGAGACTTTTTTCTTGAGGTGAGTTATTCGTGTGAAGAAAGTAGAGCAGACGTCTAGGCAGAGGATATGGTGTGAACAGCAAGGCTCAGGTGTGTTTGTTGGGGGAACAAACGCATTTTTTGAGAAAACGTGTGAGAGAGAGATAGAGTGTGAGAATAATGGTTGTGTGCACCATGCGAAGGGGCACAAGCTTGGTTCTGAAGATAATGAGCCACTGACAGGTGTCGCTCAGGAAAGCAGAGGGAGACAGCCAGAGATCCATTCCAGAACCACCACTTTGCAGGCAGAGTGGAGGGGTAAAGCCTGGAGGGGAGCCCTGGGTTAAGGCTTTGCTGTGGTGGAGGAAGAGATGGTAAAGGTCCGGCATGCATCAACAGTAATTGTGGAGCAGAAGCAACTCATTTTGAGTAACAAAATATTTAGAAGGTAATATAGGTAGCTTAGGTGGTGAATGCATCAAGACTTGGTGAATGATTACCGGTTTGTAGAAAGGAAGCCTCAGTTAGCGCTTACATTTATGACTAAGGTTTCAAGCAGAAGGTGGTATTTTCACTTGTAACACAGAAGGAGGAATAGGATTCTTTGGGAAAGATGATGTGTTTTTTCTAGATATATTGAACTGAGCTTCCTCTGACACTCAACATGATGAATTGAGCAGTTCAGAAGACACACTTCCAACACGGGTGACCACGTCAGGTTTAATCTGGGAGATGAAGAAAGAGAGATAAGAAATGGCATAAAGGATGAACAGAACTTCTACAGGTCTAGATGTTACATGCAAACAAAGGCAGAGACAGGAGACCTCTGGGAAAGTCCAGATTGGCTGAAATACAGTTTGCAAGAGAGAGGAGTTGAAGATAAATCTGGAAAATTTAGAGCTAGACAACAAAAGTCTTCTAATGCTTTTTGTTTGTTTGCTTAAAATGCCATAGGAAACACAGCTTGTCTGAGGCATTTTGTGCCACAGATGTCATATGACAGAAGTAGCACCAAAGGCACTGGCAATGGTGTGCAATAAAATAAAAACATTTACAGCTACCATTTTGAAAACACTGCTTGACCATTTTAAACACTATGACTCAGACGTTAGTCTCATTTATGATGCACAACAATTTTGGGAAGGAAGCATTATCACCCTCATTTCATAGATGAGGAAACTGAGCCACAGAGAGGCTAATAAATTTGCCCAGGGTCACACAGCCTGCAAGTGGCAGATGCTGGTTTCAAACTCAGGTCAAGCAGACTCCAAAGTCCACAGAAGTGACTGGTAGCAGCTAGGAGATCTAAGGAGGCCTCTTTGAGACATACCATTTGAGCTGGGACCTGAATGATAATAAAAAGCTGGTCATCTGAAGATCAGGAAGAAGCCAGGCTCTGAGAACAGCTTTTCCAAACACCGGATAGATAAGGCTGCCTGTGACTGAGGACTAGAAAGAAGGCCAGTGCAGTAGGAGCAGAGAGGGCAAGCGGGAAGTAGGATGTCACATTTGGTTGCAGAGGAAGGCAGGACTTGCAGGCTGGATAATGGCTTTGGGCTTTACTCAGAGCGCAGCAGGAATCCACTAGAGGGCCTTGGACAGGTGACATGTTTGTGTGACATGATCTCTCTAGGAATTAGCTAGATAAATGGCGGGGGCGGGGATGAGGGGCAAGGAGGGGACTCTATGAACAGGAATAGCTCATGGGAAGGCACAACATTGAAAAGAACTCTGTACGGGTAGAAGAGAAGCTTCCTCTAGAAGAAGACGAGGAGGCTTGTGGCCACATCCATGCAAAGACTTGGCTAAGAATTTTGAACTTTATTCAGTGGAGGGAATTGAAGAATTTTCAGCAGAGCAGTGACGGAGTCATATTTGCATTTCAGAGACCTCTCCCGAGATGATTAGTGTTTGAGGGGCAGGGTGTGCTTGGAAACTAGTAAGCCAGATAGGAAGCAAGTGGAGTCCAAGAAGGCAGAGGCAACGAGGAGGCTGAAGAGGGAGAATATTCCAGAAGGATTAAGATGGACAATCTTCAAAATGTCAGCAGTGTATATAAAGAAGCATTCATGGCAGTTCCTGGTTTTCTGGAATGACTGACTGACTGAGAGGATGATGGCAATTGAGGGTATAGCAAGCACGTTTTTGAGAAAAGATGGTGAGTCCACTCTGGACAGAGTGACTGGTTTGTTTAGGGGTCATCCAAGTGGGGATGTTCTGGAGCTAGGGTGGACATAAGGGTCAGGAGGTTAGCAGAGCCATGGAGCAGAGGTGAAGATCTGGGAGTTATTAATCTGGAGATGTAACTTGAAGCCTTGGGTGTGGAGAATGTCACCAGGGGTGGTGTCACAAGAGAAGACCCAGGTTACTGAAGGAGGTATCCTTGGGTACATGCTGATATTTTTGGGCTGAACAGAGGAAAAATAAACTGTAAAGTAGATTAAGAAGGACTTCTGGAGAGGAAGAGGAAAAATAGAGTGCTTAAGTAACATAAAGGAAACAAAAAAAGAAGTATCTGTAGCAATTTGGAAGGAAGTGGTAATCTTTGCAGAAGACTCTTTACTTGGTTGTAGGAAGCGTAGACAGGAACCGTAGGCTGCATTTTCTAAATGTTTCACCGGGAAGAAAAGTAGAAATACGTAATGGGGATTAGAAGGAATGGGGAATCCAGGAAAGATGTAGTTCAGAGAAGCAGAAATGGTGACTGAGGTTTTGTGCTTAGGTTAGACCTAGGACAGGCAAAGTGGCCGAATACACTACACTGAAAGAGATGATTGAAGAGTGCAAGTCCCCTAGAAGGCAGGAGCGGATGCCTGGCCACATGCAGAGAGGCCAGGCATGATGCCTTCTCCAATGTCTTCCTTGATCAGTCACTAATCTTTGGTCGGCTGGCACTGGCGTTGCATTTTGGCATATTCACTTCATTGACTAATACTGACTACAGTCTTTTTGTCTGTCTGTCTCTCTTAGAATTCTCATTATCCAACCCTGGCCCAGTCATCTGTAAGCTATGGAGGTCACCTTAGATGTGAAGTTTCTCTTTCTAGTGGCTGTGGGTGGGGCAGACCCCCTAGAAGAGACTGGGCTGCTTTCATAAGTGTGGCTCAGATGTACATCTTATCTCTAATTTTCACTTCCTGGAGTTAAGTGCTCTTATCTCTATTTTTCAGATGAGGAAACTGAGGCTCAGAAAGGCTTACTAACTTCCCAGAGCTCATGCAGTCAGGACTGCAATAGAGCTGAGATCAAAATCGTGACTCCAAAACCCACTGTTCTCCTGATCGCACTGCAGAAGCCACTTTCCACTGGATTTGAGTTTAACAGAAAGGTTTTTGCAGTAACCAGACTTAAGGGGATAAAAGAGATGTTGGCATTGGGAATAGAGAGGCGTGCATGGAGCCACACTAGGAGTCGTGCTCTAGGTAGAATGCACCGACTCAGTCTTGGAGAGTTGTAGGGCAAGGCGCTTGATCACTGTGTCCAAAAATGGCATTATCTGTGCCCCAGATCTTGGTTTCTAAATAATATTTGAGCCTTGGCTGATTCCAAAGCTGGGGCAGAAAAAGTACAGGGTGAACCTGGGATGTCTTAATGTGCCAGAAAGCAACAAAGTGCTCAAAGATTTGTGGGATCATGTCAAAAGGACACAGGAAGCCACAAGAACTGGTTTGAAGGGCTCTTTGCTGGCCAAATTGGAGACAATAGAGCAATAAAAATAATAATAAATAAATAAGACAAAAAGAGTCCTTGATCTATGATAGAAATAATTAAATAAATAAATATAAGAGAGAATGAGAGAGAGAGAGAGAGAGAACACAAGAAGGGGACAGCTATTCTTTACAGTAAATATAGGAGAAAGAATGAAAAAATTGATATTTTTCAATGTATTAAGTGGTTTTAGGCAAACATTGTCAATGGATGCTAAAACATTGGGTTGTTGGGGATAGGCTATTCATACCTACATAAAGTATTACCACAGATTAACTATTAATTGCAAAAGTAAAAATGTATTTTTATAATGGAGAGATCTTGTGGATAAGAAGTAACAAATTTAGCATTACTAATAAAGACAAAATGGCCCCAATATGTGCCTCCTTATATGATGCAATGAGAAGCATATAATATTACCTATGTAATATTCTTTCCATATATTTAACCCAGGTCTAACCATGAGGAAACAAATCTGAAATACAACTGACCTGAACTCTTCAAAGATTTCAATGTCTTAAAAGACCAAAAAAAAAAAAAAAATAGTAAGTGGGAAGCGATTGTTCTAACGAAAGAGACAGGACAATCAAATGCAAAGCATGAAACTTCATTGGATCCCACATTTTTGAAGATGATATAAAGATCATTTTGGAATAACTGGAAAAATTAGTATTTGGACTGTATATAGATGACATTTTAAAATCAATTTTAGGATCTTCCTGATACCGGCCCAGCATGTAAGGAGCTTAGAAGTTGCCACTCCATCCTAGTAACAACTAAAAGGCTAAAAAAACTGAAAAATCAACAACTGTTCTTAGATCCATCAGAGAATTGAGGACACAGGGCAAATAAGTGCCCCCCCCAAATTAGAGAGACAGACAAGGGATGCAGAAAGTCACAACTTAACCAGAACAGAAACCCAGGAGCAAAAGCCTCCATGGAAGCTAGGGCTGGGCAGGAAAACCTAAACTGTGATTCATAAATTGTTGGAGGCTCAGTCCAGATAATCTGAGAGTCAAAACTGCAGGGCATGCAGTTAGAGAGGGGGTCCCATCATTTTTGTGAGTTTTACTTCCAGGAACTCCACCAGGTTTTCACAGTGAATATTGGAGAAAAATCTCCTGGTGCTTCCAGCTGGGTGAGGGCAAAAGGAACCATTTTGAAACACCAGAACATTCTGTTCTTCTTAACAAGGTCTGTCCTCAGGAGAAAGTATTTAATTATGCTGGGGTTTTATGAGAGCCTAACTGACCTGAGGGAAGGGAAATACCCAACTCTAGCTGGCTCTAGCCTTCCACATGGAATAAAAGGAAATATACAACTCTAGCCCACTTTAGTCATCCTGATCCATTTAAGGGGGTAGGGAATTGGGATGAGAAGCACGTGTGAAGTTCACGGTCCAGAGGTACAGGCTCACTAAAACACGGAGACCCATTCATAGCACTGTAGAACTCTTCCCCTTCCTCCACATCTCACTACCACATTACTGAAGGCCACCTACAGCAGTTCCTTTTCTCCATTACATCACGTCCAGCTACCGAGAAAAAATTACAAGGCATACTAAAAGGCAAAAACATTGTTTGAAGAGACAGAGAAAGCACCAGAACCATCCTCAAATATGACAGAGATGTTGGAATTATCAGACCAGGAATTTAAAACAACTATGATCAATATGCTAAGGGCTGCAATAGAGGACATAGACAATATGCGAAACAGATGGGAAATGTAAGAGAAGAGGTGGAAATACTAAGAAAGAATCAAAAAGAAAGGGTAGAGATCAAAAACACCATAAAAGAAATGAAAAATGCTTATTAGTAGTCTGGACATAGCTGAAGAAAAAAAAACTATTGAGAACATTTCAATAGAAAATTCCAAAACTGAAAATCAAAGAGAAAAAATACTGGAAAAAGGAAAAAAAAAAAAACCAACTAGAGCAGAAGGACAGAATATCTAAGAACTGTGGGACAAGTTTAAAAAGTGTAACATATGTGTAATGGGAATACTAGAAGGAGAAGAAAAAGAGAAAGGAATAGAGGAAATATTTGAAACAATAATGCCTAAGAATTTCTCCAAATTCATATGAGACACCAAACCACAAATGTGGGAAGCTCAGAGAACACCAAGCAAGATAAATAACCAAAAAACCACACCTAAGTATATTATATTGAAATTGTAGAAAACCAAAGAAAACGAAAAAATCCTGAAAGAAGCCAGAGGAAAAAACACCTTACCTGTAAAAGAGCAAAGATAAAAATTATATCTGACTTCTCCTCAGACACCATGCAACATGGAGAGAGTGGAATGAAGTATAATATTTATTTATTTATTTTCGAAGTATAATATTTAAAGTGTTGAGAGGAAAAAACTCCACAACCTAAAATTAATCTTACCTTTCTTGAATGTGATAATGGTATTGTAGTTAAATAGGAGAATGTCCAGTTGTTAGGAAATATTGCACATGATGAAACAGCTAGGGGTAATTATAATGTCTGTAACTTTGCTTTCAAATATATAGAGAAATGCTTTCAATCAGCCAATTTTTAAAAATGTGTCTGTTATGATCATAATAACTAAAATGGAAAATTAGCAAAATTATAAAAACAAAATAGAATGTTAAATTATTAAAATGTCATTTTCTGATCTGAAGACCATGAGACCATTTCTACCTCTTCAAAATTAGAAGTTCTGCCTAGCCCAAGAAGGAAATAGTTTACTGATCAAGATAATATAGACTGTAATTCTAGGTGGGTTTAATAGAATCATGGAAGTGGTTTATATCCAGCAACTCCACTGCTACATATTTACCTTAATGAAATGAAAGCTTGTGTTCACATAAAAATGTACATACAAATGTTTGTAGCTCTATTTATAGTCATTCAAGACTGGATACATTCCAAAAGTCCTCTAGTGGGTGAATGGATAAATGCATTGTTTACATCCATACAACGGAATACTACTCAGCAATAAAAATGAATGAACTATTGATGCATGCAACAGGATGGATGAGTTGCAAAAGCATTATACAAGGTTAAAGAAACTAGATTCGAAAGGTTACATGCTACCTGATTCCATTTATATTATGACTTTCTTGAAAAGACAAGGCTACATGACAGAGAACAGATCAATAGTTGTCAGCATTCAACTACAAAGGGATAGCATAAGGGAGAATTTTGGAGCAATGGAACTGTTCTATATCCTGCTTGTGGTGGTGGTTGCATGAATATATACATGTGTTAAAATTCTTAGAACCGTACACCAAAAAAGGGTCAGAACTACTGTCCTTTAATTTAAAATATAAAAAAGGAAAAGGAATAAAAACTCTATAACATGCAAATTCTAAAATTTTAATAACACACTCATAGACAAAAATAGTAACTCATTATAATGAACAGGGTATAATCGGTAACCCATTGTAGTTTAATACCATTACCATCTATAAAAATTCACCAAGCTATACATTTTGGACTCATGCACTTTTTTGAATGTGTGTTATACTTCAATAAAAAGTTTAAAAATACAAAAAAAAATGGCTTATTTGCTTTAGTGGATGTGCTATTTTACAGGTGGAGAACATACTTTGGTTGATTGAAGAACATGTTAGAAATATCCTTTGCAGGTCTGGAGTTGAGACATGATTTCAAGAAACCGTAATACTCTTTTTGTCACTTCAAACTTTCCTTCACTTCAGGGCAAAAGCACATAATCATCACCTTCCTAAGTTTATGGCATGAAGATATGGATGATTCAAATACTCTGATCTTCTCAGCTGTTTATCATTTAAAATATCACATGACATCTTCGTGTCTGCTGGTGCTTCTGATATAGCAACCACCACTTCCCCTCACCCTTTGAAAAGTTACATTATTATGCGCAGTGCAAATTGGACTGGAATTGTTGATCTGCCTAAGAAATGGTGCAATGCCTGATAGATGATCTGCAGATTCTACAATTGAATAATAATACAATATGTCCTAGATTTATATCATGGTTTATTATTTTTTTGGAGAGGATGGAAGGAAAAGAAATTTATCGAGCATTTACTAAATGGCAGGCATCGTGTTAGGTGTTTCGCATTTGTTATTTTATTCAAGTTTCACAATTACCAATTTAGGTCAGGGTATTATACCCTTTCTGCAAATATGGAAAATGGCTTTAGTGACTTTTCCATGGCAAACAAATGGTTTAACTAAGAGTCAGACTCAGCTCTATGAGTCTAAGAACCAGATTTAACAAGATAGTTACCATCCCAAACCCACTGCTGCTGTCGTAAGGACCCCCCTCCCCCAACTGAAGGGTGGTCTCTGCTATTAAGACAGTTGCACAGGAGGGTAAGTTGCTGTTTATGGGGCTGGCAACACCTTTTGCCACATCGCTGGGCCCACAGATCTTCTGAGGCATGTTCATGTCCTGGGAGTGTGGGATGTTTCGCTCCCAATGAGTGATTACATCAGTGGTTGGCTGAGGCCATTATACCACAGTATAAATACCACAGTATCTCAGCCTTAGGAACACCAAGCTCCATAAAAATCTTTTGGCTTCAAATACTCAGCCTAAATTCCACAAAGTGATGGAAATCTGTCCTCAAGTGACAACCTCCTTACCACAGGACTTATGGACTCATATACTTGGATTTCTTCCATGGACAAATTCCAGCTGTCCTACCTTTTGATGATTTATTTCAGATACCTTCCAGGCTTTACCTAGGAACTCCACCATGAAAAGACAGCAGGAATTCTAGAGGGTTGTCATGGCAACCCCTAGATATCATCTTCAGATTGCTCCATGGCTGTTGAGTCCAGATTTATCACAATTACATTTCTATGTGGAAGAGGAACTCCTGCAAAAGCAACCAGACCCTAGTAAATGGACCTAATTTGTAATTATATGGATCACTTTAACATGCCTGGTGGCAAGATTTTAAGGAACTGCTTTTGAGTGTTGGCATATTGGTGGCTGCTTGTCATATTTACGTGGACCTATACTTCAAATCCACTGGGGTGGGGGGAATTATCTAACCTTTGCATTTGTCACAGAAAAACTTAGAGTCAAGTTTTATGAAGGCATTTGATGAGAAATTGAGATCAGCTGCCCCTTTCTCCCTAAAGTGAATAGAGTAGACTGAGTACTTATTCCAGAGAGTCTCATTTTTATTTCTCTTTGTCTCATGATCCATGCTTGAAACAATGGCAGCACAGAGCCCAGTTACACAGTATCTGCTTCCAAGCAGGATGGTGCTGGGGCTGTCCAGCATCTTGTGCAGTGGGTGTTCATCTAGTATTGTCATTGCAATTTTTATTGCAGCTCGCGATGTGCACAGATGTGCTTGGTAAGCATCCCAAGAGGAAAAAAAGACCTTGCTCAATATCCCTGCTCCCAAATGACACTACCTTATAGAATCACTTTCTGGGCTACCTCCTTTGGGATGCTGTAACCATTTAAAGTCTCTGGATTTTGGTGTTTTAACAAGGGTTTAATTACTAAGGTAAGTGTATGCACCTGCTAAGGCATTCCTAATTATTTGATAATGGTGCAATCTTTCTCAATACAGCCAGTTTTGTGGTGTAAGCTACACTAATGAAGCACACTGAGAGAACACATTCCCCCAATGTTGGGGAAGCTTATTTAAATTAAATAAATTTGCGAAGGACTGAATTTTTACCACTGGCCTCAACAATAATGCATTGGTATTTCATGCTGGAAGCCAGTATGCACAGTGTCAGAATGAAGCACACTTCCTATTGCTTCTGCCCTTTGAAGTGACTTTAAGTGAGATAGTGTCACTTTTAAAATCTTATCTTTTTCAGATTGCTTCACACAACTCACTTTGTCCCACCCTGTCTTTAAAAAAACCAAAAACGAAAAACAAAAAACTAACTTATCTTTTTTTTGTTCACTTGGCAACCACTGATAGAAGCGCTGTTTTGACAATGCTGAAAGTTTTTTTTCTTTTCCACCTGATTCTTACCATTGCCACATGTGGTCTGTAGCGGTTTAGTAATAGGATCTTTACTATAACATCTGCAAATTAGCACCTCGCATTGCAGCCTCTCTGAAAACTTGCTGATGGTTTGCAATTGTAGTAAGTCAGAGCTGACACTATATCCAAGTGTTTCAAACTTTGTTATTTTGGACTAAAAAAAGAAGGCTCCAACGGGCAGATGGTTTCCAAATTGCTGTGAGGAGCTACGTTAGCGAAACGCCGCATCTCATTTCTCAAGCACACACATGCATTTTAGTACAAGAAGTTACTTTGGGGAAAACATGCACTGGTCTAAATTGGTTCTCTCTATTCTTCTCTGTTCCTGGTCATTTTTTTTTCCTTCCAAAACATTTTAGGGAATCCAGCCAAGGCCACTTCACCACTTCACCAAAGGCCATCATGGTGAACACAATTTTCCAAGTAGAGATAAAAGAACATCCTCAATCATTTAATTTTCCTGAATTTTTGGGTAAACCGAATTGATTTTGAAAATTTTCCAATAAAATAAGAACGTGATTTTAAATACACCAATGACCTGCCACCGAGATTTTAAACTATTTGCAAATGACAGCCTAGACAAATGAGCAATGGGTAAGAACACAAACAAATTAAAAACTCTTGGGTTTTTAATCAGGGTTAAGGGATTCATAGAGGGTTCAGGGTTGGTGAGGACCCAAGGTCGAAGGCTGCTCACGGACAGCGTTCAATTGGGCCAGGGGTCAGATGCCTCGCGTGCAGCAGTAGTTAACCACACTGGTCTAGATGGCGCTGGCCCTGTATTATCACAGCATCAGGCAGGGTTGGAGAATGTAGCAACTGGGGACCAGTAAGAGCAAAACAGAGGCATGGTGGGAGGGGTGCCGGGAGCAGAGAGCACAACTTGCAGCGCCAGGCAAATCAAAAGGCGGAGGGGGCCTCCCAGCTGATTGCTTAGTGTCCTAGAGATTTCTGTTATTAATGTGGCTTGGGGCATGTACTGCTGATAATTACTGCTAGCTGGAATAATTAATAAGAATAATTGCTCGGCATGGAAAGGGAAAGGGAAGCTCTGGGAGGAGGAAGAAACAGGCTGGAGGAGCAACAGACTCCCCAAGCGCATTTATATAGACAGGAAGTTCAGCAGCAAGCATCCTGAGAATCGAAGAGTTGACTGGATGCCAAGGGCAAAAGTTAAGAGATATCGAGTGAGGCTGAATTCGATAGTCTTATCTTGGAATGCAGGGGAGAAGAGGCCTGTCATGGCTTTGGTGAGGGGGGACTCCCTATGGAAATAATAGGTGGAGGTTGTGAAAAAAACATACAGTGTGAAGGGAAGTGGCCTTAAATGAGCAGATAATTCTGTGCATCTGGTATAAACCCAATCATGACAGCAGGAGAGCCACAGAAAGGAAGACAAGTAAAGACTGATGCCCCAATGCAAGTCCAGGACAGTTTATCCCAGCTTGAAGGAAGAAAAGCATCCATTAGAAGTGAAGCATTGGTGTTGACAGTGTGCAAAATAACCACAATTCTGATGTAATAGGGTACATTTTCTCAACACTACATAGAGAGTTGCCAACGCACTTCTTGATATCGTAGCTTTCTACATATTACACTTAAATATTTCCCCAAAGGCAGGACAAGCATATGCTTGGCAAAACTTAAAGAGGTGAGGAAACTGGATGTGAAAACTTAAGTGTAAGCAGCAGATGGAATCTGGAGGCCGGAATTCTGATAATGACATTCAGAAGGAGGGGCCCAAGCCAAGTGCTGGGTGTTCACCACGACCCTCTGCGGGAGACAGGGCACCACGTGCACAGTTGTGTTATGAGATAAGAGGAGCCCAGAAGGGCAAGGAGTGAGTACTTACGATTCCTTTTTCCTGCAAGAATCACACAAGAAGAGCAATTCAAGCTGAAAAAGATGGATTTACCATATCATCCCCACCCAGTAATTGACATTAGCATTGCATTTCAATGGTTACTGCCCTTAACCCTTTCTCCATCTGTGTAACATAAATGGGTGATAATTGTAATGCAAAGGAAGGAATGCTACTAAAATAGCCAATGCCACATATTCAATGGTGGCATTTCCAAGGTCCTACTACTGCTCAGAGTGGGGGTCTCCCTGCCCCCCGACAAAGCTCCTAGAAGATTGGGGTACCAACCCCTACTAAGTAAGGGGCTTGTATGTCCTGAGAACAGCTGTTGCTTATCTTGGTTGAGTCACATTGTTTCTTTAAAGCATTTAGGGAATTCCAAAGAGCAGAATACCAAATGATATGGCAAGAGAACCAAGTGCAAATCAGATTCCTGGTTTTAGGCCAGGAGACAGGGCCAGATAGAGCCACAATGTGAGGGGATGGCTGAAAGGTCCTAGGTGAAGGCTTAAGCCTGATCACTATGTTTTTAGGAAGCTTTGCACACCCTAACTGAACACAGCATTTGTTGGCAAATAAGAAACTGAACTATACCTTGAAGTAGGTAACTACCCTCAGAGACCCTTCACCCTTAGTCTTGCCCCCAATTCACCAATCAATGGCATTGAGGAGGAGAAGGGTCAGGCTGGGGGTGGTGGTATTTATCAGTAGCTTTGACAGGGTTAGCAGAACGCAGAGTAGACCCTGAGGATGCCTTGGAACCCCAGGAGACCCTGCAGGTTAAAAATGCACTCCATGTTTGTTTTCTCACAGTTTTCAAAGATGATGATTCAAGAAGTGTGAGTAAGCACTGGCATAAACTCTTGAGTTGGAGCACATGAACCTGCAAGGGTTGGGGCGTGGGCAGTAGTGGAGGGGAGGAGGGGAGAAGTCCAAGTTTGGAGAAGTCATGATTCAATCCTTAAAGAAAAGGCAATAATAGACTGGTCAGCCTTGCCCTCCTGTCCAGTTGTAGAATATCCAGAACATCCTGCTCAATCTTCCAGTTTATGCTGAAGAAACAAATGAGAGAAGACTGTTAGCAAGGTCCGCAGGCCGCTCAAGGGCTTTGAAGTCAAACTCAAGAGACTGAATCCTGGCCCTGCAACTCTCCACAGAGTGACCTTGGACTAGACACTTACCTCCATATGACGTGGACAATAATACTCACCTGGTGGAATTGGTGTCCGTGTTAAAGTGAAGTATGTGACATGTCGAGCTCATTGCCTGGCACATAAATACTCAGTTTGTTAGCTCCCAGGTCCTTCACCTTCCTAGACACTCATGATCTTGCTCCCCTACTCTTCCTGTCACCCTCTTCCTAGCCCCTCCATAAGCCAGTTAATAATATACATAATTACGAGAGGGCTGAGGAGGATCCTTGGCTATCTTGCTTTATGAAGTCGGAGCATGAAGTCATTTCTCTTTCCTGGTTATGGTATCAACAATTTCTATTCTTGTCCTAGCAGTGGGTGGTGGGGAGGTACACTGGTCCATTCAACAAATGTTCACTGAGTGCCTCATAAAGGTCAGGAAGTGTGCCTTCCTCCAGCATGACCGGTGCCTTCGCCTTCTCCAGATACCAAGACGAAAGCTGTCCCAGGGAACAAGGAATTGAAGTGAATCCCCTGTCCCTACACTTCTGAAGGGAGGCTTCCACAGTGTCACAGAAAGACAATGACTTATAGGGACAGTGGTAGGTAGGAAAAGAAGACGAGCATCAGCTGGTTCAAAAAATGATCTTATTCCTGAATGCTAACAGTTCCTATGTGCTTACTACATATCTGGCGTTGTTTTCGGTGTTTTCTATGCGTTAACTCATTTAACCCTCGTAGCAAGTCTAGGAGGCAGTTATAATTGTCGCTCCCCTTTAGAGATGATGAAACTGAAAGATAACCAGGCTAGGGACCGTGTCTAGGTCACAAAGCTAGTTCATGGCCAAGTCATCTGAGTCTGGAGCCTTCCCTCTTGACCTCCACAACATGCGATCACACCCCGTCATCTACTCCTGCTCACGTTCTACCACCTACAAAGCAAGGTAGGTGTATCGCATCTTCTGCACCTCTATACTCAACTTCTCTTCAGTGACTTCTCCTCCTCCTTCTCCTCCCCAGTCTTCTCCTCCTATGTAAGGCTGCTGTTAGTGTTTATTTTTTCATCTGATTAAATCCCTATTAAAGTGTTAGCTTGGGATCAGAGGGTGCTGTATGTATAGTGTTTTACAGTATCTTGGAGATGGAATAACATGTTACCTCTGTTTAGGTTTTGGTCTCCTCTTATTTCTCAGTGGAGAGGCCCAAGACAGCTGTATTAAGTTTCCAAATTATCAAGAGACCAGATTCAGCCAAAAGGAAAACCTTTGTCAATTTTCAAAAAATCTTTTGTTTAGCAGATTTTGAGACTGAGATGGTCTCAAGCAATGCTCTGGCAGTACCCAGTCTTTGGAGGATAGTCAAGGAGGGGAATGTGAGCTTCCTGGCTGCCTTAGGATACATTCCACCCATGCATGGAGTTGCAGGGCAATCTGAAGTCCCAAGGGAACAGGTTCCCAAATATAAGTTTTAACTTGTTTACCTTCAGCTTGGAGCCTCTTTCAATAATTCCCTTGGGATTCTGCCATTGGCACTCAATCTATCCTCATCTTCTAGAGTTAGGGAAAAGTCTCTTCCCAGCTATACTTCAGGCTGCTTTATTTTCCAAATGCTTCAAAATTGAGCCAAATTGTCCCTGTCCCAGAGGAGCAAACAAAACCCTGGCAGGGAAAGGCAGCTTTCAAATCTCCTCTCCCCATGGTTCCTTAGGGACAAAGCCACATCAGAGGGGACCAACCCTTTAGCCTTCTTGTCTCCCCACTCAGCTATCTGACTCAGACCAAATAGACTTTGTTTTATTTCCCTAGCTGTAGGTCTTTTCCTTCTGCATTTCTGTTTGCTGACCTTGAGATCTCTCTCTCTTTTTTAGGATGAAGGTTTAACTTTACAGAAGCTGAAAGAGAATGGTGATGTTTTAAATTTAGGCTCTTGAGGCAAAGATAAAGTCTGTTTTATTCACCCTATAATTTCCAGCGTCTAGCAAAGTAGAGGTGCAATGAATAAATGGAATTGGAAAAACAGAACAATTCTGAAAAACAGGGGAATATTTTCATATACCCAATTAGAAAGATTAATGTTATTGGCTTAGTTATCTAAAAATATCTTTTCCTGTTATCCTATCTTGCCTTTTTTGTAGTAAAGTTAGTAAGTCTTCATCAGTACTTGTGGAAATTTTTCTTAGAGACCTGAAAAACTAGCAATCATTCATCACAGAGACAGACATAGCATAATGTGATAGATAAATAGTCTGAATATGAAGTTAGAATATTCTGTTCATGGCTTCCTATCCATGGAGCCAAGGACAAATCCCTTCGCCCTTTGGGATCTCAGTTTCCTTGTCTTTAAAATGGTAGGTTTGGGCCAGATGAACAGTGGCCCAATGTGCCAGTTAGCCTGAAAGATACATGTGCTGGTCAAACCAACCAGAAATGCCTTCAATAAATAATGAGAAGTCTAGAGGCAGAATGGTTTCAGGGCTGGTTGCTTCAACTACAACTTCAAGGACTAAGGTTCTCTCCTCTTTCCACTTTGTCCTCTTCAGCAAATTCTGCTTTCCTCCTACACTGGTTCCCCTCCTGGGCCCAATATGACTGCCACAGGTATTATAGGTGGGCAGCAACATTCAGAAGAAAAAATAAGAACTATTCTATATTGTAACCTTTCTCAAGAAAACCCAGCAGACATCGCTAATGTCTAATTGGTGATAATTGCATCACAATCACTTGGTTCAGATCTATGAGGACTTGGATCATTTGAGACTCAAGCCTTGGGTGGGGAAGGCTCACCCCTCTATGAAGGGCAAGCCAACTCCAAGGAGGTCTGGTAGGAAGAAAGGAAGTAGCGGATGGGATGGTGATTGGCTGGGAAACCAATGGTACCTGCCACAAATATCATGTGATTCCAAGGGAACAAGGAAGATGGTAAGCAAAGTTTGCTAGAAGAAAAGAAGGGCAGGAGACATTGGAAAGGCCAGGCCCCCACATGAGAAGTCCTTGAAAGGCAGGACTGTCACGTGCCACAAATGTTTACTTATTGCATCTCAGGGGGATCTGCACTGCCTGCCCCTGTGTTTAACTTTCCAGCTACCGCAGTGTCTGACTCTCCGTGGTTGGCAGTTGAGGAGGCTATATGGCAATTTGTTAGGGTGAGGAGGGACTTGATCTAGCAGTTCAGTGGACCCCAAGCAGGGATTAGATCAGCTGTGCTGCCTTCTTCTATGTGAGGGCAGGAGAGGCAGTCCCACGCCCCCTTGATAGAACAGGTTGGTCCCCTGAGCATCTCAGGGTTACTTTCCACATTCCTCCACGTCATGTTCTTTCTTTCCCTTCTGCTTGGAACTCCTTTCCCCCTCTGGCTTGTGCTTTTCATCCTTTAAATTTTAGCTTAACTGTCCTTTTCTCAGGGAAACTGTCTTAGGCCACCAAGATTTGGCATCACTCTGGCCTCCTGGATCTGCTCCACTGAACTACTAATTGCACTTTATTATAATTGCCTGTTCCTTTGTCCATCCTCCCACTTAGGTAGGTGCTCCTTAATAGCAAGGACCATGTCACACACAAGACTGTTGTCAGCACACAACAAAGGGACCTTGCATTCAGTGAAGGCTCAAAATGTGTTCTTTAAAGTAATAAATAAGTAGCAGGAATAGAGGTAAAAATAAGTCAGCATTGATGGTTGAGGCTTTGGAACCACCAGCGTCATCAAACTTATTAATGAAAGCATTAAATAGTTTCATCCTAAAGACCATCTCTTCTTCCATTAGGATGCTGTTGGCTGAGATGGCAGATTTTTGTGTCCACCCTGGTGTCTGCAGCAGAACAACGTTGGCACCTATAGGTATTGGCACGTGTGTCTATGTGTGGTAGAGAGGACGACATTGCTTTTGTTTTTCTAAAATCAGATTTAATACAATTCTTTCTGTCTTCATTTCTTAAATCTAAAATAAATCTATCCTGATGGTACACCTGATGGGGGTACTGAAAGTGGGGTGAAGAAACCTTGCCTTCTGTCTGTCCATCCTTCTTGCCTTCCTTCCTTCTTTCCACTGATAACTTATTGTGGCTGCTGTATGACAAGCATTCTGCTAGGTGCAGAGCCACAGTAGGGAACAAGAAAGACATATTTTCTGCATTTATGTTTTAAATAGTCAGCCGTTTACAGCAGGGGGAAGGGAAAAAACAGTTCTAAAAAGAGGAGAGAATTCTCACTCTGCAGGAGGGATTCATAGGCCCATCTCTGGCCTTTCTCCCTCCCCACTGCTCATAGTTCTCCTAAGAATGCAGCACACCCCCTGGTGAGAAGAGACAAGGAGCCAAACATGCCCAGTGAGGTCTCTCTTGCATTCCCCCGCCCCAGCCCCCCGCAAGGCCTGTCTCTTCTGGGACCCACATTCTCCTCTGCCTGCAGAAGGCAGCCTGTCCCTCAAGTCCCGAAGATTCTAAGTGTGATGTGCTACTGGGAGATGTTGAAATCATGACAGTGTGTAAAAAACGAAGAGAACAAACTTGGAGGATCAGAGAAAATCTTCTTGAGGAAGTAACATTTAAGCTGAGATCAGAAAATGAAAAATGAAAAGGAGAGGATAAGGAGAAAAAGGAGATTTTTTGTGGGAGCCAACATGGTTGGGAAGAGAACCCAGAGCCTGAAGATTACATGCTTGTGCAGGGTGGAGGAGGAAAGGACTGGCTTGCTGAAATCACAGTCTTCTTCCTGGCCTCTGACCTGGGATTAGAAAGGGTCAGATCTCAGTTTGGAACAGAAAGAACATTTATGCGCTTAGTCATTCATTTGTTCATTCATACAGCCACTCTTCCAGGTGAAGGGAATATAATTCTGAGTTGGACATCGTCCTTAACCTCAGGCAACTATCGTCTGTAGATGGATAATTTTGTTCATTAAACCATATAGGTGCTCTGCTAGAAGACAAGGACCAGGATTTATGGGTGGTGGAGGGAGGGATGTCACAAGAGGTAGAGAAGAAGTGACACTTGAGTGTTGGCAAATGAGTGTGTTTTCACCAAGTCCAAAAGAAATTTTATGGTCCATCTTTGGCGTCTCTCTTCCCAGACCTTCCTGCTTTACAAATCTGATGGTTATGTGATATAGTGTTCCTCTGCCATAAACGTTCTTCCTTCCATATCCCAGCCAGGGTGATGTCACTGTGAGACTATGACTGGTGTAAATGGAATAAAATTCCAAGGCAAATCAGAAATGAAACTAGATCCCTTTAAGAATGAATTAGCCTCAACATAATAAAATAGTTACAACTTTGTGGGAGATGTGTAAAATGGTTTACATCACTGAACCATCCCAGATGGTAAACATAAGGAAAGACTGTATTTTAAAATGGATATATGGTGGATGTGGTTACAAATCTACAGTACACACATAGCAATTATGTGTAGAAAAACGTTTTAAGAGCCTAGCATTTTCTTTGTGCGAGACAACACGAATAATAAAAAGCTTGTAAGAAGGTATGAAATGTAACTTCTAGAAAGGAGGCGAGTGGAGGGTTTCTCGAATGTCCTCTAAGAGTGGCCCTGCTGGAGTACCCCAGGGAGGAGATGAGAGCACAGAGCAGGGTGAGACATTACACTGAAGACACCAGGGAGACTGACTCGCTCTAGTCCTGTCCCTCTGCTGTGGACTTTGGGTCACAGACTGTCAAGGGTGGGAGGGGGAAGGCAGGAAGTATTCTAATGAGAATTCAATTAATTCAAGAAATCTCAGAAACCAGGTGTAAACTCTGCCGGATATTAAAAGATCCCTGAGAGGAGACGTAGGGTTTTGGAGCACGTCAGATCAATTTCCGAGGAGCTGGCAAATTGGCAGCTGCCCTGCTGTAGCTCAGGCTTCCCCTAACAGGTCGAAATAATTACCATCCTTCCACTCCCTAGACAGTGGGACTTGAAACCCCTAACCAGACTAACGCAGGGAGGGACCTACCCTGCTCCATCCCACCTACCCCGTGTGCATCTTCAGCATGTGACTGCCATCCCAGGAAGCCAGAGAAGGTCCTGCCACCCTCTGAAACATTTCTAGCTGGTCGTGGGGCTCAGCCGAGGGCATGGTTTCCTGTAGGTGTCAGCCTGGCCGTGATAAAATGACTCATGACGGTCTGATTCTGGGGCTGAGAGCAGCAGGGGCTTAATACCAATGGGGCGAAGGATGAAAACGCAGCTGAAGAACAATGTCCTGCCAAATAGGAGTGTTGAGTGGGGCACCCGGAGGGGCCACTCCGAGGGCCTTTAAGGACTTTATGTCCGCATGATTAGCCAAGATGAAGGGGCCAGCTGCAAACTTTAATTTCCTGGTGACACAAAGGAACCATGAACAATATATAGATAGGATTTGAATTTGTAATAAGCAGTGGCCTAATCCACAGCAAAGGATAGTCGGTATAGGCCAAAAAAAAAAAAAAGCTCCTGAGGTTTCTTAGGGTCCCCATTCAGATATAGCCTTTACTGAGAGTTTCGCGTCAAGCAGTTTATCGTGGAAGAACTACTAGTGTTGGGTGTGGGAAAGAAGTGATACGCTTTTGCTCTGGGACCCTGGATTCCTGGCAAATCCCTCTGTTTTCCTAGCAAGAAGATAAACGGAGTTTCTGTAATCATGTTGCATGCACCTGGCCAGAAGAATATTCTGGATAAAGGACCAACCACGTTAGTCCACTGAGAATATTTTGCCAGATACTAACCTCCTTTATTTGACTGTTAATCTCTAGCCAGGGAGGAGAATTTTTAAAAATAATGCTTTCTTCATTCTTAACAGATGCAAGCATAGCATTTGAGATTTTTGTTCAAGTGCTGTTAGAATCAAATTAACTGCTGGAAAAGAAAAGCTCAACCTTCATCTTTGTTCCGACCCTTTCAGCTCTAATCATCTTGAAGTGTTAAGGTGAATAATAATAATAAAAAATGTTTAGGTCAACAGGAAGTGGCTCATGAGGGGAACTGGCTTTAATAGCACAGGGAAAGCAGAGGACAAAAGGGGCCAGATGTTTTGACAGGGCACTGAGGAGCAAAGGACCTGGGAAAAGGAAAGAAGCCTTTCAGCAATTCTCAGAACAGGGACCTTTTTGTCTCCAACTCTTGGAGAGATCCCGTGGCATGAGCGTCCCTCTAAGAGGCAAAAGACGAGAACTTCGCACGTGCATCAGTATTGTGAGTACAACCGGTTAATCTTATTGACTATGAAAACCCCCACTGAGTGAATGCTTACCTGTGCTAGGAACTTCAGCTACGTTATCTTAGTCTTTAAATGACAAGCCTGCAAAGTTGGCTTTATCATTCCCATTTTACGGGTGAGTCCGTTTAGGCTAAGAGAACTTTACTTGTCTGCAGACATTCTCGCTGTTAAATGTCAGAGCTAAAACTGGAGCCCAGGACTGTGCGACTCCAGAGCCGTGTGCAGCCCCCTCGTGATGACAAAAATTACCAGAAAGATACTTGGAACTCCCTGGTGACTGTTGCGTTATTCCTGGGATCTGACTCTGTCAGGCATCACTTCCATTGCTAGCAGCAAAAACCTGTCGTCCTCTTGGGACGTCCTCCCAAGAAAAATAATAATTACAAAGAACTTCCCACATCACCAGTGTCCATCTGGACTTCTTCACAATGAGACAGCATCCCTTAGGTAGTGTGGCTTCGGGGAAGGGAAGCAATAGGAATGCTTCCAGGCCTGAGAGGAGCTGAGAGCTGGTTTTTCTTTGCACAAAAAAGGAATAGGGACATGCCTTTTGTGTTTGTTGGATAACGAGAAAATCCTTCTGCGTGATATGCGTGTTCTTGTGAGTCAGTCTTTGGAAGCCACGGTCAAGTTCTGGTGCTCAGAAACTTAATCCTTGCATTCCCCTCTTTGGCATTGAAAGGTGCCCCAAGGCCGGAGCTGGCTGAACAGAGCCTTGCCAGCTGCCAGGATCTGGATCTGATGGCCTTCTGGGCACAGCTGTTGGAGAGATTGGGCTCTGTTCCGAGGAGAATGTGTCATCACCTAACAGCCCGGGCAGCGGCGGGGGATGGGTGCAGTTCAGGACTAGCGGAGCCCATTCTCACGAATGCTGTGTCCAGGAGCTCTGCCTGTGTCCCGCTTCTCCTTTGCTTTCTGTATACTCTTTGTCCTCAGGTCTCCATGTCGGACCATGGATCGTCCTACTGGGGAAACTTGCTCTGGGTAGGCGACCAGCCTCAGTGTTTCTGATCCATGATATTCCTCAGCACGATGCTGGGAAATGTCTCCGAGAGTCAAGGTTTGTTGTGGGCTGGGCTGCCAGAGCCTCCTGCCCTCCCTCCATCCTTCCTGTCTAGGACAATTGAGCTAATTAATGTGACCGAAGAACAGTTGAGCTGCTAATGGGCGCCAAGAAAGTGTTGGGGGTCCAAGACAAACGGCTCTTGGCTCGCGTTGCTAAAACAGCTTAAGTTTCAGCTCTGAAAATTACTTCAGTTTTACTTAAATCATCTTCTGTGCCAGGCAGCCAATTTCGAGAACTGACGCATGGCAAAGCCTCTCCATCTGCAGCGAGTCTTCCCATTTCACCCGACCTGCAGGAACTGGGGGAGAAGGGGCTTTGTTCACAGCCTGTCCCAGGCAGCGTTGAAGGAAGAGAGAGAGGGCGAACTGTGTGTGTGATTACCCTGGTTTGCCCAGGTAAGGAAGAGCAAAGTAATCAAGTTAAAACTGTATTTCAATTTCCCCCTCTGAAGAATGTGTTACTAAGTGAATTAACGTGTTGTTTCTTTTATCTGAAGACCTGTGGTAACTCATATCTTCTGAAATGAGTCTGACGTGCTTAGGTTTCAACAGAAGTAGATGAGCTGCCATTATTGGAAAATAGCAAAAGAATTTCATAAGATTTTAGGAGAATAAAATACATATTATATATATATATATATATATATATATATATATATATATATATATATTTAGTCACTGGAGCCGTGCTGTTTACATACCAGGGTTTGAATCCTAGGCTGCCCCTTGCTAGCTGTTTCACTCAAGAATGCTACTTAATCTCTCTAGGACTCATTTTCTGAACTTGCCAAATGAAGATAATAATACTATCTACCTCACTCAATTGTTATGAGGTAACAATGAAATATAAAATATAAATGTATTAAGTGCATGACCCAGTGGTTACCTTACAGTAAGTGTTCAACAGGCAAGTTCTGCTTCAGATAATATCTAGCTTGGATAACTGTCACGTTAAATACACCAACGTACAGGGAGGGACGTGCTCAGAGTAGGTACCATAAATATCAAGACTATTCCTCTCCCTTCAGTATCACAGTGGCTCGTTTTATTGAAATATTAAGTGTAAAACTATACTTACATTTACTTTCTATACCTCAGGTCATTTTGTTGAATTGTCTTGTGGATTTTAGTATTCCATCTACCTACTGCTTTCAAATCAATGTGTCTCCTGAAGGGACCAAATGCCGATTCACACACAAAACACAAGTCAATTCAACCACAAACAAAATCTACACCAAACCACTACACTGAAGACCATAAACAAGGACCATACTGGACGCTCACATGCACCCAGTCATCTGGTCAACCTCATACATGTCTGTCTGGTTCAGGGCTATAAACCAGAACTGGTTGGCCTGCTCCTCAGGCCTTAGAACTCTCTTAGAGCAGAGAGTGTATCTACAGGCTTGGCTATGTGATTTATAATAGTCCTTATGTATTCCAAGTCATGGGGATAGGAAGAAGGCACTAAATGCCAGGGTTTTAAAGACAGTGCCTCACAGAAATGACCATAAATAGCAGCTCAGGAGGCCACTTACATGAAGTTAGACCCGTTTAGGACTAGAGGCTATTACAGTGGGAGCTTATCATAACTTGATTCGAGTGCAATAAGCGAGAAGTGGGGAAGATGACCAGTCAGTGTGAGAAAGCCAAGTGTAGATCAGATAACCACATTAAAAAGATTAAAATGTCCAGCCTGCTATAAATGCCTGCTAAAATCCTAAAAAGGAGTCTGGAGAGACCCATAAAATCATAACTAAGAAAGTAAGGGAGCCCTGAAGCTTTAACCAGATGTTCCTGTGATATGAATGACTATGTTAGTAAATTTTCATCCTAGCAATACAGCTTTGTATTGATCTTTTGCTTTTATTAGTCAGTGCTGCTATGAGATTAAATATTGTCTGGAAGGAAATACAGGCTTCCCTCTCTAGAAGGCTCTTCTCAGTAACCCAGCGTTTGTTATCGCAAAGCGCACAAGGGAGTTTATAATGAATTGCACAACAGAGCGGAGGCTCGAGTCTATAAAAAGAGTTATATAAGGGGTAGCCTTATAGAGAATAACCTCATTTGGGAAGCAGGCATTGTGTGCCATACCGAGTAGGAAACCTATGGAGAGCTGTCTGAAACAGAAATAGACATGAGTATTTATGACCGGGAGCACCGATTGCAATATACAGTGCTAAACACTTAATCTATGGTTAGATTTTACTCCAGATCCAAGCTGAAGTCAGCAGAATTAAATCTTCAAATGTATTTCAGCAGCCTTAAATCCTTCTGATACTGTTAGCGGTGGCAGGGTTCCAAAATGCATTCTGTTAATAAGACAGTAAAGTATAAAATCGAGTTATCTCCTTCAAGGAGAAAAACAGAGTAAAGGAAACGAGTCTTGTAAAATTACATTCCCAGCATTCAGGCCTTTTCTACCTGAGTTCCTTTCAATTTATTCTTTTACTACTAGACCATTCTCCTTGAAAAAATAGTGGGAGTGGGGGGTGGGGGAGAAAGAAATCACCCCCTACTTTTTTTTTAACTGTGAGGGGAATGGTACCCCTGAAAAAAGCTTTAGAAATTTTCCTTATTTTTACAGGTCAGAGGAGGTTAAGATTTTGCCAATCAGCTTGTAACACACAGTATCAGGTCTCCTTGGGCTAGCAAAAAGAATTCAGCAGCTGTTACCTTTTCTTTCTCACTTAACGTAACTTTTGGTTTACCTGCAGCTAAAAGCAATCTATGCAGCACATACAGGGCTGTTGTTCAAGTCCCCAAGACAACTCCATTAGCTTTCCCAGGAGCAGCATCAAAAGCTTGTTAAGGGAAAGAAAGAATGAATGAAAGAACAGAAGGAAGGAAGGAAGGAAAGAAGGAAGGTAGGAAGAAAAGGACAGACACATCCACTACCAGTACCCTTTGGACACATAGCATTGAGGCAAAGTGCTAGACTTGCTCAAATGAACAAAGTCGAAATAAAGCCTAAAACTCCATCTTGACATCAGTTCCGACATCCCAGAGTTTCTGCACATATGGAATGCAAGACCACCCACTGCTCTGAGATCCCTGCAGGGCACCATTGGGTGAGTTAAGTAATGAATTTTAACCTAAACTCTGAATTTCTTTGCTCTCATGGATTTCAGTCAAACTTCTTCTTGATGGGTCAATATGTATCACTGTTGGCAATTTCATGTTCTTTAGGCATTATTTTTTTCACCTGCCCAGGAGTTGGAAAAAGATAGAAACTCCCTTGTGTTGTGGAACTAATGCGATGCAAGAAATTGAGCTGTAGCAATCCACCAGGCAGATACAAAAATATATGAAAATGTAGATTTATACTCTATACTAGAATACATCTGGAAAACATGCCTTTGGAATATACTGGAAAACATCTGGAATATCTTTATGTAATACTTGTATATAATACCTCCATATATTGGATAGCATATACCTTGCTATCTTTGAACAAAGATATAGATAGATAGATAGATATAATTTCACCACATTAAATTATGGAATTGAGGAAAAAAGAACATAAACTTAATTTCTAATTGAGCCTATAATTAGAAGAGATTTAGAAGTTCTTAAGAATCATTTTTGTTGAGCTAAACAAATTATGTAAATTCATTTAGAGACTTTTCTTGAATAACTGCCTAAAATGAAACCCAAAAAGATTTCATTCTCCTCCTCTAATTTTGCTGGATTCTGTACAGACACCTACAATCCTGTTATGACATCAGAGATAATATTTATAGACCATAATTTACTCCCATTATTCTTCAGTCAACTTAATGAGATCAGGAGGATACCATGGCTTTTTAAAGTTGATTGGAGAGGCATTCTAATGTAGATACAATTTAAGAGATGCCCTGTTTTACAGCAACTCAACCACAGGTCATGGGTAACTTCTGCAAAGGGTACAGTTTTGTTGTTGCAATTGTTTATTGCATTCACTTCAGTGTAAGAGAGTATTATCTTGTGACCTTATTCTGGGTATGCACCCTACTGATTACCTACAGTTTCCAGGGCCTGGCTATTATTATGTGGTATGGACAATTCCAGTTATGTTCTTTGAATGTTGCTTGTAAGGCTTAATTCCAAAAATCCTTTCCACATTCTGCTACTTGAAATTAATCTCTTCACTGATTGAGCCTCGTGTTTGCATGTACCCTGCTTAAAGTTATTTCTGTGACTCTATGCCTAATCGTGAGCAGCTAGACTAGGTCCTTGTCATTTTTTCATATCTCCTTCAATGTCTAAAACAGTGCCTTGCATATCAAATGTCCTGCATAAATGTCCCTTGAATTGTCTTTTCTAAAAACTGAGAATTAAATCCACCCATAGGATGGTATGAAGATGAATGAACAAAGGACAGAGACACACTCTAATGACAGCAGAGATGAAGCAAACGCACACCTGGTCCCAGACCCTTGACAGGGCATTTATGTAAAACCAAATTAACTTCAAGAGAATTTAATGAGTAAAGTGAATGTTTTTCACCCTCCAGGTGGTCCCTGGAGAGGATGTTAGCGCAGCGATGAGAAGAAATAGGGAAAGGAAAAGATGCTGTCACCATTCCAGCACAATAAAGATAGGCGCTCTCCCGTCCCCGCTCCCTGATTCTACATATTTCAAAACGACAACAAGGGAAACAATATACAGTTGACTCCAGGTGCCCCTGGCTGTGAAACTCCTTCTGTCATGGCAGAGAGAGGAAAAAGAGGCCCCTTTTTCCTTGGACAACTCTGAGCCACATAAATATTGTTTCATTCCCACTTGCAGCAGTTTATGGTGCTTGTCTTTGTTCACTCTCCCTAGATCCTGGCAGCTCAGCCACTCCTCTCTTTCTACACACCCGATTAGAGCTCCTGAAACTACCCCAGGAAAGGGGAAGAGGCCTAGAAAGAGGTGTGAAGGTGGCACCTTGATGCTATCGTGTGATGTCTCCGTTGTAACTTGCATCATCCCGCAGTGATAGAATGTCGTCTTACGTTGAGATCATCTAGATCCTTAGGCGGCATCGCCTTATTGCCTATTGTTACTGTTTCCCATAACAGTGACAGTTACTGTGTTTTCTCTGCCCAAAGAGAGAGGTTTCAGGAGACACTCTTGGGGAACTTGTTAAAATCCTGAATTCTGGACTTCCTCCTGAGACTTCCGATTCAATAATTTTGGACCTAGGGAATCTGCATTTTAATATGCAGTCCATCCCAGGTGATTCTGGGCGGTTGATAAGCATGGTCCCATTGCTAAGAGGAAGGAACATTAGCTGGGTTATTTTCTACTCAAGGGTTTTTACTGTTTGGTTTTTGTAATAGGTAAGGAAAAAGGAGAAATAGCTTCCCTATGTTTTACATTTGAGGAAAGAAGACTTAAGGATAGAATAATATAATTAAGTTCAATTTAACAAATAAACAAAAGCACTGGGAAAGTTACTGGAAATTCAAAATATGAACAAAATTTGGGTCCCCGTGCTCAAATAACAAATGGTTAGGGACCGAAAGGGATTACCATCCAGGCTCAAACAATGGATTATCCACTTAGTTCAGTTCTCTAACTGGATAGAAGGTCATGGTGTGTCCTCAACGTTGACCTTGTCATAAATATCCTATATTTCCTAACTAAGCTTAGGGCCTATTGTCCATGCAGATACCACTGATAACAGAGCAGGAGGCACATCAAATATCATCTGGCCCTGTCTCCCCACATCACACACAAGGAAACTGAAGTTCTAAGACGTTAAGTGATTTGTGGAACTTCACTGGTTAGTTTGCAACAGAGCTCACGCCCAAACCGGCCTTCCTGGTCATCGCCTTTCCCACTCTAGCGTATTTCTTGGAGGGAGGTTGTCCATTAGTTCATTCCTTCCTTCATTCTTCTACAGATATTTAGTAAGCACCTACTCCATGCCAGGCCCTGGGCTGTGTACTGAAGATGCAAAGTGGAGTAAGATCCTCTTTCTGTCCTCATAACCTCATAATCTAGGGAGGTAAAGATCAGAAAACAGGTTACATAAAGCCAAGTTCCTTTGATTTTCGCCATAGCCCAGCTCTTATACTTCATTGTCTCCTGGCATGATTTTCAGACTTCAGTCATATCCTTTCTGACCTCTTGTTTCATTGTCTGACCCATCTGGATCTTTTTAGTCTGGCCTCCTACAGAGCACATCTATCTGTCAGGTACATGTCCTTACCTCTCCCTGACACCTCTCCACCACTGTTTCCTTCTAGAGAGAAGGCAGCAGGTTGCACAGAGTGTTTCAGAGGTGAACGCTCCATGGTTTGGTATAGGCTAGAGTACACCCCTTGTTGTTGTTTCCTTTTTTGAAGTTTCCTTCAGGTGATGGCCTTTGGGCCTGCAGGAAATCTTTGGAGCCATGACACTCAGACCCTCTTCTAGTTCTCAACATACCCAGCAGGTGACTATCCCAGATACAATTTAGATTTCTTTTCCCCTGTGAGCCTCATCTTCCACTGTCATGCATAAAATTCAGCCTTCTCTGGACCAGCCACTCCTCTTAGTATCCGACTGTATTAATGAACTCATCTCCTGGCTTAATCCTCAGCCAAAGCAAATCTGAGGCAGCAAACCGCATTCTACAACTATAACCCTAAAACTTTATCCCACAGCAGCCATAGTATTCTGAAAGAGTTCACATTTGTATCAAAGTAAAATGTCAGTGGCTCAGAAAAATAAGTACCCAGGCCCACAATGCACCACTTCTTGCCACTTTCAAAGGTACTAAATTATTTTTTCCATACTGATACATCACTTAGTAGTTTTCAAAAAATGTATGCAATTGGTCACCCAATTAGAGGGCAAACTTCTTTTTAAAATGGGGACTACATCTCTCCTCTCAGAGAAATGAATATATATTCTGTAGACATAGCTGATACATAATAATCACAATTTGACTAATGACCCTTTTTGTCCTTAAATCCCAACAGCATCAGTTATTCAATTAATTGAGTGACAATTGTGTGCCTAACCCTGAGCTATGAGTTATGAGGGATGAATGAGATGTATTTGATATAGTCCCTGTACTCAAGGATTTTGGAACCTTACTAAAGAGGAAAAAACACATGAAATAATTGGAATAATAGGTCTGGGAGGACCTTAAAACCTTTCTAGTCCAGTTGCCTTGTAGTCGATATTTCTGCTGTGCACCGGTATATTTCTGGTCCCCTTTCTTTCTGAGTACCAGGGAAAATTGCACTTCTCGACCCCTTGACCTTTAGGTAAATTCCGTGACTTGCTTTGGCCAGAAAATGG
The DNA here is from genome assembly GCA_004363605.1 of Indri indri. Taxonomy (NCBI): domain Eukaryota; kingdom Metazoa; phylum Chordata; class Mammalia; order Primates; family Indriidae; genus Indri; species Indri indri. The sequence goes on from RJWJ010000169.1 coordinate 62,330, forward strand.
GAACAGAAGGGACGTGTGTGACATATTGGTGGAAGCATTTAAAACCTGGAGCACAAGTCTCCATTTTCCTCTTTTCCTGAGGCAGCAATTATGGAGGAAGTTTCATGCGGAAAAAGCAGAAAGGCTGAATCAAGGAGTGTGGCATGTGGAGGACTGTCCCAGATGTCTCGAGGACCTTTGGCATGAGCTAGAAAAACAATTTTTGTTGTGCTGGGCCACTGAGGTGTAAGGGCTGTTTGTTACCACAGCACAACCTGTCCTAGCCTATCTTGACTAAGTCCTTCATTTTGTAGGTGAGACAATGTAAGTGTTAACTTGCATTAATATAATATGGAACTTCAATGTATGAAGAGTTTGCTATAACCATGGACTGTGATCTGGGATGGTTGAAGATGTCTTCATGAAAAATGTCGAGCTCGAGCTTCACTTTGTAGGTTGTGTATGATTAACCCTGGGGAAGAGGCTGTGGCATTGGTGGGGGTGTTAATAGTGGCAGTGATTAGACAGTCCAGATCAGGAGGAGAAGACAGAAAAAAAGTTGGGTACCTAATTATAACAACAATATCCATAGCTTAACATGCACAACTATTGGGGCTAAGCATTTTATCTGTATCAGTATTATTTAATTTGGTTCTCATGGCCATTTCTATACAAATAATAATCATAACTATCTCAACCCTCCTTATAAGATACTAATGATTACTATTTCTGTTTCTTTTTTTTTTTTTTCAATGAATCTTTGTATTTCCATTTCTTTAAAAAGTAAACTGGACCTTAGAAAGCTTACTCAGAATATCTGGAACTACTTCATCGGTAGATTCCTTCCCATCTTCTTCCCTGACGCAGGGTAAGAGGTGTTCCCTTTTGTACTCAAGGCTCTTGCCTTCATTTGTGCACTGAATCTCATCCCCTCCTGTTCTCTGGGTATTGCCCTAATGCTGCCGCTTCCTTTTTTATTATTCTAAACTGTTCTATTTCTGCTACTTCTATCCCTTTACCTTATAAATTAGGCAGATTACTTCTATTTTAAAATAAAAATGATTTTAAAACATTTAAAGACAAAATAACTATACCCTGACTTTCCCAAGTCATCACACTTTCTTGCCATTTCTTCAGAACCAAACTTATTTAAAAACCCATGTACACATTCTGTCTTCACCTCACTAACCCATCCCAGAAGTTTCCCAGTGTGAGTCGTCACTAACTTCCTGGTTGCCAGACTCAATGAATCCTGATCTCACTGCGTCTATTGACCAGGACTAACCTTGGCTTCTAAGCCTTTCTGTGGTCCTCTAAATTCTTCCTGTTGCCTTACTACTCTGTCTGAACCCACTGGTCCCTTAAATGTATTGTTGTTCTCAGCCCTTATTCTTCTCATTCTCCATGCACTGTGAGGATGACCTCATCCACTCCTATGGTTTAACCATATGTCAGTATGTTAAATTCCTCCATTTCTGTAGCTCTGGTCCTGTTCTCTCTCAAGGACTTCATAAACATGTCTCTTCATTCGTATGTCACCTTGAAACAGGTAAAAACCCAAACTCATTCCCTGCCACCCTAAACCTCCTCCTTCCCCTGAACTTCTTATCTTTATAAATAACTTCATCAACTCCCTACTCCCTTAAACTGCAAGTCTGTTTTGCTCATCTTTCAGTGTAATGACTCTGCAGCTTGAACCAACCATCGAAATACCTCTCAATTTGTAACCTTCCCTTTTTTATTTGGCCATCCTTGCTATTGGTTTAATTTAAGACCTTTGTTGTCCCTCATCTCGTTAATGATGAGGGATTATCTCCTTAATCCCATTAAGACTCCCTCTAAATCATTCTTCACACTTCAGCCAGAATAATCTTTCTATTATGAAATTCCAATATGCTCATGTCATTCCTCTACATTGTTCAAAGGCTTTTCATCACATTCCGGATAAAATATGAATGTCTTAGCCAGTATACTCAGTCCTTCGTGATCTGATCTATGGCTAGGTGTCCACCCTTCTCTGCTGCTACCGGCTTCTCCACGATTACCCGCGGAGCCAAGCCAAAGATGTGCTGGCCCTGGAACAATCTATGGTTGCCCTTGCCTTATGATGTGGTCTTTCTTGTCTGAAATACCCAGTGGCTCCCCCTGGTGTTTTCCACCTGGTTTCAAGTCCCAGCATGCAAGGACCCCGCCTCTTTTATGAAACCTCAGTGCTTCCACATCCGTGCTCCTGGAGTGCCTTGAGCATGCATCTGTCATAGTGCATTGTGACCGTATGCTTGTCCCACTCCCACCTGGAGGTGCAAGATGCAAGATCACTGAGGGGAGAGTCTATGTCATATCCCTCTTTGTGCCCAGAACAATAATTAAAAACAATAGATTCTAGGGAAATATTGTTAAATATGTGAATTAATGATAGCTTCTATGAAACATAGATTATATGAAAAATTTCTTGAAGATTTGGTTTGCATTTCCATCTACGAATTCAAGGGATTGTTTTTTTACATGATCATCTCATAGTTTGGTTCCCGTTCTCTTCTCAAATTTATTTAAAAGACCATCAACCTATCTACATTTCACAATAGATATAGGATTAGGCCTTTGAAAGAATGCACAACAATAAAACAGCACATGGTCTTCAAGATCTATTCTGGATTCAGAGCCCTGTAGTTAGGACAGAAACACTTGGCAAACACATAGACTTTTTCTTTTTTCCTTTTTTTTTCACTTTGCTTGTCTCATTTATAGCTTAGAAGTTGCTTCTGAACCACAGGTGGGTATAAAGACAGCTTGATCTTTGAGGCTTACTAGTGCTTCTAAAAAGTTGGCTCTATCATTCAACCCGTTTTCTGGATGAGTGGAGGACACCAAATCATTCAGCACCTTGATGGAAGGAAGAGGGCTATATGTACTTCTGTTTAATAAGGATATATCAGACTGGAGCCCATATTTTGATTTTTTGTATGTGATAGTACTGTAAATTCTCTTTTTTCATTTTCTCAATCTCATTAACTTCATTCTTGGTTGCTTCTTTATTTTCAGAACTGTCTTCTTGTGGCTGCGTTTTTTTTCTAACCCACTAATCTGTCAGCCATTAGAGTATTTTTAATTATATTTTTCCAATATTTCTTTCCTTGTCATCATTTATTTTTAATTTACATGCATATATTATTTTTACGATGAAGCACAAGAGTGGCTGTATGTTATATGCAATGTATAGTTATCAAACTTTGCAGGGCTGTTGCCTTTTAAGTCTCACAATGCAATTGCAATTCTACTCTGCCCAGATTTATGCAGAGAATAAGCCTTTAGGAAGAAGTTAGACCCATGTTGGTAGGCTCTGAAGGCTGGATCTGAATCAGTTATTATCACAGAAAATCTAATTCTTCTGATTTTGAGACTTTGTGTTTTAAATTGCTATCCTGAGTAGCCAGGTACTCCCACCAAGTATTTAGAAGGTGGGTTCTTAGACAATCTGTTTTCAAGGTCATGATGACAATAAACCAATCCCCTGGCATCAAGTGCCATGGTACCTGATGAACGCCCTGAGTTGGGGGGAGGTGTGCTGGGGAATGGCGTGGGGGCTTAGAAGTTGAGCCTTTGCAGGAGCCAGGGATGTGGGCTGAATTCTAGGCTTGAAGTGCTCTATCATCTGCGATTCTTAGCATGAGCATATTGGAACTCCGGCTCAAAGGATGGATGTTCTCTGGCTCCATCCTAGGGGACAGAGAAAAGGAAGATAATGATAATAATAACTGGTAGCATTTGTTGAGTGTTTACTATGTGCCAAGCACCGTGCCGACTATCTTAACACATATTATATCCTTTAACCTCACAACGAACCCATGAAGTAAGTACTTTATTATTTTCATTTTGAAAATGATAAAACCAGGGAATGAGGATAAAGCAACTTGACCAAAGTCACACAGTAATTATTAGGCAGTGGAGTTAGGAGTTGAACCTGAGCTTTTTCACCCCCAAACCCTTGATCTTAGGTGCCACGTTGCTAAAAACATTGGGGAAATATATGACTAAGGACCATATCAGAAGAACAGCTCCTCTTCTTCTCCCTGACTCCTTGACATAAGAGTGCCACAGTCTTCGGTCCTCTTCTCTTCTTCACCTACACTAGGATCTTCATGAGCTCCACTAGTCCTATGGCTGAGGGACACCCATACACTGACAAAATCCCAAATTTATATCCTCAGCCCAGACCTAGTTAATGAATTACAAATTCATGTATACAATTATCTTCTTGGTATCTCCACTTGGATGGCAACTAGATATCTCCGACGTAGCACCCCCAAACTGAGGGGATCTCACCCCATAGTCTGGAACTTCCACAGCCTTCTCTTTCTCAGCTCCTGGCAACTCCATCCTCCCAGGTGTTCAGGCCAAAATCCTAGAAGTGTCTTGACTCTTTCTCCCAGATTTCAACCCAATCTATTGGCGAATCCTGATAGCTCCATCTTCAAAATGTATTCGAAGTCTGACCCTTTCTTATATCTTCCTGTAAAACCATCCCTGTCCTGACCATCATTCTGCCTCATCAGAATTACTGCAATAATTTATAATTGGTTTCTCTACTTCCAACCCCATCCATTTATGTTTTATTTTATACAAAGCCGTCAATGTGATTCCTTTAAAATGTAAATCAGATCATGGCAATCTTCTGTTTCAAACCTAGCCATGGATATCAATTTCACCTAGAGGAAAAGCATAAGTTTTACAATGGCCTACGGGATGCGCTGTGATCTGCCTGTACTCCAAAGCGTCTGGAGAGGAGAGAGGATATTTCTCCTTCTCCCCTCCTCCTCCTCCTCCTCCTTCCTCTTCTTCTCCTTCTTCTCTTTCTTTTTCTTCTTGTTCTTATCTTCTTCTCTTCCTCCTTTGTCACCTCGTCCTCATCTTTGTCCTATTTCATTGTTGATTTACTCTATCACACAACTTCTAGAAAAAAATGGAGTTCAGTACTTCAGAAGCGTCTACTGAATGAAACTTGGAGTCCCTCTTTTGCAAGCAACTTTCCTCTTGGTCTTGGAAGGAAGAGACATGGGACTCGTCCTTGACTACTTTCCCTCCATCATTCACCGTATTCACTTAGTCCCAAGACCACAGACCTGGCTCTCAAGTCCATTCTTCCTCTCGATCTCTGCCACTGCTATCTGTGTGCAGCCTTCTTCATCTCCACCTGCGTCACTGCAACAGTCCCTTATGGGGTACCCTTGTCATTAGCCTTTTCCTTTATCCATTCTCCACCCTACAGCCAAAGTCATATTTCTATAAGGTAAATAAAATACAATAAGATCTCATTTCTTGGCTTAAAGATCTCCATTGCTTTACCTTTTTTTTTTTTTAATAGCTTTGTTTTTTTAACCTTTCTTTGGATCAAGAACCCCTTGGAGGTTTGACAATATATATGAGTTTCCCAGAAAAGTACAAGTGCCACAGCTTACATTAAATTTCGGAGGATTCAAGGATGCTCTGAAATTATCCAGGGAAGTATTCAGGGTCCAGGGACTCTACATTAATACATCTAGGGCCATCGGCATGTCTGCCAAAGTTATCCAATATCTGGCCCATGCCCGTCAGCAGCCTCATATACCACGACTACCTTTGCCCTTCCAGACACAGCTCAAGGGAAATACTTCCTAGCCTCCTCAGAAAGATAATCTTCCCTCTTCTGTGCCTCCAAAGCATACATAGCAATTATCATGTTGGGCTACAAGGATTTCTAAACATTTTCTCCCCCTAACGTTCTCAATTCTTTGAGGAGAGGAATAATATCTAATTTTCAGTTTATGTCCTAGTCCTACCACAGACTCTAGGGCATAGCAGGCATTCAGTAAATATTTACTGGATAACCATATCAAAAGTTAGAAAAAAAGGAGAAATGGTATTTCTCTGTTAAAGATTTACTTGTCCTCCCCTCTTCCATCCTTTCTGATATTACTAGGAAACACAAATAACTCTGGTACATCAAATTATAATGTGATGGTGATTATATACCACTGAGGTCAGTTTCTCCTTAATTCTGAGCTTTGCTGGTCCAGTTGTTCTAGCCGACCTTTCCCATTTCTTATCTCCAAGACTGGGATGAGTTTTTGCCCTGGTACCTCTTTTGACCTCTGGAGAAATAAAATTTTGTCCAGTTTTTCCCTCTCTTTGCCCAAATATATTGTCAGGAGAACAAGCTCCATGACCAACTAATTTGCTGATAGAGTCTTTAACTCTGGGTTTGCACAATCTGTTCTCTTGGGTCCATAGCTTGGAGCAGCATTTCTCATAGAATGAGTCCATGGACTGCCTGCATCAGAATCTCCTGGGGTACTTATCTGGGAGGCAGGAAGATGTTCTGAAATCAGCATTTTAAAACTTTTTCGGGGAATGTTCTATTCACTAAAATTTGGGAACCACTGACCTAGAACCCACTTCCATTCTCTTCCTCATGCACGCAGAATCTGGGTTTTTTTCCTTTTCTTCTTGACTCCCCTCCATCAAGACCATACCTTAAATTCACCATGACTGCTGATTCCTCTTGTTTTTTTGTTGCATAAAGGGAAAAGATTAAGAGGTGGAAGAGGTTAGAGCCGGAAAAATCTGGGCTTAAATGTCCTTTCTGCCTCTTACTTCCTGTGTGAGTTTACTCACACTCTCTAAACCTCATTTTCTTTAACTATAAAATGGGCGAATAATACATACCTCATAGGATTGTTGTGAAAATCTAATGGTATAATATATGTAAATTATTTATTTAGCATAGTTCACAACCCAACTGAAGTACTTAGTAAGTGGTAGTTATTAGTAATAGTAGTGATAATAAATAACGCTGAAATTTATCCTTTTCCCATCAAGATATAAATATGTGTTGCATAGTATATGTACGTTTGTGTGGGGATATGTATGAATATTTGTATATATTCATATAACAGGGTTCTCATTAGAGCATTTGTCTCTCCTTATTTCACTTACCCATTTTGTCCTGTCTTCCGGCCCCTGTCTGTCTGTCTGTCTAGCATTTTGACTGGCAGCCTTAGCTCTGCATTGAAGGTAGTTGAAGATTAAATCTTATTCAGCACTTGGGAAACCGCTTCTTTCTATCAGGAAATTTTTGAAGTACTCAGATGAATCACTACGAAGACTAATTTTGAAAACTGTGTTTTTATAAGAGACACAGTTTTGGTTTGTAGCTTTCTTATTCCCAAAGGAAATTTAACAACACAGTTTCAAAAAGGAACACTGTGAAGAAAGGGATGAGTATGGGGGGTGGGGGGAGGAGGGAGGCAAACAACCCTGTCGAATAAGGATTGCTCATGAGGTTTCTCATTCATCCGACATGTTTGTGAACTGTGAATCGAGTCTGTAGAGCCTCTTTATCTACTACCACCAAACTGAAATTCTGGAAAGATCTCTTCAATGACACAAAGAAAATGATTCTAGTAGATTCTCAAAGATTTTTCTACAGAAAAAAAAGTGAAGCAGTATAAATTTAAGTCAGACACCTCTCTCCTGAACTAAAATTTGTCATGATCACAGCCACCCCTATGTCATCCAGAATGTCTTCATCATTCGAAATCTCTAAGTGAGAGTGAAACTAACGTGAGTTCCCATTTTTTGGTTTGAGGATTTCAGCAGGGATTCCATCAGTGCCTGAACTGTTGCTGTATCTACCTGACGACTTTCAGGGGACTGAATAGAATTGCATAAAGAACTCTGGTATTCAGAAAGTTTCAGGTGAGACTCTGTGAAATGCAACTTCCAATATGCATTTGCCCTCTTTGCAATAATCTTCATATTTAATTCTTAATATGTAGGAGCATAAAGAGCTTTACTATAACGGGGATGAGGGAGGAGAATAGGACATTTGGTGAAAAATTTGAAGAGACAGGGGCCTAGGTTAGCTATGAGACGAGGTTTCCAGGGAGCACAATAAAACCCTAAGGAGCAGTGGGAGATTCAAGTGCTGAGCAGGATGGGAATGAGAACACAGAGTAGAACAGCTGACCAGATGGGCCACAGCAAGTCACAAGATCAGCAGAGCTATGTATCTTCTGAGAAGGCTTCTCCAGAACCTCTAGTCAGCTTTTCCTTTATTCAAGAGCCTCCTTACATTTTGATTTCTTTCAGATCCATAACATATTAGTCCTGCCACTCTCCTCCTGGTATCTTCAACCACTTCATCCATTGTGCTTTTATACCCATGTATCTGGCTATAGTCTACAACATTCTCTTTGTCCTTCCCTGTGCATGCGTCCAGGATGCTAACCGTTGCTGGGCAGCCTGGGGAGTTATACATGCACATGGCAGGGAGTCAAAGATGCTGGCTGGTCCTGATTTCTCAACTCACTGCTCTGCCCCATTCTGTAGAGCAGCCTCGCCAAAACTTCTCCAAAATCTATACATCCACATTCCCTCAGCCTCCCTTTACACTCTTAGCAGGGAATCACCTGTTTTACTGGAAATATGGAAATACAGATGTTGTTGGATGGGAACACCTCTGCTCTCTGCTCCTAGCCTCACAAGCTGAGCCACACAATCCACCCCTTCTCCAGTGCCCCCCACACATGGGAAGGGGAACTCTGGGACACCGACTTCTGTTCTATCAGCACTCTCTTCTCTGCCCACTCTCTTCAGTGTCTCCCTCGTGGTTCCTTCTGAGCAACAAAACCAACAAATATTTCTCCATCTTAACCCGAAGTCTCCTTCACCAACTGCTCTTCCCTCCCTCTCCTTCCACGCAAGCGTCTTGAAAGAGCTGTCCACATTTACTGTTTTCACCTCTTTGTCTTCACCTCCCGCCAGTCACCCAGTGGTTTCTGTCCCTTCCCAGCTGCTAAATCTCATGGCCATTTTTCACTCTTTCTCTGACTTGGCCCAGTCACTCCCCTCAGTGATGAAAATCTTCATACTTTGCTAGTAACTTCCCAGCCCCTCTTTCTCATCCTCTTGTGGCTCCTTTTCTATTCCCATTCCTTAAGAGTCAGTTTTTTGTTAATTTTGAAGGTGTTAGATAATTTGTGTTTTTGTGTCAGTTGCTCATGACCTTCAGGATTACAGGTATGTTTCTAATGTGTGAATTATTTCAGATTTTAAAGTTATAAAGGCTTGTTTTTCCACAGGCGTTGAAAATTTTCCAAATTTTTCATTTTCCTATCAATTTTCAAGAAGATTTCAATTTTACATAGCAAAATACATTGATTATTTCCTTTGTAGTTTCTGTTTTCAGTGTCCTGCTTAGAAAGGCCTTGTCTACCCTTTTAAGTATTGACCTATTTTTTTCTCAAATAGTTTTATGGTTTAATTTTTGAGATTTAAAGCTTTAATGTAGCTAAAGTTGATTTTGGTGGAAGTTTGTTATAGTGTTCCAAATGGTAAGCCACTTGCCCTCAAGCCACTTACCAAATAATCCTTTTCCAAAGATATTTAGAATGTCACATTTTTCATTCTACCTATAAATTTCTTATAAATACTTGGGTCTATTTCTAGACTTTCTTTTCTTTTCTGTCAATCTGTCATATGTCTGGACCTCTTCCTTAATGCTTTTAATAATGTTTATTTATAATGCATTTCAGTAACCAGTAGGAAAAGTAGACTTCTCAGCCTTTTTTATTGGCCATTCTTAATACTTTAATTCTTTCAGATGAACTACAGAATCATTTTGTCAAATGATAAGGAATAATTTATTATGGATATTTTGGCTATAATTTTGTTGTTTATAAATCAATTTAGGAAAATATGGACAACTGTATACTTTCAAGCTTTTTCTTCCAGATGTCATGTCTCTCTTTTTTGATTCCCAGAAAAGAAGTAAACTGTTCTACTTGCAGGTCTCATATTTCATGTTAATTTCATTCCTGGGTAAATTTTTCTTTTTGGTTTTGGTTACTATTGGGAATGGAATTTTTGTTTTTCATTATATTTTGATATAAAGACTTTAAATATTTATCTTGATTCTAGATACTTTACAAAATTCTCTTAGTAGTTTTAATGATTTTGCAGTTTATTCTGTACAGTTTTTAAAAAGGGTAGTTTAATGTATAATCTGCAAAAAAGTGATAACATTTCTTTTCAATAAATATACATTCTTAATTTAGTTTTACCTCTTACTGCAATGTCGCAAAATTTCAGAAAAATAATAAAAGGAATGAAAATATTTATTGTATTTAATTTGAAAGCCTATGACTTTATTATTAGGCATGATGTTGCCTATTTAATAAACAGACTTGATATGTATGTATTTGTTTGTATCTCTGGAAAGGTAACCAGAAACCAGTTAACAGTGGCTGTATCTGGGAAGGGGTTTGATTGATAGGGCAGAAAGGTGGGAGTATACTCAGCGAACAAACTTTTGTGCTTTTTGAATTTTGTACCATTTACATATATAACTTATTCAAACGGAAATAATAAAATTAACAAATCAAAACAACATTCGTTATCTTATTTAAAAAATATTTATTTAGTCCTAGTTTCTAAAGTCAAAAAAATCAGCAAAGAATGGTGAATCAAACACGTGTTTCTTTTTATACTCATAGATCTGATCGCATGATTTTTATATTTGATCATTTGATATATGATATTTTTATTGTGTCTCATTTAAAACCATTTTCATGAGTTGTAGTGTTTTAGTCTTTGCTTTCTGATGAGGTAAAAGTAGTATTTTATTTAGCATTTTTTAATGTATTGTCATAAATGAGATGGTTTTGCAGCCAGGGGGGTATGTGGTTGTGATTTTCTTGGATCAGGTTTTGATGTCAGTATTATAAAACAAATTGAAAAGTCCTCTATGTTTTTCTATACTCAAAAGTTTATTTAGCATGGGATTTGGTCAGTGCTTGAAAAACTGAAAGAACTCATTGTTAAAACCACCTGGATCTAAAGCTTCTTTTGGAAGAAATGTTTTGATAAAATCTTCAATGTTTTAATTGCTATGGTTTTATTAAGGTTTTCAACTAAACAAATATGTCTGAATATTTCTTATGAATTATTGACTTGAAAAACATCTAAGTGCATTATGTGTGAGATTTGATATCAAGTCTAGACCATACTGTGGTCAAAATGGTAAAAATTATTAAGGAATTAAGGAGTGAACTTATTAACATAAAAATTTACTTCCTGATTCAAAAAATAAAAATTTGTCTTTCATAAATTATCAAATCTTGCTTTTATCAAAATGGTAATACATATTATATCTAGTTAAACCATCTGAATTTTTCAATTAACTTACACAGTTATATGTGTTCATTGATAACATAAGTCAACTCCTGAAAAATATTTGATTTTCTGCTCTGAGTCCATAATGGTAGGAGCTGAAATGACAAGTTTATCTTACTCCAGAGAACAAATCTCTGTAACTCAACCATATCTCTGCCACTCATGAATCATCAAGTCCTGGCTTTACTTGTGGGATAAATATATCTGTTATGTATACCTTCTTGTCCTTTTTGTATAACTATATATTTCTTTCTTTGCATCCATTTTTATTTATATGCATCCTACCTCTGATACTCACAGTGGAGACTTAACTTGGAGCAAACCAATTAAATCCAGTGGTATTCTTTTTGCTGTATAATATTGCCGAATCAAAACAGCAAATTTGCCAGGGTCTTTACCGTATTTTCTTCAATGTAGAGGCATGAACTGGAAAAGGGAGTGAGGTGAACATTTGATCAAGATGACAAGCACCAGTGGATTCCTGCTGTTAGCTGAAACACAAGCCTGATGACATGTATTTGGTGTCATTCCGATGTAGATTCTGACAGAGGCCAATTTATGGTCCAATTTATGTCTTGACTCTCATACGAAGGCCAAGCAAGCTATAAAATGTAATAAGAATTTCTTCAATCAATGTCCAGAGGAAAAACAAATCACTCAGTTACTGACACAATATTGCATCAACACTCCGGTAAAGTTCTCACAAGTGTGTGACATGCCCCCAAGCTACAAAGAGCTTGGAGAGTGAAAAACCCTGGCATAGTCACCCCACATCCTAACAGAGGAGCTCCTGAACTTCACAGCTGTTAATAGGTCATCTGCTTTCTTTTCCTTTCATTCTAATAGCATTTCCATTTTGGGGGAAGGATGGGGAGAGGAAAATTAAACAAATAAATGACTTCCTATTCTCTTTCCTTCCAATGTTTCTGTTTCGGACTTATTTCTGACCTCCTTGCTGTGAACTCCTCTGTTCCTTTTCTCTCTGTCTCCTTCCCTTCATAGCAGTCTGCTCTTTACAGAGTTATTTATTTGTCCCTTGGCACATCATTCCAACTCAGGCTCCTGGTGAGGTAACACAGATTAGTCCCCGATCACAGTTTCAATCCAGCCAGTTGCGGGCTCGTGCATTTTCCTTCTGTCTCTTCTTTTAGTTGTTTTCCAACCAGATACATGCCATTAAGCACTGCTACAAGTTGGTGCTTGGAAGGGTGTCAGAGAAGAAAGACGGGGAAATCAGCTATCCCTGAGATCCATTTGAACTGTTTCTGATTTGTTTCTTCCAAATCCTGTTTCAGCATTGTCACCACAAAACACACACACACATGCACACACAAACATGCACATACGCACAGAGTAAAAAGCCGTAGGACCACCATTGTGCTCTGTTTCAATTGTGAGTTCATCTGTTTGTGCACATAGGTCTGGGAGTCAGAGTCATTTTGTTTATTGGTACAGGACAAAGTGGTTAACCTGGGGCACTTGATGTTTGAAAGAGTTTGCCTTCAGAACACTGAGAAAGTTACAAAACAGGCCAGGAAAATAGTGTGCATTTTTGAAAGAGGTACTTTTTTCCCTTTTAGAAAAGAATAGGGCAAGAGTAAACAGGATATAAATGCTAAATACATCACAGTGTATTGAAATGAGAATTGGGGGCAATGCTGGTTCATGTTCTAGCTCCAGTACTTCTTGGCTGTGTAACAGGTGGGGAAGGTGCTCTCGACTTAGCAGAGCTTCTGTAAATGTAAACGCTACAACACATGGGAGTCATGCAGTAATTATCATTAGTATTTGGTAATGTACTTAATATATTCCTAAAGAAGAAGAAGGCTCTATCCAGTCAGGGCAACTTTTTTTCATGCAAACTCCAATAAATGGTGGTCTCATGTATCGGCTTCACCTCTGAAACCTTCCAGATCACACCAGCTCAAGACTAACCACTCTCTCTCGTGTTCTAAGAGCAAGTCAACTACATGACTCTTCTGTCAGGGAAAATCCAGGTGTTATGGGGCCCCAAACCAACACAATTTGGTAGATTGTTAGAAAAATACAAAATGATATTCAAAAGTGATTATTTATTTAGAATGAGAAAAGAAATCACAATAACTTATTGGAGCCTTGGAGATGTGGATTCCTTTGTCCTGAGAACTTCTAAGGCATTTTACAGGTTATGTATACATAAGGTGATTACTGTTTGCAACCTGGCTTTCCCTCCTCACTTAAATTCTCTACAACCACCAGCAACAACCCCGACTCACAGGGCTGGTTCAAGTGAGTAGTTCTTAAAGCTTAAGCTTCTATTGCGATGTCTCAACAATGCTTCTCTCTTTCCAGATTGTGAGATAGAGCCCACGTGTGATCTGATCTGCCTACTGCAGACCCGAGTATGATGCTTTGAATAGTATAGGTACTCCAGAAACATATGTGGAATCACATTCTGAAGTCATTTCACTGTTTATTTCTGTTGAATAATTTTTCTGGTTATAAAAGTACCATGTGTTCATGATCAAAGCTTTAGAAAAACCCAGAAAATGACTTTAAAAGGGAATTAAAATATCTGTAATGTCATCGACATCAACATGTTATATTTCCTCTCAATCTTTTTTTCTGTATATATATTTGTTATATTGCATAATTCTATTTAATATATTCAGTTTTTCTTTTTTACAGCTTTTTAAATTTATTATGCCATGAATAATATTTTGAAAACATGACTTTTGATAATGAATAACCACCTATTGTATAGATGTACCATATTTTTGTAACCATTCCCCTAACCTACCCAGTACACTATGCCCTATTGAGGGCATATTTCCAGTAAATAAGCACAACGTTCTATAGAATTCTTCTAATGTCTTCAGTAATCTCATATTATATGTAAGAAAGCCGAGAGTCAGGTATGAGGAGAATGGACAGAAGGAAGGGGCAAAGGGTGAATAAAATTTATGACTAAATTTAGATTCCCACAGAAGAAAACTTCCTACACCAAATACAGGCACACTTCATTGTATTGCACTTCACTTTATTGTACTTTGCAGACATTTCAGCTTTTACAAATTGAAGGTTTGTGGCAACCTCAGTCAAGCAAGTCTATTGGCGCCATTTTCCCAACAGCACATGCTCATTTGTTGTCTCTGTGCCACATTTTGGCAATTCTGGCAATAATTCCAACTTTTTCATTATTATATTATATCTGTTATGGTGATCTGTGATCAGTGATCTTTGATGTTATTGTAATAGTTTGGGGGAGCCACAAACTGTGTCCATATAATACAGCAAACTTAACTAATAAACGTTATGTGTATTCCAACTAGTCTGTCTACCAGCCTTTTCTCTCTCTCTCTCTCCCTCTCCCTCCAACCTCCCTATTTCCCGAAACACAGCAATATTGAAATGAGATCAATTAATAACCCTACAGTGGCCTCTAACTGTTCAAGTGAAAGGAAAAGTCACACATCTCTCACTTTAAATCAAATACTAGAAACGATTAAGCTTAGTGAGGAAGGCATGTTGAGAGCCTAGATAGGCTTAAAGCTAGAACTCTTGAGCCAAACACTTAGCCAAATTGTGAATGCAAAGGAAAACTTCTTGAAGGAAATTAAAAGTGCTACTCCAATTAACACATGAACGATAAGAAAGCGAGACTACCTTATTATTGATAGGGAGAAAGTTCCAGTGGTCTGGATAGAAGATCAAACCAGCCACGACATTCCCTTAAGCAAAAGCCTAAGCAGAGCAAGGCCCCAACTCTCTTCAATTCCATGAAGGTTAAGAGAGGTGAGGAAGCTGCGGAAGAAAAGTTTGAAGTCAAAGAAGAAACTGGGTTCATGAGGTTTAAGAAAAGAAGCCATTTCCATAACATAAAAGTACAAGATGAAGCAGGAAGCACTGTTGTAAGAGCTGCAACAAGTTATCCAGAAGTTCTAGCTATGATAATTGATGAAGGTGGCTACACTAAATGGCAGATTTTCAATGTAGATGAATCAAGAGGTAGATGGAATAAGATGCCATCCAGGGCTTTCATAGCTAGAGAGGAGAAGTCAATGCCTGGCTTTAAAGCTTCAAAAGATAGATTGACTCTTACATTAGGGGCTAATGCACCTGATAACTTTAAGTCAAAACCAATGCTTGCTTAGCATTCTGAAAATCCTACAGCCTTTAAGAATTATGCTAAATATACTCTATTTTCTATCGATAGAACAACAAAGCCTGGATGATAGTACATCTGTTTACAGTATGTTTACTGAATATTTTGAGCCCACTATTGAGACCTACTGTTCAGAAAAAAAAGATGGCTTTCAAAATATTACTGCTCACCTGAGAGCGCTGATGGACATATACCAGGAGATTAATATTGTTTTCATGCCTGCTAATACAACATCTATTATACAGCCTATGGATAAAAGAGTTATTTTTACTTTCAAGTCGAATTATTTAAGAAATACATTTTGTAAGGCTATGGCTGCCGTAGGTGATTCCTTTGTCGGGTCTGGGAAAAGTAAATTGAAAACCTTCTGGACAAGATTCACCATTCTAGATGCCATTAAGAACGGTTGTGATTCATGAGAGGAGATCAAAATATCAACATTAATAGGTGTTTGGAAGAAGTTGATTCTGACTCTTAGGGATGATTTTGAGGGATTCAAGACCCCAGTGGAGGAAGTAACTGAAAAATGTGGTGGAAATAGCAAGAGAACTAGAATTAGAAGTGGAACCTGAAGATGTGACTGAATTGCTAGAATCTTGTAATAAAACTTGAACAGGGGAGACGTTGCTTCTTATGGATGATAAAAGAAAGTGGTTTCTTGAGATGGAAACTGTTCCTGATGAAGATGCTGTGAACATCATTGAAATGACAACAAAGGATTGAGAATATTACATAGATGCAGTTGATAAAGCAGTGCCAGGGTTTGAAAGGATTGCCTCCAATTTTGAAAAAAGTTCTACTGTGGGTAAAATGCTATCAAACAGCATTGCATGCTACAGAGAAATCTTTTGTGAAAGGAAGAGTCAATTGATGCAGCAAACTTGTTTTATTTTAACAAATTGCCACAGCCACTTGTGCCTTCAGCAACCACCACTCTGATCAGTCAGCAGCCATCAACATCAAGGCAAGACCTTTCACCAGCAAAAAGATTATGACTTGCTGAAGGCTCAAATGATTGTTAGCATTTTTTAGCAATAAGGTATTTTTTAACTAAGATATGTAAATTTTTAAGAAATAGTGCTGTTGCACAATTAATAGACTATAGTATAGTGTAAACATAACTTTTATATGTGTTGGGAAACCAAAAAATTCGTGTTACTTACTTTATTGTGATATTTGTTTTATTGCGGTGGTCTGGAATAAAACCCACAGTATCTCTGAGGTATTACCATACCTATAATCTATTAAACCTATTAAATAAAAATTAAGTAATAATATTTCTCTCCATTCTTACAATCCTCCAAAAATATTAAGAACAGATTTAGGAACTATACAGATAAATAAATATTATAGATTTAAAAAAACAATAGATTTCACTAAAATAGCATCCAGAGAAATGGTTTACTCACTTAAGTGGAACAATGGCCAAGGGAGAAATCTAGATCAGAGCATTTCAATGACTATAAACAAGTGAATTAATGGTTCACTTAATTCATTTCAATGTCTGGTCTAGTGGTACCCAAAAGTCTATTCAAAAGAATGTCCCATTGTATTACCCCAGGGGTTGCTTCTTTCCGCCCTGCTCTGAATATATATAGATGTTTAAAATTCATGTCTGATATAAAAACAATCCATACAGATTATATTAAATGTCTAGGGCTCTACTTTGGAGTCTCAGAATTCTGACCACCACTACCAGAAGAACATGATCTGACTTTTAAAGAGATCTTTTTTGGGTTGAGTTCTAAAAAATATTTCAATGTAAAGCATTCATTTGTGACTAAACTATACTTAAAATGGAAGACACGCACATTTGGCCTCCACAAACATTTATGGAATATGTACAGTGTGCTAGAAATTGAACAGTGTTGCTTTTCTCCCTCTCCTTTCTACCCTCCAATAAAATTCTTATTAATTTTGCCTCACAAACAACTGTCATATCCATTCTCTCCATTACCACTGCTGCTGTCTTGGCCTGGCCACCATTGTCTTTCTGGCCTGGACCACCTGGTAGCCTCCAAGCTCTTTCTATGTTCCACTTGTTACAGCCCACAATACATTCTCAATGGAGGTGAGAGTGCTCTTTCTAAACCACAAATCTGACTGTGTCTATCCTTGCTTAAAATGCTCAAAGTCTTTCCTTTGCATTTAGTATTAACTCTAAATGGTTAAATTAGACTTATAATACCTTAATGTTTGCTTCTCCAGCTTTATTTCTCATGACTCCATGATTTTGCCCCCTACAAACACACCGTTTGAAACACATCCAGATCTTTACACCTGTGGTCCTCATCTCCACCTTCGGGCTCCAGTATGTTCTCCATCCTTGACCTGGAATATGTTTACCCTTCTTCCCAATGTCCTACCAAACTTTACTGGGACAAGTTTTCCTTAGCTAAATTATTTATTCCTTTGTAAAGCCCAGAACCCACCATCCCAAATCTAAGCTATTTCTTCTGTGTGATTCCATGACACCACTTCCTTTGCTCTGATTACAGCACTTTTCACATTGTTTGCCCATCTAGCCTGTTTCCACATTGTCTACTACACAAAACTATAAGCAGTTCAAAGGTAGAGATTTTGACTTGTTTAAGACTGTATGCTAAGGGCCGGCACACAGTAGACATTCAAAAAAGTTTCCTGAACAAATAAATGAGTAAATAGATGAGAGTTCATGGGCTCATCACTAACGTGTCTCCCTGTCTTTACCCATGTGAATGGCCTCAAGAATCCTTCCTCAGAGGGTTCTCTTCAGAATTCAATGAGATAAAGAGGTTAACAGGTGATCCAGGCCAGAAAGATGATGGTGGCCAGGCCAAGATAGTACTGGTGGTAATGGAGAGAATGGATATGACAGTTGTTTGTGAGGAAGAATTAATAAAAAATAAATTTTTATTGGAGGGTAGAAAGGAGAGGAAGAAAATCAAAGACTTGGCCCAATAAATGATGATACCATTCACTGAGATAGCTAATATGAGAGAGAAGGAGAGGTCTGATTCCCAAAGACCATGTTAGAGTTTGAGGTGCCTGAGGATGTCACACTGGAGATGCCAAGTAGACAGGTGGACTGATGAGCCTGAAGGCTACAGCCATGGATTTAAAAGTCTGAACATAGGTGTCAATGGAAAGGACACATGGAGGCTGATGAAAAACAATGAACAGAGGGAGAGGAGTCCAGTAAGGGGACCAAGAAGGAATGATTGGAGAGACACAAGAAGAACCCAAAGAATGTGTTCTTTGAGAAACTAGAAGGGAATAAAGGGCTTTAAAAAGGAGGAACTAATTTGCAATCTTGTGTAGGGTCTAGTAAGATAAAAGCTGAAAATTGCCCATTAACTTTTGCAAGTGGGAGGTCACCAGTGATTTTATCTAGGTCAACTTCATAGAGGTAATGGTGTAAACCAGAGTGTTATGGTTTAGGAATAGATGGGAGATGGAGCTGAAGTAGAGACAAAGAGCTAGCTCACTCTTTTGAGCAGTCTGATAGAGGAGAGGGAAAAGCCTGAATGGTAGCAAGAGGAAGGATGCAATTTCAAGGGAGGCTTTTGTACAATGTAGCTGTGTATCGGTGTGTACATGCATGTGTGTGCATATGTTCCAGCATACTGTTTTCTCTCTTTCTCTGTGTTTGTATGTGGTTTTGCTCTGTAGGGCTACTTTGAAACCAGATCTTCTGATTTCTGTTACAAGATCTTTTAGTCATACCACAACTACAGAACCTGTCCTACAAAATTGTTATAAAAGGATTCTGTAAAGCTGTTCCTAGGACCAGGTGAGCCATTGCCCTAAACCTAGCCTAAGTTGTTATTTATCTGATCAAAATTACACATAGTGAATACATGCAATAAACTATGAGAAGCAGATATTCTTGCCAAGTTAGAATAATGAGCAGGACTAGCAGGGAGTGAAACTTTAGCTAAATAAACTGTTCTTGAGCAGTTTTTTGGAGAGAGAGACTTACAGAGGCAACAAGATAGATGACCTTGGCCTTAGATCTTTCTTCTCTTGGATCCTGAATCTGTTAAGCTCATTCTAAGAGGGAAACAGCTTGTCTCAGTGGTTTATAATCTTTGCACTGCAGTGAGAACATTTTCATAATATGCTTTGGAAAAAAGTGTCATTCTTTCTTCTCTTCCACATGGCATTAAGGTAATGACTTAGGATGCTTATAGAACACGATGTTGTTTATTAGCACCTCTACATTAAAATGGGAAGGGAAATGGAAAAGATTATGAAATTCAATCTGCTACTTTCATTAATAGTTTAAGCACCAGGGAAAATATCTACAGAATAGAAAGGTATAAATGATTACATTAAGGAAAACTTCCATTTCCTACTTATTCTCATCTATGACATCACAGAAAACTAACAGTTGGGTGTGGTGAAACAGAAAGTATGTCTTACTAGAATGAGACACCTAAATGAACAATCTTAAAATAAAATTAAGAAATCAATTTCACATACAATACCATCAAAAAGGATAAAATATGTAGGAACTAATTTGATAGAAGAAGGGCAAGATTTGTACATTGATAATTATAAAACCTCATTGATGAAAATTTAAGAAGACCTAAATAAATGAAAGGAAATTCCACGTTCATAGATTGGAAGAATCAATGTTGTTAAGACGGCAATACTCCCCAAATTCACCTACAGATTGAATGCAATCTCTTTCAAGATCCCAGGTGCCTTTAAAAATAATGGACAAGCTGATGTTAAAATTCGTATGGAAATGCAAGGGATCCTAAATAGGCAAAACAACCTTGAAAAAGAACAAAGCTGAAAAACTCATACCTTGCTATTTCAAAAATTACTACAAATCTACAGCAATAAAGATAGTATAGTACTGTTATAAGAATATGCATATATGAAAGAAATAGAATTGAGAATCCAGAAATAAACTCATACATTTATGGTTAGTAGATTTTCAGTAAGAGTGCCAACCCAATTCAATGGAAGAAAGAATAGATTTTTAAACAAACGATGCTGGAACAACTAGATATCCATATATAAAAGAATAAATTTGGAACCCCACTTACAGCACATACAAAAACTAAAATGGATCAAGCACCTAGATATAAGAGCTAAAACTATAAAATTATTAGAAGAAAACATAGACATAATTCTTTGCAACCTCAGATTATGCAAGGGTTTCTTAGATATGACACCAAAAGTACAAGCCATAAAAGAATAAATAAACAAATTGGATTTCATCAAAATTTAAACCTTTTGGGTTTCAAAGACCACCATCAAGAAACTGAAAAGACAACTCACATAATGGGAGAAGATGTTTGTAAATCATATATCTGATAAGGGACTAGTATCCAGAATATATAAAGAACTCTTACAATTCAACAATAAAAAGACAAATAACCAATTACAATATAATATTTGAATAGCCATTTCTTCAAAGAAGATATACAAATATCCAATAAAGCACATGAAAAAAATGCTCAACATCATTAGTCCAGAGGAAATACAAATCAAAACTACAATGTGCTATCACTTCACACCCACTAGGGTAGCTATAATAAAAAAGACAGACAATGTTTGTGTTGTCCAGGAGGTGTAGAAATTGGAGCCCTCATACGTTGCTGGTGGGAATGTAAAATGGTACAGCTGCTTTGGAAAACATTTTGGCAGTTCCTTAAAATGTTACATATATAGTTACTATATAATGCAGCAATTCTATTCCTAGGTATATACCCAAGAGAAATGAAAACATATGTTTACATAAAATTTGCATATAAATGCCGTAAATGCTCATAGCAGCATTATTCATAATAGCTAAAAAAGGAAACAATTCAAATGTCCATCATTTAATTAATGGATTAAAAAATGCAGTATATCCATATAAGGGAATACTGTTCAGCCATAAAAGGAATGGAGTACTGATACATGTTATAACATGGATAAATGTCAAAAGTATTATACTAAGTGAAAGAAGCCAGTCCTGAAAGACCACATATTATACTACATGATTCTGTTCATATGAATGTCCAGGAGAGGGAAATCTGTAAGACAGAAAGTACATCAGTGGTTGCTTAGAGCAGAGGGGCAGAATGGGGGGTTGGAGAATGGGAGATAATGGTATAATAGCTAAAAAGTTTCTTCTTGAGGTGATGAAAATATTTTTAAATTGACAGTGGTGATGTTTACACATATCTGTGAATATACACATAAAAGCCATGGAATTGTACACTTTAAATGGATTAATTATATGGTTTGGAATTATATTGTAATAAATCTGTTTTAAAATAGCAGAGATATATGTACATATTTGAATGGAGTACTGATACATGCTACAACAGGATGAACCTTGGAAACATTATGCTTAGTGAAAGAAGCCAGTCACAAGGCCACATATTGTATGATTTCATTTATATAAAACATCCAGAGTAGGTAAATCTATAGAGACAGAAAGTAGATTAGTGGTTGCCAGGGGCATAGGGGAGAGTGGAATGAGAGTGACTGCAAATGGGTATGGGTTTTTTGCGGGGAGGGGTAATGAAAATGTTCTGGAACTATTATAGATAGTGGTGATAGTTGCACAACTTTGTGAACACACTAAAAAACACTGAATTGTACACTTTTTAAAAAGGGTGAATTTTATGTTATGTGACTTGTAATCAATTTAAAAAAAGACAAAGGCATCTATAAATAATTATCTAAGAGAGGCCATCGATTTATCAGCTCTGACAGTAAAGCAATTGTTCATTTCTATTAAACCCCATTCCTTGGGGAAGTGAGAATGGACTATTTTGTTTTATTCCCGTTTAAATACTAAGACAAAGGATCTGTTTTCTACATATACATATTATAGATTTCTACTATATCCTGCAAACTATCTTGAAATAAAAATAAAATTATTTTCTGAGATCTGCCTCAAGAGCATAGGCCTTGGCTGGGAATCTGCCTTAGGGAAGGCCCCCACCCAGGCACACTGGGGCTCTGTCAAACCTGTGAGGCCAGAGC
The DNA here is from genome assembly GCA_004363605.1 of Indri indri. Classification (NCBI taxonomy): domain Eukaryota; kingdom Metazoa; phylum Chordata; class Mammalia; order Primates; family Indriidae; genus Indri; species Indri indri. The sequence continues at coordinate 84,639 of RJWJ010000169.1, forward strand.
TCAGGAAAGAATAACAGGGCTGGCGTGGTCCCTGCTGTAGCTGCTTGGCCAGGCAGTTCATTCACCCATCCTTGAGTTTCCTAAACTGAAAAAGAGACTTAGCCCAGCAAGGATGGATGTCTCCAGTCCCTTCCAGCTCTGTCATTCAACATCTCTGAGCTTCAGGAAAGCTTGTCTGGACAGAGCAATGATACTTCCACAAGATGAGGCTGGCAGACCAACGTCTTTGTAAGAAACCCAACCAATAAAAGCAAACAACAAACCCCATTATAGTAACCAGAGACTAGACCTAATTTGACACAATTTAACTTAATCCTCCTTAATGAAACTCAGTATTTTCTTGTTCCTTCAAAGGCATTGGAACACTCCAGCATAAATGAGCAGAGTCATCTCCAGAGTGAGACTAAGGACAACTGCCAGCAGTCAGGTGCTGAGGACTCAGTGCTCAGTACCCCAGGGCCCAGGCTTGGGTGGAACCATGGGAGATGCGGTATTTCAGGAAGGCTGCAATGGGGATAGGGAGAGGAGAGAAAAATGAACTCCCCAGCTGAAACCATCCCAAGGCTTTTGTAATCTACACACATTCACACAATCAGCCAACAGCCCTTAACAAGTACTAGATACTATTTTTTAAAAACAATGATAAAATAAAATCTGCATTCATAATCCCTCCGTGTTAATAATCATATTTGCCCCAGTATTTTCTAACTTAGCTATAACAGGGTCCATCCAACCAGGTTCTTTGTATCAACACAATCCAATGAAAAATAATCCAATGCATTACAAACCTGGGGATCAGACAGAACTATTTTCCCATTTTGACGCAAATGTATACCACTTGTTGGACCCTAGGAAAAGTGCTTTAATCTTTCTAAATCTCAATTTTCTTATATAGAGAATGCAGATTTTAATGATAACATGTTTAAAGTCCTTAGAAGAGTACCTGGGAAACAACTGGCGTAAATAAATGACAGCAGTAGCTTCCTCCTCCTCTCCTTGCCTGTGTTAAATTGCTTTTATTCACATTTCTTAGATAATCCAAACCAATTAAATTATTTAGATCAGCTCAACAGCCCACAATCAGATGGATTACTGATTTATCTGTGGTAAATTACACAGAAAATCAAGGTAGGTAAAATGCACGAACTGTGTGCCCCATAAATATGTTCAATTACGATGCATCAATAAAAATCTGAGATTGAACCTTAAACATCTGCGGACACTGGTACCAGAGTTGCCCCTGGCTGTTTCCTGGGAGGGGTGCTGACCCTGAAGTCACGGGACAGTAAGGCAGGATGAGAAAATGAACAGGCAGTAGGGCCGAGCAGGGACAACTAAAGCCACAAAGGACCAGCTGGACACACAGGTCTGTCACTGAAAGCCACAAGGGCCCCTTGGCATCTCTGAGCTTTCTCGCCCTGGTGGCCCGGCTGGGTACTCGGACTGCAGAGCCACATCCGCTGCTGGACCAGGCTTCGAGGAGCTGAAGGACACGATCCTCAGGGACTGGAGCTTTGGGCCCGGTCCACGCAGTGAGCCCGCAGCTCTGTGACAAGGTGCATGAGCTGCAACAAAGTCGGACCTACATGGGTCTTCCAAGAATAAACAGGGCTCCTGCTGCGCTTCCACCTTCCATATCCTGCCCCAGCTGCTCCTAGGCCCATGCTCCCCGGGAGCGCAGGGGGAATGGAATTCTGGGAAATGTAGTCTTAGCCAAGTGGACACCACACAAAGCCAGCACTTGAGAAAACCAAATTTTATTGCTGTAAGTCACTAAAAAAAAAAGTAACATGCTACAGAAAATTAGCTGTAGGGTTTACCAAGTCTCTCTCTCTCTTTCTTCTGCCTCTAACTGAGCACTTCCCTTAGAAGTATTCCGTTTTGCCTTTCGTTTTTTTCCTATGTAAATGAAGAAATAAATTTCGGCGATTTACTGAAAAGTGTCTCCCAAAGGGACCAAGGGAGGCAGGAAATTAAACTGTAATGCTGGAGTCATTTCACCATACCAGCTTTACCCCACAAATGTAAATTTAGGGAATTCCACTTGTCAAAGTCCTCTTTGACACTTTGAATAATTGGATCCCAATTATTCTTAACCACATTATTCAAGCCTATGTTCATCTTAATATCTAAATAGATTTCATTTTTTTGCCACCTACTAAAATTCCCCAAAGTGAACATTGCCGCATTGTGCTTTTCAGTTAAGAGTGAAATTTCTGACTAAAAATGTTTTTACTCATATCCCAAGATGGCTGCAAAATCTTCCATGATAACCAAAGCTGTGAGAATTGGCATCACATTTGAATCCGTATTAACTTGCAGTAAAAATACACTCATCAAGAAGGAATCATTGTACTTGCTACCAACCACTTCAATACCTGAGACATCTTCTTTCTTACTAATAGCTATTCCTAACGGTTATAAAGTCAAAACAGATAGCAAAGAATATAAAGGAAAATCATAGTATCTGGAAAGCATACTTTGAACAGACTGAATACAATATAAATTATATATTCTTACTCTGCTTTCAAAAGAAGGAGTTTATGTTTAAAACTGTGCCACACACATCCTATTGTTATATAATTTTCTTTTGATTCTCTGTTTCATACAGAATGCTGTTATCAAATGGCTACACTGTATTTTTGTGTGACTATCAATTCTTCCTTAGGGCTTTGCAAGAGAAAGTGAGAGAGTTGCATGAAAACCTTCCTTAAATTGATAAGAAAATAGACATATCTCAATGGAGTATGGAGATTCAAGAAAACATTAGTATTATCTCTAGAAAAGGTATGTATTATCACTGAAAGTGTTTGTTAAGCACCTAACAAACTAGGTGCACTTAGTGCTGCGCTAGGTGCACCTAGGTGCTGTGCTAGATGCATCCTGTCTTCCAGGTGTTTAAAATCTAAATCCAACATTATTATCTTGGATGAATGTATGCAGAATGGGAGAAAGGGAATTAAAATTGTTGAGTGTCTATTATGAGCCACACAGAGAGCTTGCTACACATTTTTTATGTCTTATCTCATTTAATCCACACTGAAACTAGGGGTTACAGAGGGTCGGTAATGTCCTCAAGTTTCCACAATTAGTAGGTGGAAGAGTTGTTACTCCTCCATGCTCCGACATCCCAGGCCTGTTTGTTCTCTTATACCAGTGGTTCTCAACTGGTGGCGATTTTGCCCCCCAAAGCACATTTGTCAATATTTGGAGACATTTTTGATCATCATGAGTGCTGGAGGGCCACTGGCATCCAGTAGGTAAAGGCTGCGGATATTGCTAGTCACCCAACAATGTGCGTCACCCCATCACAGCTAAGCATCATCCTGTCCAAAACATTAATAGTGCTGAGTTTGAGAATCCCTGCATCACATCATGTCACAGATTAGAACGTTAATAAGATGCAATAAGATGTCACACCGGACATGAGTGGACAGCTGGGTTTATGGTTTGTGATTACTTGAAGCAAAATTACTACATGGATTTATTGATCACAATTTAGTATCACAACCCATGGTAAAATGAAGTGATTGAGAAGCATGTTGGGTGGTAAAAACAAACTACTCTGGAATAAAGTTTTATTTTTATATTTCTCACCCCTGGGATAGTTTACAAAGAGAACAATCCACTGTGGTAAGAAATAATAATTTTTTAAAAAACCTATTTAACTTCTGCCTTTTTCCCCTGATTTTAAATTCTAGAATTTTCAGAACAGACAGGGTGAGTAGGCCATATTGAGTCAATGGATTCAAAGTTCAGAGTCTTTACGTCCATAAAGTACTGTAGGTTCTGTATCAAGTTGACGTTAATAATAGTTTTATACATAGTATGCTATTGTCACAGACTGTTTGCTATCTATATGCAGGAAAAAGACAAAAAGGGGTAAAAATAATTCCTAATCCACTGGGTGGCCATAGGCCCCCATGAGGTTCTCTAGGAGTTTGCTTAATGCTCCCTCGTTTCTCTTTGCCTCTTTGTATGTAACAGCAGACTCATCTCCCCTCCCTCCCTTTTTCCTCCCTCCCTCCCTCCCTTCCTTCCTTCCTTCCTTCCTTCCTTCCTTCCTTCCTTCCTTCCTTCCTTCCTTCCTTCCTTCTTTCATACAAAGTTGACAATGATAGAAGTAGCAGGAGCCAGATGCAGTCATGAGATTTTTGCTAGGTTGGTTAGAAACCATTTCAAATGTCCAACAGTAGGCCATACCTGAGCTCTGTAGGTCTCTTTTTCCAGGTCTGTTTAGATGAGCCATTTGCTCTGTGATTGGTTTTCATGACCATCACTTCACACAGGTTCACTTGCTTTGCAGGAGCTGCTTAGATGGCAGGTTAACGCGTTACATCTTGGAAACACCACTAAACAGGTGAATGATGGGTGACTACTGAGGGGAAAGCCCCTGCGATCCTCCAGGATGCTGCAATGGCACCACTTGAAGCAAATCTTCCTTTTAATTAACCTCTCAGCTTCCTCCCCTTCCCATAGGCAGAATACTGGGCAGGACCACGGGACTGCTACAGTGCTAACCTTTTTCTATTTGTGCAGCACTTACGGGCAGGAAAAAAATAGCAAAGGGAAAAAGACACATTGGATTTACGTTTCTAACAAGGATGAATCGCCAAGATTTACCCTACCCTGAAACAACCAGAACAGGGACAAAATATATGAAACGTTAGTTTGTAAAACACTAACTACATCAGTCAAGAAGGACAGTGTCCTTGAGAGATGGCAAACAAACGAGCCCTGAGGTACCCCCAGCTAATCACCTTGAGTGAATTTCCAGGCTGCCAGAGAGGGAGAGAGAACTGGGATAGGGCTCTGCAGATTTTCCAGTTGAAAAGGTGCAGCTGAGAGTCCAGGAAAACCAAGACATTTGGAGGTCACAGGACAGAGTAACAAAGAGGAGAAAGCTAAACAGAGAGAGGTCTGGAGATCTGTAAAGGGTCCCCTTTGAGTATTAAGCTGAGTACTAAACAGTACATACACATTAGGAAACTGCTGGTAGCAGGGCAAAAAGGAACTTAAATGGATTAGAGGTAACAGTGTCCAGAGATCACACAGGGCTGGAAACACTGCATGATCCCCCTAACTAGGCTGGAAAACCTCAAGATTCACAGACGTTAGGTAAAGTACTCAGAAAAGTCTTGTCTCAGTAGTGAAGAATAGTAAACAATATGTAAAAAAGACAGTATGTACGACCAGGTGGGTTTATCCAAGGAATGCAGGGTTGGTTTAACACTTGAAATTCAATCAGTGTAAGTCACCCTATTAACAAAGGAAAAAGAAAAAGAAAAGAAAAAAACATGTTTTTTCATTCCTGATAAAAAAATTCTCAGCAAACCAAGCATAAAAGTTAATTTCTCAACCTGATTAAGGGCATCTACATCATTATTAACAGTAAAAAACTGAATGTCTCCCTCTAAATTCACAAAAAAGACCATGCCTTCTCTAACATCTTCAATTTAACATTCTACTGGAGGTTCTAGATAGTTCAAGCAAGCAGTAGAAAGAAATAAAAGGTATCCAGATTAGAAAGGAAGAATCCAACTGTCTTTTCTCTTAGAAGACTTGATTGGTTCTGTAGAAAATCTAATAGGATGTCCAAAAAAGGTACTAGAACTGATAAGCAAGCTTTGCAAGGTTAAAGGATAAAACATGAAGACACAAAAATCAATTGTGTTTCTATAAACCAGAAAGAAACCATTGGAAACTAAAATTTCAAAATTACAATTTACTATAGCATCAAAAATTATAAAATGCATAGGGACTGGTCTGAAAAAAAATATAAAGGTCTGTATGTCAAAAACTACAAAAAAGTGCAGGGAAAGTTTAAAGAAGACCTAAACAAATGGAGAGATATATTATGCTCTGTATTGGAAGGCTCAATGTTTTAAGATGTCACTTCATCCCTAGTTGATACTATATGATTCTGTTTATGTAAAATTCTAGAAAATACGAACAAATTGATAGTAAGAAAAAGCAGATAAATGAGTTGCCCAGGGATGGGGGCAGAGGGATGTGGTGGTCAGGAAGGGGTGAAAGAAAGGGATTACAAAGGAACACAAGGAGCTTTGCGGTTGATGGATATGTTTATGATCTTCACTGCAGTGATAATTTCACAGGGATATGCGTATATCAAAACTTCCAAAATTGCACACTTTAATATGTGCAGTTTTTGGTATGTCAATTATGCCTCAATAAAGCTGTTAAAATTTAAAATAACTTTAAAAGAAAATGAAAGCAATGAATACATACATTACTTCTCTCTTTTAAAAAATTCAGATTATGAATCAATGCTTTTGCGCTATATTTCAAAATAACTTGAAATTCGTGTGCCATTTATTGCTTCTTCTCATGTGAACCAAATCCCAAATAAACATGTCACCAGACAAGGCATATTCTTCATACTTAAGTCATCTACACTAATTAATTGATGATTCTATTACTCTTGTATATTAAACAAGGGGCACATCCATGGATCACTCAGGTTCTGGCTGCACTTGTCATGGCCTTAGTGTCATGGCTCATTTTACAGAGTTGCCACTGGCTCAGGAGGAGAGATGGACAGGTAATAAGCTTGAAGTGCCCCAATGTCCAAAGGTGGACAATGGCTTTCACTTTCCACAGGTGAGCACTTAGTGGTAAGAAAGATGCTCTTTGCTCAGGATGAGATAGTTTGGTGGACCTGAGATTGCTGAAGAAGGCCATTTATCTATAATACAGGGAGTGGAAAATTAGGCCATTGTATTTCTGCACAGGGGAAGAATTCATAAAAAGTCACACAGAATTATTTTTATATAACTGACAATGACATCGTTGTAAGGTGGAAACAGAGCTTTATTTGTCTTACTTAAAATGATATATAGAGCACTTGTCTGTTTATTTCACTGCAAACAGCTTCTGCAAAAACAGCCATAAATCCCTTGGGGTTTCTACTGATAGTTATAAGTTACTTGAGCAAAATCTCTCAAGCAAGTTGCTGCCTTGCAGGTATCCATTATTCTAAATTCAAAGGCCTTTTTCTTGTTGTTTGTTTGTTTGTATTGAATGTGTATTTTCCCCCAAAATTATGTTTTGTGCAATATTACTTTAAAAAATATAAAATGTGTCAGAACATAGCTACTTTTCAAATAGGTAAGTATTTATACCTAAATCAAAACATGCACAGCCAAAAGGGGAAACATTCGATAAACAGGCTTCATAATCAAATCTGGCTCAGGTTAAAGTGAAGTTAGTTTGATGGATTTGGCTGAGGTCCTGGTAAATAACAGTCTGGGTAATTAAGCTACCTTTGCTTAGCCTCCCTGGGAGCTTATGGGCAGCTAGAAAGTGTCAGAGTTACAAACAGGAGGAAAACTTCGAGAATGAGCAGACAGCTTGCCCACCCATGGGCTAGTCCCTTCTCAGCCCTCAGCCCTTTTCACCAAGAGCTGAGCCAAGGGAGGCTGCTGCTATCCACATACGCACCCAGATATCCGTGACATTGGCTGGCAAAGCTCTTGTTTGGGAATGTCAAAGTAACAAGCCCAAATCAACAAATGCTAATGTCACTTGACCCCTTTTCTGTTACAAATCTAGACTCTGTCATTTCTGTTCTCCATCTATACATCTACATCTATATTTTTACCTAAGTCTTTACCTACACTGTTACTTGTGTGCACTTATAAGTGCATGCACATGCATACATACTCATGCATATACCCCTAAAAGAAAATACTGTAGCAGAGAGAGGAGCAGTGGCTTTGTAGCATAAAATTCTGCATCCAAATTTTAGCTTAGTCACTTTTTTTTTTCTGTGTGCCAGACATATTAGGCACTGGGGAGACAGTTGCTACCAGCTAGTGGGATGGAAAGGCACATAAATAATTTTAATATAATATACCAAATGCTAAGCTAGAAATAAGCAGGGTGTTATGTAATCATAGAGGGATAAGTTACTTATTGTTCCTGAGCCCCACTTTCTTTACCTATAGAGTGTACATATATAGTATGTATGTCTATACTATTGATATGAGAAATAAAAAAGGCTGGTATAAAGTTCCTAGTAAGAAGTATTAGTTCCTGTCTTGACGGCCCTCTCGCCTTCTTCTATTCCTCAAATTAGATGAATGAATGAAAACATCCTTTTGCCAAGAGTATAAAATCCTAAGCAACTACTTCACATACAAGGTTTGGAGGAGAGAGTATTGGTGATTGAAATAAGGATTCCTCACTTTGTTGTGATAAATTAATTCATAACACGAGAGAATAGCAAAACTCTTGCTCATTCATTCTAAACTACATCTTCTTTTCCTCCTTCATTTCTTCCTTCATCATACTTCTCCAAAAAGGAAACACATTTCTTCCATCTTGATGGGTGCTTCAATTTTTCCGATTGATCAGAGCATGCATGATACAGCAGGGCTGTCCCTGGTGTGGCTGACAAAGCAAGGAGCTCCTCAGATACCCCTGCTAGGAAGGGCTCACTAGCCAGCTTCAAGGAGAGTGATTGGCTGACAGTGTCCAGTGTAGGTTGCTTCAGAGCTAGCCCTGGGTTTGCAGTGTGCTACAGTCTTCTCCAGGTGGCCTTCAGCCAGTGGTGTGCTGGTTCATACCAGCTGATGAGAGAGCTAATGATGTGCTTGTCTCTTCTCAACTCTGCATTCAATGATGTCCTGTTGGTAGCCTGAAATCAGCAATGGTGCAAGTATTTACAGCACAGAAATTGACAAATGCTACAAATCAGAGCTTTCCCCCTGGAAAGCCATGGTTAAACTTTTGTCAAGACACCATTCCCCCCAGCCAATGGCTGAGCAAACTCAACGTGGGACTCCTGTAGCCAGCAATCTTTGCTCTGGTGCTCCCTGGTGAGCTTGCAAAGACTGTCAAGTCTGCTTCTTGGACTGATCCATCCCCTTGTCCCAGACTACTTCTTCCCCCCTTCCTTCTGCAGGTGTTACTCCCAGTAAACATCTGCATTCCTAACTCTGCCTCAGCATCTGTCTCCTGGCGCACCCAACCTGGAAGAGCTGGGTAACTGGAATTGGTCTTAATAGGAGGTATTAAGGTGGGGTTTTGGATGTGCACCTTCTGGTTGATGGTGAGAACCTGCCCTTGGTGAGAAGTGGTGCATAGACATTAAGGTAAGCATGGTAGCCCGGGGCATTGACCCAAAAAGAGTTACAGCGATGGTCAATAGAGCAAAGTTTCCCTAGAGGCAAAATAGATGGATGGCTGACAATATGCCATACATATGGGTTCACACACACACACACACACACACACACACACACACACACAAATTAACCATCACACACCCTCAGACTTCAGCTCATCCATTCTTGTTTTCTTTGATGTGTGTGGTTAATTTTATGTGTCAACATGACTGGGCCACAGGATGCCCAGATAGCTGGTTAAACATTATTTCTGGGTGTCTGTGAGGGTAATTCCAGAAGAAATTAGCACTTGAATTGGAGGACTGAATAAAACAGACAGCCTCCCCAGTGTGAATGGGCCTCATCCAATCCACTGAGGGCCTGAATAGGATAAAAACTTGGAGGAAAGTTGAATTCAGCCTCTGCCTGACTGCTCAAGGGGGCGCCTCAGTCTCCCACCCTCAGCACTTCTGGTTCTCAGGTCTTCAGACTTGAACTGGAAAATACATCACGAGCTTTCCAGCTCTCAGGCCTTAAAACCACACCACCATCTTTCCTGGTTCTCCAATTTATGGGACTTCTCAGACTTCATAATCATATGATCCAACATCTTATAATAAACTTCTTTTACTCTGTCTCCTCTCTCTCTCTCTCTCTCTCTCTCTCTCTCTATCTCTCTGCCCCCCACTCCCTCCCCATACACACACACACACACATATATATATATATACATCTATACAGAGGTATATACAGTCATCCTTCTATATCCAGGGTTCCATATTCATGGAATCAATGAACTGTGGATTAAAAATATTCAGGAAAAAAAATAGGTGGTTTCTTCTGTAGTGAACATGTACAGACTTTTTTTCCTTGTTATTATTCCCTAAACAATACAGTATAACAAGCATTTACTTAGCCCTTACATTGTATTAGGAATTATAAGTAATCAAGAGATGATTTAAAATATATGGGAGGATGTGCATAGGTTATATGCAAATATTATACCATTTTATATAAAGGGACTTGAGCATCTGTGGATTTTGGTATCTGCAAAGGGGCCTGAAACCAATCTATCCCCCATGGATACTGAGGTACAACTATATATATATATATATATATATACAGTTGACCCTTGAACAACATTGTGTGGATTCATTTATATGGGGTTATTTTTCAACCAAATACAGATTGAAAATACAGTATTCCTGGGATGTGGACTCACATATATTAAGGGCTGACTTTTCGTATGCACAGGTTCTACAGGCCTGACTGCAGGACTTGAGTATGTGCAGATTCGGGTGTGAGTGAGATTCTGGAACAAATCCCCTGCCTGTATTGAGGGATGACTGTATGCATATCTCCTGTTGGTTCTGTTTCTCTGGAAACTAATACACGGTGGTTGTCCCAATAAAAAGTCATGATGCTGTACCCAGTTGCTTTTGAACCATAGCTGGTATTCAGACCTGAAACCCACTGATTAGGGATGTAGCTGGGTCTCCAACGGGAAGAATACTGTAACACCACAGAAAAAGTACACTGTATGATCTTCCCAGTCCACCTTCAAAGGGGCCATATATACAGACCTATGGGAGTGCACATGGAGTGTGAAGATCTTCATATCATGTGCTAATGCTCAGCAGAAAACATCCCCGCTGAGAGAGCCATTAAACAACCACATAGACAAAATAGGCAAAATGAGGATAGATGGCGTTGGCAAGCTTTTGTCCAGTGGCCATCCAGTGTAGACAGGATGGGCACACAGAGTGCTCATGGCAGCATATATAGAAGATCAGCCTGGGCCTGACCCCATGGACTCCTAGTTACTAAGGCCAATTTAGCTACTGTACCTCTGAATGTTCAAACTGCCAGCCCCAGTGACAAATGCTGAGTCCCTGGTTGACACTGTTCTCTGATAGACCTATTGGCCATGTGGCAGCAAGTTGAGTATATTGGTCCCTTCCATCCTGGAGGGAACAGTGGTTCATTTCATAGGAATAGGTGTCTATAAATATGGCTTTGCTTTTTCTGTCCACAGGGCCTGAGCCAGCCTTGAGCATCTAGAGGCTCATGGTATGCCTGATCCTCAAGTATGGGATCCCATGGGACATAGCATCTGATTAAGGAACACACTTTTCAGCAGTAGAGGTTCAGGAGTGGGCCCATGGCCGTGGAAGCCACTGGTATTATAGCATTATATACTGTACTACTCAGAGGCTGCCAGCCAGATAGACTGTGGTAATGGTTGGCTGAAGGTGCAACTGAAACATCATCATGAAGGTAATAACCCATGAGAATGAGGCACCATCCTCCAATGCATGGTATATGTGCCAAGTCAGAAACTTTAAACGACACAGTGTCCTGACTAGGAAGAGTACATGAATCTGAAATCAAGGAATTGAAGCAGGAGTGGACCCACTTACCAACACTTTCAATGACCCACAGGGAGGACTTGTGCTTCCTGTTTCTGCAACTATGGGCTCCATAAAGTTGGAGACCCTCATCCCAAAAGGAAGTCTATTCCTGCCAGGGAACACAACAGAGGTCCCATGACTGTTGCCTGGGCATTTTGGCTTCCTTGTACCCAGGGGCCTGCAGGCAAGATGTGGAGTCACCATTCTGTCATGGATAACCCTAACCAGCAGGAAAAGTAGGGCTACTGTTACACAATGGGAGCAGACAGATTATGTGTGAAACTTCAGTGACCCACTTGGGTGCTTCTTGGTACTTCCTTGCCCAGTTGCAAATAAAATGAACAAGTGCAGCCAGTCTGGCCTAAAAATGTAATGGTTACAGGAGGCCCAGACCCCTCAGGAATGAGGGTTTAGTCACACCACCATGTGAGCTACATGGAATCAGCTGAGATAGTGAGGGGAATTGGACTGAACCAGGGGTGGGGGCACCACGAGTATAGATGTGGTCTCGAGACTGACTACAGCAATGGGTGCATCCCATAAACCTCCTTCTTTTAAGGTTCCCATCAGGAACAGAGGCTCAGCAGACCCCTGGAGGTTCTATTCCCTGAAAGTGTGTGGAGAAGCATACCTGTGGTGCAAGGGGGGGACTGTGGCTGACATAGAGACGTCTGCTCAGACACCCCTTCAAGAAAGGACTCGCTATCCACCTTTAAGGAATGTGGTTAGCTGGCAGCTACCAGATGTCAGCACCTTCAAGATCTGCCTTGGCTTTCAGGAAGAGCTCACATTCTGCTTGAAGAGGCCTCCAGCCAGCGCCTGAGCAAAGCCTTTCTACAAGAGCCTGGTCATTTCTGCCTGATGAAGAGCTCTTCTAATAGTCAGTCTTTGCTCCGGAGCTCCACTTTGGGCTGGCAGAGACCTGTCCATGAGCTGATGGGTCCTCCTGCCCCACCCTCCTCCCTCCCCTTTTCCTTTCATGGCTATCATTCCTCAATAAACCATTTGCACTTCTAACTGTATCTCAGCATCTGCTTCTTGGAGAATCCAACCTATGACACGGAGGGGCAGAGCTAAACAAATCCAACGGGACCTCCTGGAGCCCTTGCCTGATACAGAACGTTCCTGAAGACTTTTCTCTCAGGCTCTGGCCCCTCAGGAAGGAACATGCAAAGATCTGCTTGCAGGCTCAGATTCAGACAGCTCTGACAATGGGATCAGGCTTCCATACAGATGCTACCTGAGCTCTGAACCTCAGCTTCTAGTTTCCGCTTACCTACATTTCCAACCTCTTTTCTTTCCTGTTCCTTCTATTCCTGGTTCCCAAGACCCTTAGCGTTGGGATCATGCCCTCTGCTGTCTGATGACCTTCTCCACCTCTTCTCCATATCCCAGGTCTGGTCTGTGTGCCTGATCTAATCTCACAATTTACTGGTTTCCCCTGCCTGGACCCTCTCCTAGATCCATCTAATTCTACTCTTTAGAACCAAGTGCCTGGCCCCTACTTCTGCACGTGACCTCTTACTATCCAGACTCTGTGGGCCTTTCTGAAACTCCAATTTTGATCAGACTCCTGGTCAGACCTCTCATGGTCCAACTAATCCAATAATGGCAGAAATTCTCATTGTTACATTGACTCCCAGACCTGGGGAAGAAAAGGAACCATCTCTTTGCCTTTCTTCTTCACCCCGACGCCTCATGTAATTGCATGTACTCCCTATAGACTTACTACAAATCCTTTCAGAAGCATTATGTGGCATTTCTAAGCATCAGATTGATTCATATTGACACAAATCTGTGCTTCAAAAACCAATTATTTATTAATCATTAACTGAGCCCTTATTATAAACCAGTCCTTAGTCACTTCCAAGCTAGAAGATTCCCAAAGTGGCATAGATGTAGAGTTGGGTGTTTACTTCATTGTTTGCTTTGCCATCTCTCTGAACTTCTTAATTTTATGTAGGCATTTTAATATTTTCTGCTATTAATTTTTAGGTTGGTGGTTAAATTAGTACTACCACTTTATGGAAAAATGTCTTATGATATTATTTAAATTGATATAATCAAGGACATTTTCAGCACAATGACCACAAATCTGACCCATTTTGTTGTTCTTTTCATCTCGTTCCTATTCCTTCTCTCACATTTATGTTTCCTCCTCTCTTCTTCTTTTGAAAAATCTTAGTTTAGAGAAAGGAAGTGTGTTCTTTTGACTGTCATTATGATATTTGCTTCTCTTTTTTTTTTTTTTCCTTTTAAGGAGCTAGGCCTCCGTAGTTTGGTGAAACTGAAATTTTAATAGTTAGAAAAAAAGAGAAAAATTTAATTTTAAGTGCAATCTTCCAAATATGTAGTAAGTACTTAAACCATCTTCAACAAAACAGCTCCCTGTCTACATTAACCTGACTTTACCACTCCCATGTCTGACTTTACTATTCCGGGAAATTCTTGCCCAGGAAGACAAAGTTGCAAATAATTTTACTGTTTCTTTCCAATACTTCCACAGAATTCAAACAATAGACTACTAGCCTACTTTATTAGCCCTTATAAAGTAAGTACCTCAATCTCAGGGTTCGTCAAATAAATATTTGCTTAATACTGTCCTAGGAACACTTGCCTTCTATGTCCACCAATCCTAAATAATTATGTCCCCTACCCTACCCAACCTCAATTGGATCACCTTCCCCAGCCAATCTGCCCCCTCCCCCGCACACACCCAAATACCCCACTTTGACCCCTAAAGCCTTATAAATATCTCACTTTTGCCTTTCCTGCTTAGAGATGCTACTTAGACTCAGCTTTGCTTTATCACAGATTATTTTGGTGTTTTTCCAGGGAATCAGCAGTCAATAACAACCAACATTTATTGAGTTCCTAGCACTGATCCACCTCTTGTGGGGAGCCAGAATTAATAGTGCCAACAAGGTGTTTGCAGTCTAGTGGATGAGAAGGATATGTAGAAATTTACAATTTGACACAGAATTAAGCAAATGCTATAATAAATGCATAAGCAACCAATCCTGATGCAACCCAAAGAAGGATCTGCCAACACTTTGTAGAGGAGGTGATAATGGAATTTAGGGTATTTTAAAAGCTGGTTTGAGATATTATGGAGGCTTAAACCTTGCAGTGACTTTCTTCTAATTCTCAAATAGATAGCTTCTGGAGATGCCCATGGCCACTTTAATGAGAAACGACATGAAAAAAGTCCAAAATTACAGAAATTATTCTAAACCTGGATACTGTGGTGATGAATTATGGGACTCCATCAATGAAGAAAATAGGATCCAGTAACACACACACACACACACACAAATATATCAACACCCCAAGGAGGCAGAACTTGCCTATCTGCCAGAACCGCCCTGCTCTTTCCACCGACTGCGGACTCGTGGACCTTGTTCCCAGCATCTGGTGGAGTCTAAGTTCTAAGCCAGGGCACCATGTTTCATGATCAGTCACCCATGCTTCCTGAAACTTCCCCCCAAAGCAGATAAACACACCAAAGCACTTGTTTAAACAAAGCTTACTGACACTGAACTCTGATGGTCCTCTGTCATATTTTTCCGTGGGGTTTGGTTGGTGAGGGGGATGGTGGAGTTGGTTGTGTAACCAATACAGTTTGGTAAATATGAAGCAGATTAAACATAATGGTTTTTTCCCACCCCCCCCCCGGTAATTGTATTAATTTTCTCTTAGGAAAGTAAAGATTTTGTTTGTGCAGCTGACAATTTTTGTTGAAAGTACAACATGGCCTGCCATTAGTTTTCTGAAGATGGTCCGAATCTGAGAGTGCTTTGAGGGGTATTCTGTAAGCCTAAATGGAAGCTACGACCATTAGAAATAAATATTCTGGCCACATTCTAATTATACTTTTAAAATTAAAAAAGAAAGGCATATGTGTGTTCACAGCAACTGTACTTCCACAATGCCCACAAGAAAAATATCAACCTGATTCCCATTGAGTTCATAAAGTTTCAGCATCTTGCAGTAATTCGGCTTAACTTTGTTGAGAAGTAATCCAAGTATCTGGAGAAACAGCAGGTGCCAACAACAAAGGTCTCATTCTACCTTGTCAAGACAGAGTTCACAGAGTTCCTTAAAAAGACCAAAAGTTGATCAGGGCTACAGTCATCCTGTCAGGGCAACACAAGAACCACCTTTTACCTCATTAGCACTGTTTATCTCATATTGTGTTAGCATTCATTTTCACTAATATGATACAAAAATGTAATGATGTATAAGTGTTTTTTAATGTCATGTAAGTGAAAACAGGTGGATAATTTACCACGCGCTCCATAGATTGGAGCTGGCATTTCACAATGAAAAACCTGAGCTCGTTATATTTCTTTAGTTATTTTATTTATTTATTTAATTATGTTTTACCTGGGTCAGATTTCAACAGCCATGGTTTTTCAGATCACTTACTCATGTCCATGTGAGACATCACACCAGATCTGTGGACCCAAAGCAAAAATCAAGAGAGTGATTTACTAGGGCTGAATGCCTCAACAAACAACAAGCATGTTTATATAGTTAACCTCCACTCAGAAAGGAAGCAGAGAGGAAGAGAGTGGTTTAAACGAGGCATCATGGGTATTAAAAGGAGTCTGTATTCAGAGTACATGCCCATGATTAGAGTATTTGCCCTGCCTAGGTACCTAGCTGCTGAGCTAATGGGCAGTCCTTGAGGCATAAGTCAGAAGTGTTACTTTATAAAAGTCGCAATGCACGTTGGGTGGCATTGATTAGTCCCTGCTTTTTCCAGGAAGTTAGAAAGGCTTAAGATACCTCTACGTCTTTTTATGAGAGACCCAGGTTACTTTCTTGCTGCCACCATTATTATCAAGATATCAATAACCTGGATTAATTTCATCTTCATCAATATTAGCTGAGCTAATCAATTTAGAGAAGCCAGGTGTCTTAGTGCCTTTTTCTAGGATGAGTGTTACTCAAATTCTCCCATGACTATTTGCTAACGAAAGGTTATAATATATCTAATAACATCTGAGAAAGCAAAGAGCTAATTTTGTGAGTGAAACTGAGACACTTCTTTCTACCCCAAACCTTTGTAAACATAGCACTTTATTCGAAGTTTGTATTTTCTATCTTCCCATTTTAATATTGAAATGGAAGAAAAAGGTTCCCTACCAAGCACATTTCTGCAGTCTTGTTCTGTGTCTCCTGTTGCCTGTCAGCCTGTGATTCTACATTCCCAAATGCCCTGCGGGAGAAAGAAATTGTGTCCAGACACAGCCATGGGAATGGAATTTCCCATACCTTGAGCGTGACCTCCAATTTGACCTTAAAATTAAAAACTTGTCTGTGAACTCCTGAGAGAGAAAAAAGTATATAACAGTAGCTGCTGTTTAAAAATATAATTGGCAAGCATAGTATAGGAACAACACATGAGTCAATCACAGACTCCCTTAGATCCTAACAACTCACAGCCCAGATTTCCTGTGTTTTGCTGCCCATGAATGGACGAAGCACCAGTGTAAACATCCAGGAGGAAAAAAGAACTATTCCTTTCTAATCCCAATTTGCACTTGCAACTTTTCCCAAGTGTTTGTTTAAGGACTGGCATCTCTCACTCATTCAGTCACAGTCTGGGAATTTGTCATCAAGCTTGTTTGTGCTTAAGAGCACAGTTTGGGGCTTTGGCACTAGAAAAAGGCTTAAGTCTTAACTCTATCATTTGCCAGCGGTGTGACCTCAGTTTCCTGATCTGTAAAATGGTGATAAACAATGGTACAGTAGTTTCCCCTTATCCGTGGGGGATATGTTTCAAGACCCCAGGGGATGCCTGAAACCACAGAGAGTACCAAACATATGCTATGTTTTTTCCTATACGTACATACCTATGATAAAGTTTAATTTATAAACCAAGCACAGTAAGAGATTAACAGCATTAGCTAATAATAAAATAGAACAATTATAATAATATTCTATAGTAAAAGTTATGTGAATGTGATCTCTGTCTCCCTCTTTATGTCTATCAAAATACCGTAATATTTTAGACCATGGGGGTAACTGAAACTGCAGAAAGTGAAGCTGTGGCAAAGAGAGACTACTGTACATACCTGAGACAAGTGTTTTGAGAAGAAAAGGATATATACTAGCCACTCATTTGACTAATATTCTATTTCATTAAATATTCCTCTTCTGGAAATTGCCGAATGGCTATTCTTATGATCAAGAGAGCTTGGAGATGGCTGTACCATTTCTGCCCTCTGAGAAAATAATGAACAAAATGGTATGATACTAATGTTGTCAGCAATATTTCACACTTTACAAATGAATTTGCATTATATTATTTAATCCTTACAACAATCCTGTTATTAATCTTTGAATGATTATTTTTGCCCATATTGCCCAGATGATATATTACTATCTCTAGTTATATATTGGGAAAATAAGGTCCAAATATTGTGAGTGACTTATTCAAGATCAGATGTTGTCTGTGCAACTAGATCATGGATTGGAGAATGGTCCTACTTTGGGAAGTCCTTTGCCATTTCAGTATAATTCAGACAAATTAAGTGTTCTTTCTGGGAATTCTAAATTGATTCTCTGTCCCTGATAATTAAATTAAAGACCTGTGTTATGCAGGGTCTATCATGATAGTGGTCAGTAGACATTTCCATATCAACCAAGAAAACATTGTCATTTGGTGTCAATTTTTTTGTTTGTTTCTTTGCAGTTCTTGTAAGCTACAATGATTTAGGAGATGGTTTGCTAGAAGTAGGATTTATTTTGTTGTTGTTGTTGTTGTTGTTTATTTATTTATTTCGCCTAAATGAAGAACTGCTGATGGACTCAACTCTTCACAAGTTGATATATTACTGCATTGCAAAATGCCAGGTTGCCTTAGGTTGTCTATGTTATGAAAAAAATTTTGGTTTTGGCACGCAAAGTGACAGAGTTTTCAAAAGGTTGAAAGAGACGTTTTTATGTGTACTTCATGCTGCTTAATAACTGCTTTAACTGCTGATATGGAGCTGTATTTCCCTAATATCTTATTTAATTGAAGACCAGCTATGTGTCCAGAACTCTGCAAGAAACTGTGAAGCATATTTTCTTCTTTAAATGACACAACATGGTTTCTGCCACAAGGTGCTAGAAATCTAGCAGACATTAAATGTCTTACAGACACTTTCAAGAACAATATAAAACAAAATATAATTAAATGTTATATTGTGTTTTATAACTGTCAAACACTACAAGAGTTGGGGGAGACAACAGTGGGCTGAGTAGCCAGGGAGGAAGTAAGGAAGACTCTCCTGGTTTAACCTGCACCATTCGTACTCTTTGTACAGATGGGGACTGCTGTTATGAAGAAACCCTCAGGAAAATCCCCAAAGGGGCTCATATGGAACAAATCTTTCTTCTTACAGGAATAGCTAGTTGACCATTGTTCTAAATGCAAGACCTCAAGGTGGCTGCCTCCCATCCTACTTTTCTGTACTAAAGGAGACAGACCAACATATGAAAACCCCTTCTTGCAGCCTATTTCTTAAAATTTTTACATGATTCTCTAATGTGATTAGAGAGAAACTTACCTCTTTACATTCCAAATAAAGAAAAAGAATATTGTAGTGGGATTTCACCATGGCGAGAGATTGTAATTAAATTTTACACCAGAATCTTGCCCTTAATAAGACAATGTAAAGAATAACGCTACTCTCCCTTTTTTTGTTGTTGAAATGGGAGTAGCCCATTAGTTTCTGCCATGAATGCAGAAACTGACCTCTAATCCAAAGGAGACATTTGGCGGTCTGCTCCCAATCATTGAGCAAGCAAGAGTGCCCAAGTCCAAGGACAAATGAACACTCCCACATTCAGGCAGAGGTTTAAAAGCAGTAGGGTAGTGCCTAGATATTGCTTGAAGGTTGCAATTGATAGGGAACATAGGGATATGCAATATCTTGACTTGTTTCTTGCTGTGCTGAAATTTACATCTTGTTGGGATTAAAGGTATATAAATATCCTCTAGCCTGAGAGAGGAGGCTTTCCTAATGTACCAGACCCTAAAACGCCTGTTTCTTTAATCCTAGACCAGCCAGCCAGCCAGCCACAGCTGATGGGCCAAGTTCGGTACCAACACAGGTGCAGCCAATCCATTGCATGGCAATCACAGTGACTTTTTCAAGAACTTAAATAAATAACACAGGCACTAAGGAAGTTGGATGTTGAGTCAAGCTATTAAAAGAGTAATAAATAAAGTCCAAGGCCTCCTGCTGATGAGATCCTAGATGTCCCGCTTTTTATCTGTCCTTATGATAAATCACTGTTACTTAAACTAGCTGATTTGCAACAAAACCATCTTTGACTCAGAGCTTGTGGCAGCCTGCTAAAAGAATTCAGATGGGAGGGGACATTGTGGGCTTGGAGAATGAGCCAGAGAGTTCATTTCAGAGGGAGGCAAAACCAGTGTTCATATGGAGACTCCTATCATGTTATTTTCTTCTGTTACTTTATCATTATTTTTATATTATAATGGTAATATAATATGTAGACTCTCAAAAAGCTCAAAAAAAAAAGAAAAGAAAAATAATGCTTACTCTCCAAGTACTGAGGATCGTAAATATTTTCCTATAAGTGCGTCCAGTCAGATATATCATTTTGTACAAAATTGAGATTGTGATGTATATATTGCTTTAACTTTTAAATTTAATTTTAAATTAAATTTACTTGAACAAATATTGAATTATTATATAACATTTCATCATATTTCTTAGTTTCCCCAATGTTTCCATTTTTTTTACTATTAGACGATATCCTGAAACAAGCATCCTCGTAAAACTGTAGAAATATTTGTGCACACTTCTGATTCTTTCCTCCATAGAATAACCTCTTAGAGAAAAATACCTTTCTCCTCAGACCAAAGGTAAGCTTCAAAGAATTTCTAAAAATAAAAGTAAAAGAGTAGGCCGGGCGCGGTGGCTCATGCCTGTAATCCTAGCACTCTGGGAGGCCGAGGCGGGCGGATCGTTCTGAGCTCAGGAGTTCGAGACCAGCCTGAGCAAGAGCGAGACCCCGTCTCTACTAAAAATACAAAGAAATTAATTGGACAACTAAAAATATATATACATAGAGAAAAAATTAGCCGGGCATGGTGGCACATGCCTGTAGTCCCAGCTACTCGGGAGGCTGAGGCAGTAGGATCGCTTGAGCCCAGGAGTTTGAGGTTGCTGTGAGCTAGGCTAACGCCACAGCACTCACTCTAGCCAGGGCAACGGAGTGAGACTCTGTCTCAAAAAAAAAAAAAAAAAAAAAAGGGAAAAGAGTAAAACACAATAAAAATTATCAATAGGATGGGGGTCATAGAAATGGAAAACTAGGCTTTTTGTTTCCATTTTTGTCTATACCTAAGGACACATCTTACTGTCCAGCTACAAATCTGGTAAGTAGGTAGAATTGGCCACTATTATATTTATTGTACAGAAGAAAGGAATCGGGGATTTATTTCAGTCATCAAATTCCAAAAGTATCAACAAATATGGAAGGCAAGTACAAAAATGTGGCCATTTGAAACTAGAAGATTTGTGTGGCCTTATTCACAGAGGCCCCATTGGGTTTGGACTCCCTCATGTCACCAACGTGCTTGGCTCCAGTCCACGTGTAGAATCAGGCTTCATGAGAATGAGGGAGAACAAAGAGATGATCAAATGTGCATATAAAAATCCCTGCATCTTTTCCTTGTATGTAGGTGAGAAGTTTTTTAAAGGACGAATGCCATTTAAGCCTATTAAGAAGCTTATTTGTTCTAACATAACACACAAAAACACATTGGTGAATTATCAAGCTGACAGTGCACTTAGTAATGAGTGAGGATTAATGTCTTCGCAGAAATGTGATTCATGAATAAAAACTGGTACGAAATTAAACTCTAGACATACAGAGTCATTTGTAATCTTTAAAAAGAAGGCTGTGCTGAGTTGTGAATTATTTTTGCATGGGACTGAGGTAAGAGTTATGGAAAAACAAGGTGAGAAGAGATGTTTGGTGTTCGGGGCATACTTAAAAACCTCCAGACCTGCAGGGCTGCCTGGCTCGCTGCTTCCTGCCCCGCCTCTGGCCTTTAAGCCAGACCCACACAACCACCTGGAAGCATAATGTTTGTAACTACACCTTCCTTCTTTATTCTCAGCCTATTTTTTCGACACTATTTCCACCAAATTGCAAACTCCTAGTAATTGTTGTAGGTTGAATTGTGTCCCTACAAAAGTTGTTGAAGTTCAACACCAGTACCTGTGAATGCAACCTTATTTGGAAATAGGGTCTTTGTGGATGATCAAGTGAAGATTATGGTGGGCCCTAATCCAAGATGACTGTGTCCTTACAAAAAGGAGAAATTTGAATACAGACACACACGCGCGTGCACACACACACACACACACACACACACAGAATGCCATGTGAACATGAAAGCAGAGATTGGGTGCCGCATCTACAAGCCAAGCACGGCCAAAGATTGCCAGCAACCCCCCAGACGCTAGGAAAGGCATGGAATACAACCTCCCTCACTGCCCTTACAAGGAACCAACCCTGCCAACACCTTGATCTTGGACTCCTATTAGCCTTCAGAACTGTGAAACAATAAATTGTGTTGTTTAGGCCACCCAGTTTGCTGTACCTTGTTAGCGAAGCCCTGGCAAACTAACACAGTGACCTGATCTGGAACCTGACTTTGTCCTTTGTACAAATCCGTCCAGGTTTAACCCCTACTTCTCCTAAGGGACTTTGATTTCTAACCTACCACTCCTCTGTCCTAGTCCTGGCCACGGGGCCCTTATATTTTGACCCCGCCATATCTTGCCCTCACATATTTTGCACTCTGAGAGTGTGTTTGTGGGTGAGGGGTCAGGGAACAGACATCCAAAGCCAGGGGTTCAGAGTAGGGACACTGGCAGAGGAGCTGTAGTGGGCCTGAAATCAGCTGTTGAGCCTTTGCTACCTACACATGCTGCAGATGAGAGAGGAAGTAAGTGGTGGTTCCACTGCTGGGAGCTTCCAGAAGGAAGCTGCTCCTGTGTGTCCCCCAGTGAAGCCATCTCCAGTGTAGGCTGGTGGCCAAGAACATGGACTCTGCAGTCAGGTGGCCTAAGTTTGGATTGTGACTCTAACAATTACTGATTGTGTGACCTAGGGCAAATTATATCACTGTGCCTCAATTTCTCCATCTATAAAATGAAAGCAAGAATAATCCCTACCTCATCAGGTTATTGTAAGTATTTAAAAAGTTGAATATATTCAATGTGCATGGGACAATGCCTGATACATAGTAAATGGAACACAAGTATTTGCTTTTTCATTTTCTTTTTTATTCCTTAGGAGCCATATGTCCAAGTTTTTTGAGACTGTCTCAGCTTATACCTGTGATTTTGGCACAATTATAGCACTTCCAACAACAACTTCCCCCTGCCCACCCCTCCTTTCACTCTCAAAAGTAATCCATGTTTACTCTACAGATCAGAACCTTCCCTGATTCTGAGATGAGTTTATTCCATGGCAGCCCCCATCCCCTGCTTCAGCATCTGAAAATAGCCCGTTAGAGGCAGGAGACTGCCTGTCCTGAAACGGTTTGGTCTTGGAGTATCTCTGCTGAATGCTCATCACCATCTCGATGCCTGGGGCTCTTTGTAGTGGATACGGCCTGGAAAACCCATACCCCCTGCTCCTTTTTAGCCATTACAACTATAGTGCACCTTCTGGCCAGTCCTCTTACAGACAACAATAACTGCTTTATTATCAGCTATGAGGCATTATGAGTGCACAAACTCACACTGGGTGGTGATTCTATAAATAGAGACATAGTCTACTTGAATGGACAAATCTTCTAGAACTTGCTGGGTGACACTTGCCTAAAATCCACTCTCTTCCGAGAACAGGCATCTTTGGTGGATTCTCAAAAATCCTGCATTCTCTTTCACTTCCAGTCTTCTCTTATTCCGAGTTGAGGCCCTGCTCAATTAGCTTTACATTCTAAACTGGTCTCTTCTGATTCTTCTCTCTTTCTTTCTTTCCTTCCTACCTTCCTTCCCTCCTTCCTCCCCTCCTTCCTCTTGTCTTTCCTTTCTTCCTTCCTTCTTCCCTTTCAATCAATATTTATTGATCCATCTCTTATGTGCAAGGCATTGTTCTAAGTGTTGGGGATACCATGGTGAACAAGACAGAAAAAGTTCGTGTCTTACAAAATTTATATCCCCATGGGGAGAAAGAAACATTAGACATATAAACAAGTTAAAAAAAATTTTTAGATCAGGGGTTAGCAAAAAATTTTTTAAAGGACCAAATAGTGAACATTTTAGGCAGTGTGGGACCCCATCACAATCCAACTCTGCCACTGCAGTGCTGAATCAGCCACAGACATGCAAATGAGTGTGGCTGTGTTCCAATAAAACTTTATTTATAAAAACAGGCAGCAGATTGGATAGATCTGTAGGCCATATCCTATTTCAGAAAGTGACAAATTGCATGAAGAAACTAAGACAGGGTAAATTATAACCGAGAGGACGAATACCTTAGGTAGGAAGGTCAGCAAAGGCTCCTCTGCTGAACAGAACTTTGCACTAGGCCCCGAATAATGAGGAGGAAGCCATGGCTTAGAGTGCTCTAGGCAAAAGAGTCAGGTGGTATAAAAATCTTATCAGAAGAATGAGTTGTAATGTTCTAGAAGGAGAGAGAAAGTGTAGCTGGAGCATATTGAGGAGAGTGACTGGATAAATAGTGCAAGAAGGAGCCAAAACCAAGGCAAGCCTTTTAGATTTTATTCTATATGGAAGGGGCAGCCATAGGAGGATTGTAAACAAAAGAGTGCTTAGTCTCATTTATGTATTTAAAAGTTCACTCTGGTTGCTGTGTGAAGAATAAATAACAGGCATAAGAGGTGACCACAGAGAACTGTCAGTGGCCTATTAGAGTAATCCCAAAGAGGAGCCCAGTTTAGTCCCAATGAGGGGTCCAGTTTTTATTGCTGGTCTAAAATAATAAACTGGCTGAACATTCTCAGGACCCTCACCGTTTCAGTTAGGGCTCATTGGTTGCAAGTAACAGAAACCAAATCTGAATTACTGGAGTACAAAGGGAATTTATTGGAAAGGAATGGGAAGTAGGTGTCTAAAAATGAGCCTGGGAAAGAACAGTAGTCTTAGAAAAAGAACTTACTTAACAGTTGTGAAAGGGCCCCATAAATGACAGTGAGCTATAAGCAAAAAGTGAAAAAGTCCTTGTGTCACTTCATTTAAGATTTCTCAGAGTCCAGGTGGCTGATCTTCTGTCATGAGCCTGACCTTGGCAAGGGGAGAGCACAGTGCCCTGACTTAAAGTCTCAGCAAGAGCACACACAATGAGAGAGATGTGACTGCCCCAATAATAAATTAGGGTGCCGTTACCAACAGGGAGAATGGACATCGAGTGCCCCAAACATAGTAAAAATCTTCAAGATGCTTTTTTTCCCCTGGTGTTCAGTTTCAACTAAAGGAAAAACCTCCTTTCTTCCTTTAATTGTTCTCTCACCATGAAGTTTAGTTCCCCATAGAAAGAAGACATTCACTGGGCTAGAAAAACATGTCCTGTTTATACACTATCACTTTGCACTCCACCTAGAGGCTGATTTCCCTGAAAGAGCTGCTTTGATCAGGATGGTTAGAATCCTGTCATTTGGAAGTTAAGATGCTCCCTGACCCTTCCAGCCTCACACACCTGAATCAAGGCTTCAGATTGCCCAAATGGTTTAATTTTCTGCTTCCCAAATACAGAAAACCTGCTCAATCACACCTCTCAGATTTTGCACGTTTTTCCCCCCCCACCTAAAGCTATTCAAGCTTCCTAACAATGTTTACAGGGTACCCTATGTGCAAGGTACTAGGCTAAGCACAGAATAACCACTCTGATACATTACAGCGGGTGCTTCCCAAATTTTAATGTGCATACAAACCACTTGGGGATCTTGTTAAGATGAAGACCTTTATTCCCTAGCTCCCAGGTTTTGCTGATGTTTCAGGCCATGCTTTGAGTAGCAATTCCTTAAAGTATATGTATTTGATAATAACACTTTCATTCAATAATAATAACTATCATTTGTATAACATCTGAGTTTTAATAAGTGATCTTCAAACATTATCTAACTCTTAGAGCAATTCCATGAGTCAGAAAAGTATAAATTATTATTTCCATTTTTAAAAACATTTTACCTCTCCATCTACACAACACACACACACACACACATATATATATACATAGTGTGTCTGAACCATTTTAAAGTAAGTTGCAGACATCATGGCACTTTATCCCTAAATATTCTAACAAGTATCCTTGAGAAAGAGATATTCTCCTACTTAATTTCAGTACCATTGTCATACATGAGAAATTTAACACTGACACTCTAATATCTAAGATATAGCCCACATTCAAAGTGTCCTCACTGACCCCAAAAATGTCCTTTATAGCTGCAATTTTCTTTTTTGGATTCAGGATCTAATCAAAGATTATACTTTACATTGGGTCAGTATGTGCTTTAATCTTCTAATCTCTTTAATCTTTTATGATAATGACATTTTTGAAGATCTCAGGAAAGTTGTCATATAGAATGTCTTATAATCTAGATTTGCCCAATTTCTTCCTCACTGTTACACTCAGGTTAAACATTTTTGACAAAAATATTACATAGACAATGTTCTATCTCTCCATTGCATTATATCAGAGGATTCATAATATCAGTTTGTTTCATAATTGGCCATGCTAAGAGTTAATCACTTAGTTACAGTGATGTCAACCAGACTTTTCAATCATAAAGATACATTTTCTTCTTTCTGATTAATAAATAAGATATTGGGTGATACTTTGAAACATTTTTCTCCATCATATTTTGCATAATTTTAAATTTTAAAATAATTATAGATGTACAAAAAGTTGCAAAAAATGTACAGGCAGGTCCTATATACATACCCTGCCTCCCCCAAAGTTAATATCTTGCATAACTATAGTGTACTACCAAAATCAAGAACTTAACATTGGTAACATCCACAGACCTTACTCAGATTTTATCAGTTTTATAAGCACTCATTTGTGTGCCTGCGTGTATGTAGTTCTATACAATTTTATCAAATGCATAGCTTCATGTATCCTCCACTGCAATCAAAATCTAGACCTGTTTTATCACCACGGGACTTGCTCGTGCCAACCACAACCTCTCCTTGCAACCACAACCACTACCATCACCCATTCCTAACCCATGGTGACCAAAATGTTTTCTCTATCTCTACAATTTTGTTATTTTAAGAATGTTATAGGCCGGGTGCAGTGGTTCATGCCTGTAATCCTAGCACTCTGGGAGGCCGAGGCGGGAGGATTGCTTGAGCTAGGATTTCGAGACCAGCCTGAGCAACAGCAAGACCCCATCTCTACTTAAAAATAGAAAGAAATTAGCCAAACAACTAAAAATAGAAAAAATTAGCTGGGCACTGTTGCGCGTGCCTGTAGTCCCAGCTACCTGGGAGGCTGAGGCAGGAGGATAGCTTGAGCCCAGGAGTTTGAGGTTACTGCAAACTAGGCTGATGCCATGGCACTCTAGCCCAGGCAACACAGTGAGACTCTGTCTCAAAAAAAAAAAAAAAAAAAGAATGTTATATAAATGGAACCGTACAGTATATAACCCTTTGGGATTAGCTTTTTTCACTTAGCGTAATTCTCTTGAGATCTATCCACGTTGTGTGCATAATAGTTTGTTGCTTTTTGTTACTGTGTAGTAGTCTATCAGTAACAACAGAATACAAAATCTTTTCAAGTGTACATGATAGGCCATATTATGGTCTCAATATATCAATAAATTTAAAAATGTTGAAAACATACAAAGTATGTTCTCCAAACATAGAAAATTAAGGTAGACATCAATTAAAGACATGTATCTGTAAATTTCCCAAATATTTTGAAACTAATAACATATTTGTAAATAAACTGTTGGTCAAAGAAGAAATCACAAAAGAAATTAGAAATAATTTTGACCTGAACAAAAATTAAAACTCAGCTACAACATTCCTCAGGCAGAACTTATAGCAATAAATGCTCATATTAGAAAAGAAGAAACATCTCAAATAAATGATCTGATCTTCACCCACAAAAAACAAGAGAAAGAAGAGCAAATTAATTGTATATGTACTGTAATTAAGGCAATAAGAAAGACGAGAACAGAAATCCATGAAATAGAAAACAGAAGAACAATAGAGAAAACAAATAAGACCAAAAGCTCTTTCTTTTAAAAGATAACAAAATTGATAAACATATGGACTGAAAAAAACAGAAAGATAAAAATGATCAATATTAGAAACCACTGCATAATCAGGGAACTGAAAGGATATCAGAGAATATTATGAATAACATTATGCCAATACATTCAACAATTCCTTGAAAGACACAAAAATATATAAAATACACTTACCAGAAAACCTAACAGAAAAAAATAGGCAAAAAATTTGACTAGCACTTTGATAAAAAAGATATATGTTGGTAAACAAGCACATGAAAATATGTTTAGTGTAATTAGTCAATGGTCAGGAAAATGCAACTTTCAATCACAAGGAGATGTTACTAAACAATCGTACTAGAATACTAAAAATTAAAAAGACTGGCAGCACCAAGTGTTGGTTAGGGTTTAGAGAAACTGGAACATGCACACAATGCTCCTAGGAATGCAAAATGGTGTACAGACAGTCCCCGACTTATGATGGTTTGACTCATGATTTTTCACCTTTAAGATAGTGAGAAAGTTATATGCATTCAGTAGAAACCATACTACAATGTTTGAATTTTCATCTTTCCCCAGGTTGGTGCTATGTGGTATGATGATACTCTCTGGTGATTCTGGGCAGCAGCAGTGAGCCGCAGGTCCCAGTCAGCCACGTGATCGCAAGGGTCAAATACCTCATATTTTTGACTAAACAATATTTTCAACTTAAGATGCATTTATTGGGATGTAACCCCAATGTGAGTCAAGGGGCATCTGTAGTTACTTTGGAAAACCGTTGGACAGTGTTTTATAAAATCAAACACACTTAGCATCTGACTGAGAAATTCTAGTCTTTGGTGTTCATTTACCTAAGAAAAATGAAAATGTGTCCAAAGACATGTATGCAAATGTTTGTCACAATGTTACTCATAATAACGAAAAACTGGAAGCAACTCAAATGTCCATTAGTTGGTGAATAAATAAACTAATTGTGTTATATCCATATAAAGGAGCATTACTTGTCAATAAAATGAAGTGGACTTAACTGTGGTAGTGATTACACAACTGAACATATTTGTCAAAGCTCACAGTACAGTACACTTAAAATTGGTGATTTTTTGGTATTAATTTTACCTCGATAAAGCTAACATATATAGATATATTAAAATATATAATTACATATAAATATAAATATATTTAGAACTGAGGGATGAATTCAAAGCTAAAGGTGTAGATTTGTGAGTCCAAAGCAAGGACATTATTCAAAACTATAAGTTTTGCAATAATCATGAAAGGAAGGCAAGGTTTATAATATCAACACCTTTTATAGATAAGGAAGCAGGTTCACATTTATTATGTGATTTGTCTGCAGTTATATAGCTATTTTTAAAAGCCATAGCATGATCCCATTATTCTATAATGATATACATATATATGTATGTATAATCTATGCATACAATGGAATTGCAAAGGGGTTGCTGAGTTCCATCTATTCAAAAGTTAAATCAGCAGTTACCTTTTGTAATTCACTAAACTCATTTTAAGACTTGTGGGCAGGGAATAGTGACCAAAGACCCTTTCTGTCCCTCAATATTTATTTTTGGCAGATATCCTTACCCACATAGAAATATACAAGCATAGAATCAATATCCATAGAATCCTCAAAAGAATAAGTAATTAGGTAGATGAGTATTGACTGGTGGATAGGGACAAGGGAGATAAGTGCATAAATGAGAAAGTAATGAAAGAGGCACAGGAAAGATTTAGGGTGGGCAATACGACCAAGAGAACCCAGAATCTCTGTGATCCTTAATCTATTATTTTGTCATTTGATAGAATTAAATTTGCAGCCTCAAAGGCTTTTTAATTATTAACTTTGGGGGCTACATTTGCATTTACAGATATTAATAAATTCCTGATGCTAATTATCCAAAAATTAACACAGATTAAAAAAAACAAACATTAACTTCCTATGACCAAAACAATTATGAGGGCTCAGAAAAAAAGAACCTGCATAAAAGCATTTGCAAGCAGCATTCGGCATGGATTAAAATGCAGACAAAATGAACACACATGAAGAATGTGACAAATTTTTATGCAAGTATAATTTTATTCCAGATAGGCAACAATTCTTTTTAAAAATGAAATGACTTTAAAAATCTAGCAAAGGAGCCGGTAATGACTACACAGCTTCTCATATTTCTTTTAAGAAATTAAATTAAACCATTTTTCATTTTGATGGGCAAAAAAAGTCAAATGACCTGAAAACAATAGTTTTTTTGGTTTTTCAAACAGTAAGCAAGGTCCTTCTCATTTTCCACAAAGATTCACTCCCTGAGTGCAGCTTTGTCATCGTGGAATATACGTGTGTGTTTTTATGGCTGTTATAAACCCATGAATTCTAGGGCTGATGACAGAGAGACTAAACTGCCTTTAACGATGGTGGCATGAGCAGTAACTCGAGATAGTATATGCCATAGTGCACAAAATAGATCATAATATCATCAAATTGGATGTTAGAACTGAAACCTCTGGATCTGTAAATATTAATGAAAATAGTGGGCTTCAGAACAAACCACAGTGCTTGCTGAGAAAAACCAACTTATAGAAGCAACCTTATGATTTGAAGAACAGAGAATCGATGCAGCCGAACTGCTTCAAACCCCCACTGTACTGGAGGTGGAGGACGGGCAGGGGCAGAAGAGAGGGCTTGGGGTAAGACATGGTGTTCACATCACTGGCTTTGCGGGCGATCACCGGTAGCACCTCATCACTCCCATCGCTCCAGTCTGCTATACACCATTCTGTAGAAGGAATTCTGGCAATCAGCTTGTGTGGGGCATAGAGACACATTTATGAAATCCTAATGGAAGCATACAAGTGATTATCCTGGGGAAAAACATTTTTTTAAAACTTATATCCCAGGGTAGGGGCAGCTGTGGGAGAAGGAGGGACAAAATGGAGGATTGCGGAGGAGATGGCAGGGGAAAATTTCAAGATTTCCTGCTTCATGCTGCGGCTGTCTTGCTCCATTACTTCCTGTGATGAGCAAGACTGTTTTAGGGGCTGTTTTTTCTGCAGCAGGTCAATGTTCTCTGTCAAGAGAAGCAACAGGAAGAGGGCAATGGTTTTGTGCTGTGAAGGAAAAATACAGAAACCCATTAAAGGGAAAGACACTGAGAATAATATTCCTTAGGATCTCTTCCCTCCTGTAGCTTTTTTGTACTTGCCAAACATTATTTGAAGGACAAATAGTTGTCCTTTCATGGCATGCAACTAAAGGAGCACGGTCTTGGTATTTTGAGTGGAGGAATGGAAGGAGAGATTTAATGTATTTCACTCTCGTAGATATAAAAAGTGTATTTGACTCTATCAACAATTACTTGTTGCTTACTATTTTTTATGTGGGACACAAGATATTTTTAATATTTACTCGGAAGGGTTTAGAGACAAAGCTACTGAAGAAAAAGCAGTGAGTAGCTACTGGAATGGGTATAGGAGAAAGCAAAATAGAAGTTCAATTTCAGGGGAGATTTCTGTACTAATAAAATAAACTCAGGCAGTAAACAGAAGGAAGGAGGAAGTAACATTAAAAAGAGGAAAGAGTTGATTTAAGTATTGCTCTAAAGGGAGTTCACCAAGGTAGACCCTGGAAAAGCTAAATATTACTAACAGGCTTCAACTTGGGGAGAAATCAGTAAGATAGTAATAGCATTTTGTCTTCATATGGCAGTTTTCCTCTAAGGATCTCCAAGCACCTCACATATATATTGGAAGATAAGAAGTTCCTGACAATAGTAGCTGCTAAACATTTGAGTAAGTTGCCAAGGGAGCTTGAAAAGCATCTGTTCTGAAAGTCCTTCGGATAGAATAGATTCCTATTTATCTGGAATTGTTACAAGCCATTGGTTTTCAAGTCTTAGCTTGAAGCAGATTCACCTGGGAGCTTGCTAAAATATGGATTTCTGGGTTTACCCCAGAGTTTCTGGTTCAGTAGATCTGGGCAGTGGGATGGGCCAAAGAGTTTGCATTTCTGACTAGTTTGGAGGGATGCTGATGGTGTGGACACAGCTACCACACATCTAGAAGGACTGGTTTATGCACAGCTCTTTCTAATAATGGCAATAACCACCATCTGTTAAGCTCTAACTATGTGCAGGCCATATGTACTTTATTACGTTGATACCACCTTCATTCCCATAGTACCAAGGGTGAAGTTGAAGATGAATGATAATAAACTATTACTCAAATCACTCAGGAAGTCGGGCCAGCACTAGTCTTCAAACATGAGTTGGCCTGAAATTGAGTCCTTCACTCCAAACTGCTATGTTACACTGACTAGCCGTGGGGATATGAATGGTCTCTAAAAAACTGTAAGTTTCAGACTATAAATCACACAAGATGCAAAAAACCAGTATGAGCATGAAATTTAAAGAAAGTAAATGGTTTTCTAAGGTGTCATAATTTTTAGACCTTACTTTGACACACAAGGCTGCATCCCTACCACAGATATTAGTCATGAACCATACTGCTGTTACCCAAATATCAGCTGTCGCTTTGTTCTCCGTTCCAAGCTTCTCCTCACTCTTGGTGCCATCGAAAATAAAAATTCACTAGTATCCCAAGAATGGAAAAACAAGCACCACATGTACTCACCATTAAATTGGTATTAACTGATCAACACGTAAGTGCACATATAAGAATAACATCTATTGGATGTCGGGCAGGGGGGAGGGGGAAGAAGGGGACGGGTATATGCACACACAAAGAGTGCGATGCGCACCATCCGAGGGATGGACACACTTGAAACTCAGACTTGGGGCGGGGCAAGGGCAACATACGTAACCTAAACATCTGTACCCCCATAATATGCTGAAATAAAAAAAAAAAGAAAAGAAAAATTCACTGATATGGAATCATGTGAGAGTGATGTAGATTTCATAAGGGATGGAGAGAAGGGCTCACCATTTCCCTGACATCCTCTGTGGGACCCTCAGTCCCACTGGCTCCTCTCCTGTGTTCTTCCTTTCTTCCTCCAATAGGCAAATAATCAACCACTTTTAATATGCAGAGTTTCCTTCCTTCTTGAAAACTGAGCAACACCCAGGCAGCCCCAGACCCTTGAGGTTGCTTTTATCCCATGCTAGGCTCTTCCCTAGTGGTCTCCCTGTGAAGAAATTTTCATACCCACTGCTTAAGAGAAAATGTTCTCCATATCATTACACAGAGAACTTTTAAGAAAGTTCCTAGTAATTTCCAGTGGAGGGTTTAAACATACTAGATCTGTACCATCTACATGTAGCTACTGAGTACTCGAAAGGCATTCAAATTGAGAAGTGTTGGAACTGTAAAATACACATTGGATTTCAAAGACTTACTAAAAAAATATAAAATGTATCATTACTAATTTTTTACATTGATTACATATTGAAATGATAACATTTTGGATATACTGAGTTCAATAGGATATATTATTAAACTAAATTTCACTTTTCTTTTTATTTTTGTTATTGGGACTACTAGTATATTTAAAATGACGTCTGTGGCTAGCATACTGTTTCTATTGGATAGTACTGTTATAGATCCTAAAGAGAACTAAGGAAACTGACATCTGGGGAATATGTAAGGCTGGCTTTTTCTGAAAATCAGTAGATTGAAAAGTCATTCTATACCTGCAAAAAAAACAGAAAAGATCTACTATATACTTATCTCCACATGGCAAATGTCAAAAACTCTGAACTTAAAGAGCTTCAGCTGTTACTGACCAGAGCACTTGACTACTGGAGTGGGTAGACAAGACTGTATCCTTAGGAAAATTCTTTGTACATCTGATATAGCACTTACATCATGCCTTACATGGCACAGCATTGCACAGCATTTGAAGAATGAATGAATGAACATAGAATATCTTCATTATTTAGACTACAGGCATTTTGGTGGCAAGATTTATGTTTTTGATTCATTTTTCTTCAATGCGCAATGCCTTATGCACAGTAAGGGCTCAGTAAATATTTGCTGAAGGAAGGGCAGCATGGGAATACTGCAAAGAAAGAGAGTGGGTGGTGAGGTAAAGGGCTGTGCCACCTGGGAATATTGGGTTTGGCTAAACACAAATGCAGTTCAAACCAACAAGCTCACTGAGGAGGGCCCAGCCTCATCATTCATAAAGCCACAGGTTGGCACTTTGGTTGCACCTTATTTAATTATGAATTGCTTGATCCAGCATGCAATTTCATATTTGTGGCACATTCTCCAGGTTGCAATTTGGATGGCAGCAAATTGAGTCCAGGCTGTATGTTTTCATGAAAGATTTCAGCAACTGAAGAAGAGACTTAAAACCTAGACTATCTGTGATCCCCGTGGAGCTAACTGCAAAGAAAGAAAACTCACGCATTTGTTACAGAAATTTAAGGAACATCCTCAGGTCAGCAGTGGACAATTTGGTCCAGGCTCAATGGAGGGGTTCCATAGGTGTTTACAACCCCTCCCCACATCTCTCTTCAGTTTTCTCTTCATTCTGTCTAAATTTAAAGAACAAAATTCACACAAATATAGTAAAAAGACTGAAGTTAAAAAAAAATGAGGTTTTATTCAGCAAAAGCAAGAACATAACCATTTCATAAGAATAGGAAACACAGAAAACAATAGTTCCAGATTCAACAGCAGAGAGGACAAGCATCTGCTTCAGGTATCAGCAAATACAGGGCAACAGAAAATTTTTCTTCTAAAGTTGCTATGTTTAAGATATTAAAGAAAGCATTTGGGCAATCATAATGGGACAAACAAAAAACTGATTAGACTTATTATTCTTTGGCTGATTGTTGTTTTTATCTGGAATTAAATATGGAGGTGGACACCATAATCTTTTTTTAAGACCATAATCTTAATAGCACTTAGGTTTTTATCTGGACCTGGGAGGGTCCAATTATACCATGTTATATTATCCACATTTGGAAATCCTGTGGTCAAGTCAGGGTCTCCACAGCATAACGTTTTATGCTAAAGTTAAATGGAACACAGTCATCCTGACACAATTTCCCTTAAATGTGCTTTTCTGTGCATGTTAAACCCTGAGTTGTCACAGTTAGGTTGGCCCCTGAGGATCCATGGTTAGGATTGTAAGATAACATCTCATCACCATTGATTCTTAGTTTTTTTCTTGAATATAGCTGAGGAAAACTGGATCTGTAAGCAATCCTGAGACCATAAAAATATCTGATATATCAGGGAGATTTTTAGGGCTGTGAAACTGTTCTGTGTGACACTATAATGGCAGATACATGCCAATTATATGTTTGTCAAAAGCCATAAAGCACACAACATGAAAGTGAATCCTAGCGTCAACTATGGACTTTGGTTGATCATCATGGGTGACTGTTCATTCATCAATTATAACAAAAGTGTGGCACTGATGTGGGATGATGGTGGTGAGGAAGGCTGTGTGTGTGGCAGGGAAAGAGTATATGGGAATGGTCTGTACTTGGCACTCGATTTTGCTGTGAACCTAAAACTGCTCTAAAAAATAAAATCTACGAATTTATTAAATATATACTACAAACATATGCACAATCACATGTTGTCTAAAAACTAAGACATAAACACATACATTAGCCTAGGTCTATACAGGGTTAGGATCATCAATATCACTGTCTTCCACCTCCACGTCTTGTCCCACTGGAAGGTCTTCAAGATCAATAATACCCATGGAGCTGTCATCTTCTGTGATAACAATGCCTTCTTCTGGAACACCTTCTAAAGGACCTGCCTAAGGCTATTTTACAATTAACTTTTTTTTTTATAAGTAGAAGGAGTACACTCTAAAATAATGATAAAAGTATAGCATAAGTAAATACATAAACCAGTGCCAGTTTTACCATCACTATCAAGTATTATGTAGTGTACACAATTGTTTGTGCTATACTTGCATACGGCTGGCAGTGCAGTAGTTTGTTTATGCCAGCATCCCCACAGACGTGCATGATGCATTGTGCTAAGATGTTATAACAGCTACGATGTCACTAGGCCATAGGAATTTTTCAGCTCCACTATAATCTTATGGGACCACTGCTGTATATGCAGTCTGTCATTGACCAAAATGTCGTCGTGTGACACATCACTGTACACACACACATACATACCAGCTCAAAACATTTTCTACTTGGTGGGGGCTTTCTATACTACAAATGATGATGACAAACGGATGGTATAGTATCGGTAGCCTGGCAGTCGACCTAAGAAGAGAAGAAAGAACCCCCACTTCACAGACCAGGGGATAAAAAAACAGTGTTAAAGAAGAAAAGAAAGAAAGAAAGGGGGATGGGAGGAAGGAAAGGAAGGAAGAAAAAAGAGAGTCCTACTGCAACGACTGCTCTGAGGCATGGTTGCCTGCGGTCTGGCCATGCTGGCTGTCAGCATATGTGGCCACGCAGCAGTGGGAGGTGGTGATTGCCATCAATTGCGTGAGACCCATGAGGACAGGATGAGTCATGTCACAGCCACTCAGAGAATAGCCTCAGACTAGTTGAGCCTGATAGAATAAACAAGGCATTTAAAAATCAGTCAGAAAATTGTGCATCTAGAACTCTGCTTAGCCATAGGAAAAAAGGCAGACTAAAAACGCAGAACGGAATAATAAAAATAGCAATAGTAGCAGTAGTGAGGAGTGGGATCTCAGCTACCAGTAACGAAAACCTATATACATCTTAATTATTCAGAATAAATTATTAAGAATAAATTTACTGAAATAGGAGCATTTGTACAATTGCAAGGGATAATTTTTTAAACCAGTTGCCAGTGGGGTTTATTTTTTGTTTTTGGTGTTTTGTCTTTTTTTTTTTTTTTTTTTTGGCATAATGAGATGATCTCAGGTAAGGGAAATTTTAAATTTGGGGCTGAATGTCAAGGAAAAATAATTCCTGACTGTGAGAACTATTGGATTACAAAATGGTCTCTGAAGGGAAGGAATAGAAACTCCATCTGCACTGCTCTGGGAATAGGTTTGTTAGTTAAATTGTACTCCTTTTCTTAGTTGACTGCTTGACATTTCAGCAACAGAGACAAATAATTCATGGGTCAACTAAGAAGAGTGCTTATTATAATCATCTTTTAAAATCTCTACCAATAGCAGTGAATTAGAAAAAAATATAGTTGCTATTTTATTCTACGTGATAAAGCCTGTCAGATTTTTACAGTATGAAATCTCTTCTTCAATACCCTTGGATTGCTTTTTAAATGATCGCTGATATCCATAAAAAGGAATGCTCTGGCAGTGCTAAGAAAATAGCATTTGAGAGTTGACTAGAAATAATGAAGAAGGATTGTGTCCACTATTTGTACAGAACTGCTGGTATAATCTTAACCATCCCTTAGACTTCAAATAATAACCTTGCTAATAATAAACTATATTAAAGCCAACAACATACCAAATGACTTTTAATTCTCATGGAAGCAGAAAGGAAAAAAAAAAAAAAACCCACAACAGTTAAAGCAAAAGAAGGCTTGCAGAGAATCAATAAATTAAGAACTGCAGATTGTGACATTATTATCCTGTAAATACTCCTTAGTGATTCTTCCAGGATCTCTTCAAACAAAGAAATAGAAAATTAACATCATCCCATCCAATATTAGCACAGAACGAAGGCAATAAAGGTGAGATACTAGTGCTCTCAGGGCCTGGGGAAAATTACTCTGTGTTCTCATCCCCTAACATTTTCATAGAGTTAGAAATGGTTACCAAGGACAGCCTGGAAAGGCATAACAAGGGAAGGAGAATTCCAAAATGGACAACATGCAATTTGGACATTGTAGGAGGCAGACAGCCCTAACTCCCCACATATAGAATAACCCTTAGGTGGTTTGGGGCATTTATCCTACCTGCCACCTGTCCGCGGCTCCAGCCACTGGAATCTCTGATTATCAATGATTTTCCAAGTACCAAGAAGAGGAGAAGGAGGTTAACATATTTGTTTAATGCATTTATAGGTTAATCATAAGACCCAATCTTCGTATCTGGGCAATGTCCCTCAATCACTCCAACAACTTTAGAAGGAGGAACAGAAAAGACATGCAATCCCCATGAATTTGTCAAAAATTACTTACGTGCCTGCTAAACTATCTTTTCTCTTCACTGTTGAAAAAGCCAAATAGTGAGAGATGAGAGTCCATAAAACAAAAGGTATCTACAACGTAAAAATCCGTGATGAAGTAATTACTCAGATATATCAGTACTGGGTTAAAAACTTAGTATGCTCATGTCAGACCACACACACAAAATATGTAAAAGTATATGAAAGCACCAAGAATGCTGGGGCTGGAAGAGATAGCTGACATCCTCTAGTTCAGCTTCATTGCAGATGAAAAACCATAGCCAACGTCGACTAAGTAAAGGTGACAGCCAGAAAGTAACTGAGCCTGGACCAGAAATGTCTGGTTTCTATTTCTCGTAATGCCTTTTCTCTGCATAACATATAGAAGTATATTTTAGTTAGCCTTCTAGCTAATCAACTGTATACCCAGATGCTATTCTAGGCATGGGAACAAAGTGACAAGCAATACAGACAGACAGACAGACACAATTGCCCTTACAGAGCTACAGGTTGGCTGGGAAGATAGACAATTAAATAAAAATAATAAAATGTGATAAGCATTATGAAGGTGAAGTATTACATATAGTTGAGACCCAGTCTAGTTTACAGATCAGTGACGCACTCCCAGGGGAAATAGTGTTAAGTTGAAGCCTAAAGTGTGAGGCAGACAGATGAGGTAAGACGTCAGGACAGGGGAGTTGTCCCGGACCGCAGTGGAGGCCTGTGGACTAGAGGGAGGGGCTGTTGAGTTAGCAACAGAAAGACGAGTGGGGGTCGTGGGGGTGAAGGGTCAGGAAAGAGCAGGCCAGGGGAGGATGAAGAGACAACCCCGAAGCCGTGAGCAGGAAGGATTGGAAGCCACTTGAGAGTCTGCGGGGTCAGGGTTCGGGTACCCTAGGAGGAGTACAGAGCTACTGAAAAGTTTTAGTAGGGGAATTGAAATGATTATTTTGGTATTTTGGTGTGATCTGGCTGGCGGTGTAGTGGAGAAACAGTGGAAGGCAGAAACAGCAGATGATGGTGGAAAAGGTGAAGTGAGTTGGGTAGACATGGACAGACATGTGAAAAGCAGTGGGGCTTGTTGACTGACAGATACAGGGGTAGTGAGGGGATGGGGAAAGCAAAGACTTTCACTGCATCGGAAAATGCAGACAGAAGACTGCCAAGGGCTATATATAGTAATGTATACATTATATATTAATATATGTGTGTGTGTTGGATTTAAGATGCTGGAAGAGAAATGATCATCCTGTCTCCAAAACTGTTAAGGGATTTCCAACACAGAGCCACTAGCCAGCACTGTCATCACACGGGAAACAAAGAATGGAGACTGGAAACATTGTACCAGACTTTTGGAAGAAATGCAAATTTCCTAGAAAGATATTTGCAATCAGAAGCAAATCCTTGGGAGGATAGGGCTAGGAGAGTTGGAAGAGCATTTCCCAAGCAAAATTCCTGTGGCAGCAAATGCTCAGGGTGAGCGACAGATGCGTTGAGTTGTTGTGAATGATGTGTTTGCAGTTGGGCTCAGAGAGTGCAGAGAGCAGTTTGTGGAATGAGGTGCACCTGTGCATAGCACAAGTGCTTCAAAACAAAACAGTGGTGGCTTCTCTCTCACCAGAGGGGGAACAAATGGCAAATGGAAGCTTTAAAATTGCCCCAAGGCCTTAACACTTACACAAAGACTGATACATCACCTAGCACCAATGACTCTTCCTTTTCTCCACTCTCCCACTTCCAGTCAGCGCACCTTCGGGGTCCCTCCAACTTTGGGAAGAAGCAGGTATAGCCTCTTTGACCAGCTTTGCAGAGCAGGTTTCTGCTTTCGACTGCATGTCACCACTGTCTCTTTCGAGGGGACAACTTCAGCTTTCCAGATGTTCAACTCTTCTGCTTTACCAAACCTTTCGAAACACAAATCTTTCATGAAATTTCCCAATGCCGGCTTGTCAGCACTTGCTCTTGGTTGGTGTCTCGGGATTCCTTAAAAAGCAGACCCCGAGACAAGGAGAAGCCAGCAAGCTGCGTATAGGGGGATGCAGAGGTGAGAGTAGGAAGGGCAGGGAGCCAGGTAAAGGGTGTGTTATCAAGCCCGCTGCCACTGCAGGTGCCTGAAAATTAATCGGTTATCCCACTCAAAGGCTGAGGAGCTGGGGTATTTCTACACCACATCCCATCAGTCAGGAGTTGAGGATTTTGGGTGGGCGTGTGAACAGAAGAGGCCTGTATACTCTCATGTGAGTCCCAAAGTGTTAAAAAGCCCTCAGGCCAAAAAAATTGCATCTTCTGGCCATGGGAGGTCAGCAGGTGTGCACAGATGAGGTAAGGGTGAAAGGATATGAGTGGGGCCCTTAGAGTGGCAACAGAGAGGCTTCCCCAAGTTGGGGCAGGGGTGGGGGGTGTCAAGGTAGACTAAAAAGCAATTGACAGCAGATACACACACACTCACACACAAATACACAATAGGAAAGATGTGCGACATTACAGCTTAAGGGTTCTTGAAAACAGGAGAAAGCATCTAGAAAGCTATTTTATTGTGGCACTATGGGGAAAGATCAGATAAGACAGACTAGATGAGAAAGATTTCATCCAAGGAGGCTAGGGACAACATTGTTGGCACCCAGGACAGAGCAGTGGCTAGCCTCTGTTTGCACTGCTCTTTGGAGCACTGCTGAATATTAGCAAGTGCTACTTGACAAGTTTGGGATGTCCCTAGTCCCTTCCAAGCCCGAAACATAACAATAGTTCTACAAACCATCTTACCCCTTGTGTGTGAGTGTGCAAATGTGTGTGTGTGCATATACATGTGTGTGCGCAGCAGTTTAGTTTCACTAAATTGAATCCTTGAGGGCAGACCCCCAGATCTTGAGTTTTCATTTAGCCCATCCTGCTGCCTGGTACAGCAATCCGCATATTGTCAACATAGATGATGTACTATGTGAGGAAAATGGATGGATCACATACAATGAATATGTCTCACCTGACCCACAGGGAATTCATAGTACTTCAAATGTAGCAATAACATGGATCTTCCTTGGAAGAAGCTCCTGAAATTCCTTGGAGGCTAGACTTGGCATTTGCCAAAGACTACACATGAACTTGGAATTCTGCCGAACTTCCAAGAAGTGTGTTTTTAAGTGCTACATTAATCATCCCATAAGGTCAGTCCTCCAGGCCAACAGAGTCATTTGATGGAGAGGCAGCTCGATCTGAGGTGCCAGCAGGGCCTTGAGCGGGTACAGGAGAGAAAAGTATTGTTTTACGTTGCTCAGGACAGGTGTTATCTGCCTAGTTTGACATCTCAACTACCCACCTCAACACCTCGTGTGCACCAAAAGCAATAAAGATAAAATTGTACATGCCAAATATAGTCAGTGAAGGACAAACAAGGCCAAATATTTAAACGTTAGCATTCATCTCTCTACAAGAGGCTCAAATCTTTCGGGATTAATGACCCAAATTAGTATGCCAAAGCAGCTTTTCAGTTTCTTAAAAGAAAATCCGAGTGAGGCCCTCTAAAAAGAGGAAATTCATGTATTCATGAGAGTCTGATTCTGAGGTTCAGAAATCATGGAAAGCCTACCTTAAAAACCAGCCTGCAGTTCATGGCGTTCTGAGTGTTACACCTAGGAAGAAGCCCAATGCTCTGTAACAGCAAGACAGGATTTCATGAAAAGAGAGAGGAATTTCAACCAGCCCAGGACCTTCCTTCCAATTCCCCCTGTCTCCCTTTTCATGGATGTCTGTACTCTTGACTTCTACAGACCCTGGGCGCAGAAGTGAAAACCCACAAACTCCCAAAGAGAATGGGAGGCACGTGGTCCTTGGAGCTAGAAAAAGCCCAGCGGATGTGTCAAGGTGACTAAGCCTGTACCAAGTATCTTACTTTTGAATATCCTTGGTTCCCTTTAAGATCTTCTTAAAAATGCCTTAGAGATGTGCATTTTCAGTATTAATTTTCAATGCATTCCAACAAGGCTAGAATGACAGTATTGTATGACAGTTTAGAGCACAAGCCCTGGAGTCAGAGGTATCTAGGTTCAAATCTTAGTTCTTCCCCTTACTGAATGTATGACCTGGGCCTAAATACTTTCCTCTTTATGTCTTTATTTTCTTATCTAAAAATGGAAATGTAGGACAATGAAATATGGACAGCAAATAAACTAAATAAAAAATTAAAAAATGCAAATGACAATAGTATCTACATAGTAGAGTTATTGTGATGAGTAAAGGACCTAATGAATAAAGCACAGTACCTGGCAAGTAGTAGACGCCAAACCTTTTAACTAGTACACCAGGAGTGGTGGTGGTGGTGAGGGTGGTGGTAGTCATGGGAGAGCTGTGTTCACCTGTGCCTCAGAGAGTGAACCTGTACCCACGTCACAGGTGCCAAAGTAGATCAACAGGACACTGAGCCCAGGACCCCAGCCCCCCAGCCGCTCGGGGCATCTGTGCCCCAAAACACAGTGCTGGTGTGGCTGCTGGTAGCACTGTACTGCACTATTTACTTTAAAGTTAGGTGGCCTTCTGAAATATGAATGCAAGAAATACATATCACTTCTTGGAGGGAGCATCAAGAGCCATTGAATAATCTGCCACTCACTCTTTTTCTCTCTGTTGCGACAATCAATCAGCAATGTTCCTGTTTGTGGCTCTTTCTTCTTCCTTGATCACAGGAAGAACAACATGGAGCAGTGACCCTAACTGATCCACGAAGGGCGTGTAGCATGAGCAGAAACGAAGCTGTGGGTTGTCTTTGCCACTAGGATTTGAGGGCTGCTGTTCTCGTAGCAAACCTAGCGTATCCTGACTAATTTTGTGTCAATGCTTATTCTCTGAAATGCTGATTTTGATATGAAGGAAATATTAATTCAATACCATATCCTAGCTTCCACCTCCCCATTTCCAATAGAACCATTATTTTCACAAGGAAATTATTGCGTGAGATACTTGGGGATTCTCCTCATTAATGGTTACTAAATGCTTATTTTGTGATTCTCCTTTTTTTGCTTGTGCCTTTGCAGCAACGTTGTTCTTCTTTTCAGTAACATGGCCACAGCTTCTCTTCATTGCTGTATGGGTTGATACTACAGAAATTTACACACAGAACAAATGGTAGGTGCTTTCTTTTTTTTTTTTTTTTTTTTTTTTTTTATTTCAGGGTATTTTGAGAGTACAGACATTCTGGTTACATTTTATGTCTTTGCCTCACCCAAGCAAGGGTTAGAGGCATGCCTTTCTCCTCTTTTTCTTTATAATACATCTAGTGTTATACTGCAGCACACCCATTGCTAAGATGGAGCAAACTAATTTACTCCAGTTAAAGGACATAAACAGTCAACTCTACCGTATTTTAAACTTTTTAAATACTTTTTGTATATTCATTCATTGTATTTCTTGTAATAATTCCTTGTCACAAGAAATACAAACCAGTTCTTAACCTACAATATGAGAACACTGAATTTTGACAAAACACCAGGGTTAGGATTGCTGTAAAATGCCTGCTACTAAATTGGCAGGAACTCCTGTCCCACCACCTGGACACAGTATCCCCATCTCTGGATACAATGTGTATGTGATGAAAGTCCAATAAAAATACTGTAAACTACATCTAGAAAGAATAATGTGTGTTACCAGACTTGGAGATTAATTTCAGTTCCTGGAAGGACGGAAAAGAAGGAAAGAGAAGGGAGCTAAAATGTAGCGAGCAGCTGTAGATCCTTCAGAAACTCTTGGCACTGGCAATGCAATGGAGAATGAGACAGGCACAGTTCCTGCTCTCGGAAGCAAGCATTGTAGTGAAAGAGTTAGCCTCAAATCAAAGAAACAGAAACCTATAATAGGAAATGCCTGTTTATCACAGCAGTATTCACAATAGCCAAGATACGGAGTCAACCTAAGTGCCCATCAATGGATGAATAGATAAAGAAATGGTGGTACGTATACACAATAGAATATTATATAGCCACAAAAAAGAATGAAATCTTGCAAGTGGCAACAACATGGATGGAATTAGGGAACATTATGTTAAATAAATAAAATACTTTTAAGCTGCTGTAAGTGCAAATGAAAGACACAAACAAGGTATTTGGATTATATGCAAGGAAAATTGAAGCCATCAAAGAGAGTGAGGTGATCCAATTCAGGTTTATATAACCTGTGTAGCTATCACCCATAAAAACATCTAGAACATTTCCTCAGCCCCAGGCTCTTTGGTGGTCAAAACCACCAACAACCCCTTTTCTCTCCTCACATTGATCAAGTTTCTGTCATCATACCTATTCTTGAACTTCATATAAATAGAACTATAGAGTGTACACTTGGTTGTGTCTGGCATCTTTTAATCAACATGATGTTTCTGTAATTCATCCATATTGTTGTGTGTATTCATAATCCATTCCTTCAATATTATAGCTTTCAGTGTATAAATCTGGCACAGGTTTTGTTTTATTTTTGTATAGTTATTTCATGTTTTTGGTGTAATTTTAAATATCATGGGCTTCATTTTAATTTCTATATTAAATTATTCAATTCTATTGCAAGAAAAAGTAAAAGTGAAGGTTTTCTTTTTTTTTTAAAAAAAAATAGTCCATTCCTTTTAGTTGCTGAAGAGTATTCTATTGTATGCATATATTCCTACTGGACAACACATTTACCTATTGATGGGCATTGGCATTGTTTCCAGTCTCTGACTATTATAAATAAAGTTGCTCCAACATTCTCATTCACATGCTGGGCCATTGGAAAGGTATATGTATAATTTTATAAGGGTATTCCAGTTTCCCAAAACTTTAAATAGTTTTAACATTTTACATTCCTACTAACCAAGATTTGTTTGCTCAAAATCCTCTTTAACATTTAACGATGTCAGTCTTTTTTGATTTTAGCCATTTTAGTGAGAGGGAAATAGTATCTCATTGTGCTTTTAGTTTGCATTTTCATGATGACCAATCATGTTGAACATCTTTTCTTGTGCATTTTGGACATTCATACATCCTTTTTTGTCTGTTCAATCTTTTACCCATGTTGACAAATGTAGGAGTTGTTTATGTATATGGAT
Source organism: Indri indri (assembly GCA_004363605.1). Taxonomy (NCBI): domain Eukaryota; kingdom Metazoa; phylum Chordata; class Mammalia; order Primates; family Indriidae; genus Indri; species Indri indri. The sequence continues at coordinate 129,551 of RJWJ010000169.1, forward strand.
ATGAGTCCTTTGTCACATATATATTTTACAAATATGTTTTCCCAGTCTATGGCTTGCCTATTAATTTCCTTAATGGTGTCCTTTTAATTTATCATTTTTTTTCTTTTATACGTCCTAAGAAATCTTGCCTATACCCAGGTCACCTGGTACTCTTCCATGTTTTCTGAATTATTGTAGCTTTTACATTTAGATCTATGACACATCTCAAATTAACTTTTAAATTACATCTTCCTATACATACACATACATAAATTTTATGGATGTATAAAAGTTGAGTTTCTTTTTTTTCTCATATGGATATCCAATTGTTCCAGCAATATTTGTTAAGAAGACTTTTTTTTTCCGTATTGAATTGACTTAAGGACTTGTAAGAATCAATCAGCCATATTTTGTGGGTCTATTTCTAGACTCTCTATTCTGTTCTATTGATCTATTTGTCTATCCTTATGCCAATGCCACACTATCTTGATTACAGTAGCTTTATTTTAAGTCTTGAGGTAGGTATTATAAATCTTCAAATGTGTTTTTCTTTTTTAAAATTGTTATGGCTATTCTAGATTCTTTGCACTTTCATAAAAATTTTAAATCAGCCTGCAGGGATTTTGATTGGGATTGTGTTGAATCTCAAGATCAATTTGGGGAGACCTGACATCTTGATAATATTGAGTCTTTCAATCCAAGAACATAGTATCTCTCTGTTTTCAATAGGGTCTTTAGTTTCTCTTAGCAATGCTTTGTAGTTTCCGTGCAGAGATCTTGCATGTCTTTCATTAGATTTATTTCTAGGTGTTTGATGCATGCTGCTGTTATAAATGTTTTTATTTTATTTTATTTTTCAATTTTTTTTACCAGTTATATATTAGCCTTGTATTCTGCAATCATACTAAATCTACTTATTAGTTTCAGTAGGTTTTAATTTTTTTGGAACTCCCATAAGGTGTCCTGTGTACACAATCATGTCATTTGCAAACAATAGAAGTTTTACTTCTTCCTTTTCAATATATATGCCTTTCATTTATTTATCTTTTCATGTCTTCTTTCACTGGCCGGAACTTCCAGTACCATGCTTAATAGAAGTGGTATATCAATTATCTTTTGCTGCATATCAATCTAACCCAAAACTTAGTGGCATAGTACAATAATAATTTTATTGTTGATGAATCCATGGATTAGGGATTCAGGCAGAGCTCAGCAGTGGTGGCTTCTTTATGCCATTGCCTTTCATACAGGGAATGAGCTGTGTCTTGGGGAGTATAATTCTCTAAAGCTCTCTCGCCCTGTCCCCAGTTGTCAGCATGTTACCCCTGTGCATTTAACAAAGGCTCAAGAGAAAGAGTTGGCAAACTGGTGCAAATGTGTTCTGTGGCTGGGGTGCCTCTGAGTCGTAATCCTTCATAGTAGCCCACATATGCTGTTAAAAGTTTGTTAAAACAGCGGTCCCCAACCTTTTTGGCACCAGTGACCGGTTTTGTGGAAGACAATTTTTCCATGGACTGGGGGTTGGAGGGGTAGAGGGATTTTTCCGGATGATTCAAGCACATTACATTTATTATGCAGTCAAACCTCTCCTGCTCCCCAGAGCTAACATCACTGCCTCAGCTCCACTTCAGATCATCAGGCATTAGATTCTCATAAGAGTGCACAACCTAGATCCCTCACATGCGCAGTTTCCAGTAGGGTTGACGCTCCTATGACAATCTAATGCCACTACTGATCTGACAGGAGGCGGAGCTTATGCAGTGATGTAAGTGATGAGGAGCGGCTGTAAATGCAGATGAAGATTCAATCCCTCACCACTCACCTCCTGCTGTGTAGCCCAGTTCCTAATAGGCCACAGACCAGTACCAGCCTGGTACCGGGTCCATGGCCTGGGGATTGGGGACCTCAGTATTAAAAGTTAGCATATATTTGGGTTAAATAGACTGAATTATATAGAGAAATCTAGTGTATGATAAATGTGATATCCCAAGAAATTGGGATAAAGATTGTCTTCTTTATGCTTAATAAATAGTGTTGAGATAATGGGATATCTCTTTAGTGAAGGCAAAATTTAATACATTCTTCATACAATACACAAAATAAACTCTAAATGGATCAGAGATCTAAATGTAAAAAATGAAACTATGAAAGTCCTAGAAGAAAACATGGGTGAATTTCTATATAACTTGAATGTAGGGAAAGACTTTCTAACTATGACTGAAACCAGTATACAATATTAAAAATATTGATAAATTTGACTACCAAAAAAAATCTTCAAGATGAATAACACACTGGGAGAAAATATTTGCTACATATTTCAAATAATACTAGATAAAGAGCTAGTATTAACATACAAATAATATTTAAATATTGAATAATAAAAGACCCAAAATCCTGTAGAAAAATAGATAAAAGACACAAATAAAAAGTTCACAAAAGGAGATATAAAATGACCCTTAAACATATCAAAAGATGTGCAATTTTACACATAAGAGAAATGCAAATTAAACCATACTCAATTACTATTTCTCACCCATCAGATTGGCAAAAATTCAAAAGTTTGACAACATTACGCTGTGGGGGAACAGACACTACCATGCAGTGCTGATGTAATGCAAAATGGTGCAATGCCTATGGAAGGAAAAGTGGTAATATCTCACAAAATCGCAATTGTGTGTATTCTTTACACCAGCAAGCCTGCTTCTAGGAATTTACACTACAGATACATTTTTGATATTAATAATATGAAAATACATACATGGAAATTTATCCATTGTAGCATTATGTTTAATTGCAATGTATTGAAAGCTCCCTGAATATCCAAGCATTGATGGGATAACTGTGGCACATATACCCAGTGGTGTCAAACACATTGTGTGTGCAGTTGAGGAAGAGCCCCATAAACTGATGTGGAGTGATTTCCAGGAGACATTCTTTGGTGAAAAAAGCAAAGTACAAAAGAGCATATACATTTATGCTGCATTTTGTAAGAAGGAAGAGAAAATAAGAAACCACAGATACATTTGCTTACCTTTACATAAGGAACACATGAAAAATAAACCAGAAACAAAAAGTTTGTTATCTATAAAGTTGGGGACAAGAAGGGAAAAATAAAGCAAAAGGGATATGGGGGAAGTGACACTTCTCAGAATATTCCCATGGTATTGTTCTAAATATTCTAAAAATAAAATTAACCCAATAAAGACTAAAAAGGGGGGAATCAAAAATGGAAAGCAAATGAAACAAATGGACTGAATGTTATTTCAAAGAATGTTGTAATCATATTTAGGAAGGAAAAAAAAAAAAAAAGAAAGAACAATCAGAAAACTTGTAAACACAGAATTTGACTATTAAGCCCTAAGTTGGGCGGGTTCCCAACTTAGGGAAGAGAATTGCTAGTAAATCTTAAATTCCTTTTAGTTGGTTTGAATTTTGAAGAGACATGGATGAAACTATTCTGAAAAAAAAAAATGTTAACTGTCTTAAGGGATTGAGCACATGAGTAAATGTGTTGATATTGTTGGGGGCTTGGGTTCCCACTGTGGTAGAAAGGGCAGACAAATACAAAATGGAAATAACTGGACCCTGTAGAGATGGGTTGGAATTGTATATAACAGAATGAATGCATGATTTCTAAAATATGAATATAAATGTGCTTATACATGTATGTATATGTAAGTATTTGTACAAGCATATGGCTATGTGTAAGTATGTATTAATTTATATATACATAGATATGTATATATACCTATACACACATTGGCCAGGAAACGACAACTTAGGAGGAAGGAGCATACATAGCACCCATAACTTAGTCTTTAATACTACTCCTTGATAAAAGAAACTCAGAGAAGAGACTGACTCTACACCTAGGATAGGCAGGCCAAAGAGAGGCTGGCAAGTCTTGTTATGTCAAGAAGTAAGGAAGTGCTCCAAAAACCTGATGAGCCTATGTCACAAAGATGCAGAAGTCATGTGAAGAGGCTGCCACTGGTCAAATCTGTGATAATTCGAATATGAAAATAATTAAGTACAATACTAGACTGTAAACTACTGAAAAGTAGGAATTCATGACTTTCTACCTTTTACCTAGAACTGGAAGTCCCAATTTAGGTTCTAAAAGTCCTTTTACTACTGAGTGGAGTTTGGACTAGAGAGTTAAAATCCAAGTTGTGAAACCAGATAGGGAGCTGTTGTGGTTTTCCAGGAGAGGAATGACAGTTGTCTAGATTATATGTGCAAGACAAAGAAAACAAGATGTATTTTCAAGATAAGACAGACAGGACTTGCTGGTAAATAGTAGGAGAAGAGAAGGACCTTGAGGACCCAGTGGGAATGCGATGCCATTCACTGAGAGAGAAAAAAGTTAGAGGAAAAAGTTTGTAGCAGTCATCTTGGTGGAGGTAGAACAGGGAGGGAAAACGCATTCGGACTTGTTTGATTTGTAATTCTGCTAGATTTCCAGGTGGAGATAGCAAGTAGACTGTTTGATATATAAGCTCAGAGCTCAGGGAAGAGGCCTGGGCTAGAAATTCTAATTCTGTAAAACAGGCATTTTGAACCTCATGTAATTGAGAGATTCTAAGATGTAACTTAACTTGCTCAGGGTTACCAACCAAGTATAACAAGTTGATGAGCTAGAATTCAAACCCAGGTCTGTTGAACTTTAAGTCATCTCATTGTACTTTCTTGGAGGAGTTGAACTCCAACTCACATGTCTTGTATCTCCAAAAGCACTTAGCAAAATACTTAATGCACAGCAGAGGTTCACTAAGTATTTGCTGATTGAATAATATGACTTCGGATATTAGGAAACTCACCAAAGTCCAAATCTTATATCATATTTACACAGCTACATTTGAAGTGTAGACTTGATTAATTGCTTTCTGGCAATCGGTAGTGTACCAGCTTGGGCAGAAAGTGAGCAGAAGCAGAGGAACCCAATCCAGCTCATTTGAGTTCCTGTCAATATTGGTCCTGAACAACTGGGCCTAGGCATTTGAAGTCATGGTTTAACCAAATAAAGGCAAAACTTTGCTTTTTATTGTGGGTGCCTTGGCCTGTCTCCATGCCCGTAAGGAATAAAACTGTCCTGGCTGCCATGTTAAGACCATCAGAGCTTACTTAGTCCCCTTGCATCATTGCATGGCCGAGGAATGCTGCATCTGTGATCCAATTTCTATCAAGAAAAGAGAAAAGACTAGCATGCTGTGCTTGAGCAGTACAATGAATCATCCAAGAAATCTTTTCCTGCCTTATTTTATCCACTTTTTTCTCCACAAGTCTCTCTCCTTCAGCTTTTTGTTATGTATTTAGCATCCTTGGTGCACCTATCGGCCAGGACACAAGAGCCCATTTCTCCCCAGTGATGTAGGGTGTAAGCAAAAGTTTATCTTAACAGTTTAAGGTTAGCGGTTCACTGTGTTTGGGAAGAGCTATATTTTCCACCAAACATGATTACCGCAGAAAGAGTTGTATTAAACTGCTGATATGTCACAAGTCCCTCACTTTGGAACAGTATAAAGATTAGCAACCCTGAGGTTGTCATGCAGTAATTAAGGGACTGTGAAATGTTATATAAAGGCTCACAGCTGGCTATTCAAGACAGCAAAATTGAAAGGCAGATTGCTATCACCAGGGGAGATCATCTCTTCTAGGTCTGTAATATTAAGCCCTGGTGCTTGCTGGAAAAGCTGCGAGTATGTCAAGAGTTAATTTCGGGCCATTGTTTGACCCTCCTGGTTTTCCTGTGGTGGGTCACAGTCCTGAAAGAATACCATTATCACGTAGGACCAGGATGGTGTGCGAGTTTCTGCCAAGATAAGAAATAAATTTGTATTGCTGGTTCAAGTTCTTTTGTACTGACACACCGTCAGTTACTGGCTCTTGTGGGGGAAATAGGACAGTGTTCGGAAGGCAGAAGTTCTCCGTCCACCAGTCCCCCTGGCTTGCCTCCGCTTTGGGAGAAATGGAAAGTGACATAGCTGCTTAGGAAGCTATTACCATGCTACTTGGGGTTTCCTGCTGTTCTCATTGTCATTGAATCCCTGACAGTGTTATTTAGAAATAAGGGATAATCGCTATTGGTATATAGTGTATGAGACAGAGAACTATTTCTGAGATAGACTAACAGCCAAAGCAAAACGAAATCATTTAATCCATCTCGAAAGCCGTTTGTTGAGAGTATGCTACAAAGCTATAAAGATCATTACTATTACAGAGTACACCATAACACTAAATGAGAAGTTTCCTTCCCCGGAGAGGGCAGGGAGTTATTCCATTATGCTAACTCCATCTAGCACCTTCTGGGTATACCAGGACAGGCATAAGAATAAAAAGATGAATGCCTGGTTAGCTTAGGTGTAAACATGATCATTTTCACTGTGTAACATTTCCCTCTGGACTATAGGTATCTGCCAGGAAATCTTTAAAGTGTAGAATTTTCCTGAGTTTTGATCATCTGTTTTCCCAGCAGCTGAGCACCAACCTGACACTTTACCCAAAATAGTGGAGGTGGAGGGTGCAATTGGACTGCCAAATGGTTGCGTAGATCCTGGGTTGATTGGAAGGCTTTGCCTCTAGGCACAACAATACCTGGCCACCATAAATGTAATCATTGAATATAATGTTACTGTTTGAATTCTTGACATATGAATTTTAAAATAATAACATCCTATGAAATAATGTCTTGTCATATAAATGAGCCCTGCTAACTCCTATAGATATATGAGTAAAATCATTTAAGCCTATGAACTCTAAAACTATTTCTGAATAATCTTTATGTACAGCTTTGCTTAGAGCCATGCACACTCAGTAAACATCTTCTTTTAAGGAGAAGGAGGATGAAAGTCGATTTTGATTATAAACTCCTCAAGAATATCAGAAATCATCTTAAAATTATCATATACAAATCAATAGTTTCAATTCAAATATCTTTTTACGATATGAGAGAATATAGGTAAAGCCCTTATTCAAAGTCTATCTAAAAATATGAGGCTACTTTTAACCCCATTCTTCTCCCAAATTATAAAATATACTCCATTATATTCTAATGTCTTTAACGTTGGGAGGAAGAGTAAGTTAGAAAGTGACAGCATAGAAAAGAAGTGGCAAATAGGTTTTATCTCATATGCCAGGTCTGTTTAATTACTAATGCGTACCTGCAGGGTTGGGTTAAGAAGTAGCCTGAGTGTTTTGATTATTTAATGACGTCTACCATGGGTGTAAGGAGGATGGGATATATTCTTATGAGGTTGCACAGAGATATTTAGTTTTGAGAATGTTTGACAAAATGGAAGAACATTAAGATGTGATTTGGTGCAGACTCAAGTAGTCATTCTGAAACCTGTGTATTTTTCTTTACTGATCATAAGAAAGAGATCAACACAGGAACTCTAGAGGGTAAGTTTGAGTCAAGATCAGGGAGATAAGCACTATATCAGCAATTGGCTGGGGGAGCTATGTACAATGTTTCTTGTATCTTCTTCAATAAATGCCTCTATTTTTCGTATTACATGGCTAGATACTTTCTGGACAGATCATAATCTCACACACACAAATACAAACACACACACTATTTTATTTTAATCAACTGATGTAATAGTTAAGATGGGTGCCAATTCTTTGACACTCTCTGCTGGAGGGATAGGGTCTATGTGTGCTGCCCTTGAATCTGGATGTGTCCTTGAAGTCCAAAAAAGAGGCATATACAATTATGATAGCATCACAGTTAAGAGTTCAGACTCGAGATCCCAATATTTGATCTGACACTGTTTGAGCAAGATTTTAAATATCTCTGTGCTTCTGGGATTTTTTTTACTGTAAAATGAGTATAATGATAGTACCTATCTAATAGCTTATCAAGAGATTTAAAAGAGTACTTTGTGTATAGTACTTAGAATAGGATCTGGTCCTAAGTAAATGCTCAGTGAATGGTCCATTATTATTATTATTACAATAGGATTAAGTATATGTGCTTTGGGAGCAAACAGAGGGACAGTATCCCTGGTGGTGATGAGGGATCAGAAAAGCCTTCATGGGAGTAGTAACTTTTAACCCAAGACTAGCAAGGTGAGGAGAAGTTATCTTAAGAAGCAGGACTTTGGTGGGAGAGGTGCGGGTGAGGAGAAATGGGGAGGGGGATAACAAGGTGGAGGCCTGAAGGGGAGGGCAGGGACTTGGAAGCAGAGGGAGCAGTTTACACTGAGTCCCTGGAGGCGAGAGAGAGGATGGCACCATGCTAGTCTTGACTCTAAACCTTATAGTGTCATTATAGTCATTATTCAATTCCTGTGCGGAAAGATGTCATTAATTTTCTAAGTTCAAGTTCTTGCTTCCCAGACTTTCCATCATTTTTCACCCTTTACTCTAAATCTTCTCTAAATATCAACTACTCCCCTCTCTAGAGAAAGAGACTAAGCTGTTCTTTGCACCCTAATACAAGTCCAGTAGAGCCCTCTACTCTAGTCTTATGGTCTTCTCTGATCTCCAGATCTTTAGGACCCGGCTTTTTCATTGCTATTTTGAGGCCATTTAACCTTGCTAGCGTGGTTAGCGTCAGTCCTTAGCAAGAGATGACTTTATCCAGACACCGTGCAAACATTTGTAAAAGGAAAGAGAATATCTCATTTAATAGCTTGAAAGTCCTGCATAGGCCTGAGTGGATGAAAACAGGTAATATTCTGCCTGAGTGGCTGGATCACTTACTCAAATCAAAACAGACATTCCCTACAGAATTCTCTCATATCTCTTGTAAGAGGGCGAAAGAGGAGGAGGATGGGATTACGATTGAAAAGACATGCTGTGAGAGCAAAAGCCAAGCAGTTCAACCAGATCACAGAAAGTGTCCTTCCAAAAATAAGTCTTCTTCAGTGTGCAGAAGGAGGTAAGAAACCTTGCAATTGATGTGACTATAAACTTCGGCCCCTCTTACCACACCCAGTTATACAAAACGACAAGCTCTGGGCTGAGGTGCCAAGGACTTCCTAGTGCATTTGGAATAGAGCATGTGCAAGAATTTCACAGATGAGCCAAGTGGGCAGAGCCAGTCTGAATTCTGGAATGCACCACAACGGGAAAAATCTCCAGACAGAATTAAATGCAGGTTACCAAGGGAGTTGGGAGCTGTGCAGACTTGAGTGAATCACAATCAGAAACAAGGATTATGTTGTTTAATTTTGAAGAGCTCCTTCCTAATTTTCTCAAATAAATGTCATTTCCAGTGATCCCTGCTCTGAGCATTAATATAATAAGCACTCTGGCTAATAGAATTCATAGTAATAATGGAATATTTTGGTGGCAAATTTATCTAAATATCCATTTCATAAAATACCATTTGTTAAAATGTAAAAATGGATAAAAAAGAACAAAAGGAAAGTGTTGCTTTTTCTTTTGTGTTTGCTGGGTTTTTCATTAAGACTACTTCTTATAATGATAAGCAGTCCTTGGGAATTACCAAGTCACTGAATTTATAAAGCAAGCTTCCAGAATCTTACAGCTTTTACCTCTCTGGTATTTCTCCAGGAAGTAGGCCATTTATAAGGAGAATGACACTCAAATGTTCTAAAGCTGCAGTCCTCAACCTCTGTGCCATGGACCAGCACTGGTCCATGGCCTGTTAGGGACCGGGCCACAGATCTCTACCTCCCTCCCTCCCTCCCTCATCCCTGGAAAAATTGTCTTCCATGAAACCAGTCCCTGGTGCCAAAAAGGTTGAGGACCGCTGTAGTAGACAAGCTCCACAGATACCCCGACATAGTGGAATATAGGAGCTATATTCACATTCTCTGGTTTGTATAACATTCTTTCTATTTAGTAATTCTAGGCAAATGAATATTGCTGTCTGTTTCTCAGTTGGGAGATGGTAGAGAAGACATGAAACTGGCAGAGTATTTTAAGCCCGCATCATTTATTAAAGGAAAGAACATCACAATAGAATTTGTTTTTTTTAATTTATTCTTGAGACCAATAATAGAAAAGGAGACCCAAAAATCCTAAAGAAAATACTACCTATATTGACATAATAAATTGTCAGAGATTGATAGATTATACAGTGCCCAGTCCACACCAGCTCCTATTCGGGTTTGGGGACAGTAAAAATTGATAAGACAGAAACCTGCCCTGTTTTATTTAGTGCAAATATTTAGTCAATATGCTGGTGGCGGAGGCTGGCAGGGGCTAGGATAGGTTACCAACCATCCCAGGTTACCCAGGACTGGAGGCTGAGGGGGTTTCCCAGGTGATTAAACCCGGAAAGTCTTAGGCAAACCAGGACACATTGGTCACCCATAGAGAAGAAGCTAAACTAATAGGTCCATTGATGACAGATTTTGTATGCCACCCAATGGGGGCTGGCCTTGACCTTGTTGGGAATGTTGGGCTTCTGGTTTTGACACACAGAATTTTGCAAAGGTAACTCTGGCCTGAAGGCTAACCAGGCATCATTTCTGACCATCGTTTCTGTTTCTGTCTTATTGACCAGAAGGGAGGCCTTCTAGTGGCAGCTGGCAAGAGAAGAGTGAGTGCCGCAGGGTCTCACCTCCTTCTATCTGACATCTCTGACCCATATGTGACCAAGACATGTGGGAAAACTCTCCTGATTCCATTAATTCATTTCTCCCACAATCCACGGGCGTAGAAGGGGCAGATTTTCTTCTCAATTCCTCCTCCTTTCTGCCTGGGACAGCAACCTGCTGCCACCTCTCTCCCGTGGCAGCGTTCTTGTTTGTCCTTCCCTGGAGCTGTAAGCCTACAGTGGCTGCTAAGGATCATGGTTTGCAGAGGAAGGGAGTTAAAAAAAAATTCTACAATCAATTTTGTCACAACAGCAACTCTTACAAACAAAATTAAACTGCAATGATAAAAATCAGAACAGTGGTTGCTTCCAGGGAAGATGTTGACTGTGAAGGGGAATTAATGAATGTTCTGGGGTGATAAAGAATATTCTACATCTTGAAGGCATGTGGATTACATGGGTGTGTGCATTTGTTAAAACCCACTGAACTGCACACTTAGCATGTGTGCATTTCACTGTAAATAAAATTACACCTAAAATATTTTTAAAAGGGAAAAAAATTAACTCTGTTACCCTTATAAACATTCTTATAATTAAATCTTCAAATATATTCATGTTTATTGCCTTAGGGTAAATTCCTAAAGTGGAATTTGGGAGCCAAAAAAGGATATGCACACTTTTAGGGATTTTGTTATATTTTGAAAATTGTCTTCCAGAAAGGTATTTTCCTGTTTATACTTCAATTAAAGGAGTTTGTGAATAGACATCAGGCTCTTACCTGCCCTGGCTTGATTTGCTATTTATCTATAGTAATAGAAATGGAGTAACCTATTTAGACATGCATAGAGATAACAGATTATCTGAGAATTACTAATCCTATTTCATGGTTTGGGAAGCATGTATATTTACTTAATAATTTTTTTTTATTTCAGCATATTCCAGGGGTACAAATGTTTAGGTTACATATATTGCCTTTGTCCCACCTGAGTCAGAGCTTCAAACGCGTCCATCCCCCAGGCGGTGCGCACTGCACCCATTAGGTGTGAATATACCCATTCCCTCTTCCTCCCTCCCACCTGCCTAACAGCCAATGAATGTTACTACTATACGTGCATGCAAGTATTGGTCAATTAACAACAATTTGATGGTGAGTACATGTGGTGATTGTTTTTCCATTCTTGTGGTACTTCACTTAGTGGAATGGACTCCAGCTCTATCCAGGATAATATAAGAGGTGCTAGGTCACCATTGTTTTTTATGGCTGAGTAGAACTCCATGGTATACATATACCACATTTTATGAATCCACTCATGTATTGATGGGCACTGGGTTGTTTCCACATCTTTGCAGTCGTGAATTGTGCTGCTATAAACATTTTAGTGCAGATGTCTTTTCTATAGAATGTCTTTTTTTCCTTTGGGTAGATGCCCAGCATTGGGATTGCTGGGTCAAATGGTAGTTCTACTTATATCTCTTTCAAGTACCTCCATATTGCTTTCCACAGAGGTTGTACTAGTTTGCAGTCCCACCAACAGTGTATTAATATTCCTATCTCTCCACATCCATGTCAACATTTATTGTTCTGGGACTTTTTGATAAAAGCCATTCTCACTGGAGTTAAGTGATATCTCACTGTGGTTTTGATTTGCATTTCCCTGATGATTAGAGATGTTGAGCATTTTTTCATATATTTATTGGCCATTCGTCTATCTTCTTTTGAAAAGTTTCTGTTCAGGTCTTTTGCCCACTTTTTGATGGGGTTGTTTGATATTTTCTTGCTGATTTTCCTGAGTTCTATATAGATTCTAGTTATGAGCTCTTTATCAGATGGGTAGCGTATGAATATTTTCTCCCATTCTGTAGGTTGTCTGTTTGTTCTCATGGTAGTTTCGTTGGCTGTAAAGAATTTTTTAATTTGATCAGGTCCCATTTATTTATTTTTGTTGTTGCTGTGATTGCTTTGGGGGTCTTCTTCATAAATTCTTTTCCTAGGCCAATGTCTACAAGAGTTTTTCCAAAATTTTCTTCTAGAATTGTTATTGTTTCATGCCTTAGGTTTAAAAGTCTGTTATCCACTGTGAGTTGATTTTTGTGAGAGGTGGGAGGTGCAGACCCTGTTTTAGTCTTCTACATGTCGCTATTGAATTTTCCCAGCACCATTTATTGAATAAGGATTCTTTTCCCCAGTGTATGTTTTTGTCTCCTTTGTCAAAGATTAGATGACTATAGGAGGATGGTTTTATATCTGGGTTCTCAGTTCTGTTCCATTGGTCTGTGTCTCTGTTCTCGTGCCAGTACCATGCTGTTTTAGTTACTGTAGCCTTGTAGTATAGCTTGAAGTCTGGTGAATTGATGACTCCCAATTTGTTCTTTTTGCTTAAGATTGCTTTTGCTATACAGGGTCTTTTCTGGTTCCATATGAAGAATTAATATAAATATATCAGGGATTAATCTCAGTCATAAAATCAGGCATACAGGAAAAACGACCTTATCTGTTTTCTATGCCTTCACTTCATTTCTGGGTCTGAGTCCTTATTCTTACAAGCAGAAAATCAACCTTCTTCCTTCTGGGAGTTTGAACTGAGGCATGGGTGATGAGTGCTGGGGTGTCCCTTCCTGCTTAAGTCTCATTCTCCTCACCAGGCAGTACACATCCTAGCCAAAATGCTAGGCCTAGGGACTCTCCTGCTTCAGGACCATGTTTGGGATACATGTTCACTTGCTAAGACACACCATGCAGCCACCTCTCTCTGGGATCCCACTACTTCTCTAGCCTCTGGGCCTACGAATCTCTGTCTCTCTCCTTCTGTCTCTCACTGTTCCTCTTAGCCCACCATGCCCATAAATCCCCTCCACATGGCTGAGGCTTAGAATTTCATAGGCCAGGAAGACTTAGAGATTATTTGTTTTCTGTCCAACCCAACCGTGGTTTTGATGACCAGAGGGAAAATGAATGCTGAGCTGGCAGAAACCATGCACATCCTCCACATTACAGGAGATGGGTTCAAATGACTAGTAGGTGTTGGATATGGATTTTAATCCAGGCATCCTCAAACTGGCCTTCTGGTGGTCTGTAAATGAATACTTCCACAGGTGACCACTTTTCACCTGGCACTGCTTAGACACCGAAATCTAGGGACCAGTCCAGAGAGAGACAGCACCTATATCACTCAACCGACTAAGAACTCTGCTGTGGGTAGCTGCTGACATGAGGCTTTTGCCCACACAAGTCTCTGTTATCCCTCCACATGGTGTCAGCAAGAACTCTGGGATGTGGAAGGAGAGTGAACCTCAGAACTTTAATCTCTTCCATCAGAAAATGTGCATACGGAGCTGCTAAACTACTATACCCCAGCACAAGTGGCTGATTTGACCACGATCTCCTGTGCTGTCCCTTCCCCAGTCTCTGGTGGAAGTGCTAATGACGGGGAAAGCGACTGCAGCAGGGGGGACGGAGAAGGCAGGAAAAAGGCATGGGATGGTACCAAAGGCACTAATTAGCTCTCAGATAATCACGATTTGAAATAACTCTAATCTCAGTAATTTGAAGAGGTAGCTTTCTTGAGGTATACATTTTCTGAATAGGAAGTAGGAAGAAAACAGCAGCCAGAGCTAAAAGCAAAGAGCTGTGCACACTTCTGCAGCCCAGACCCCTACCCCAGTCAGCATCACAGAGTTCATCTTTCCTCCCTCTCCCACTGCCACCGCGGACCTGAGCATTAACTGCACAGACGATCATGCAGTCACATAATTACTGGAAATTATGTCTATAAAGCCAGGGAGAAACCAGTGTCATCTTGTACTGCTGGTTTGCTTTAGGAGAGGCTGGCACGAAGCCGCAACACCCAGTAGGCAGCAGCCTTCATCTTGGCATAAACCTGCGGAATCAAATGTTTCTGCTTGCTCCTGGCTGGTTCACACCCTCTCCTCTCCTTCCAGAAGGAATTAGCCCAGTTCCGACTAGGTGCTATGCTGTTCCATATGGACCACCTCACAAAGGATACAAAAAATGTCATGCTCAGCATTAAAGCGGGGGCTCACACTGCTATCTTGCGACCTTCCCAACCTCAATCTGAAATGAAGCTTCCTTATTCTGTATACAGCGCTGTTGGCAGATTGCAAAAGCCGGTAGTTCAGATTGTCCCCCTCTGTCTGTCTCTTTTTAGTTTCAAAACCCTTCCTAAATAGAATTGAGTTAAAAGAAAATACCGGTTTCCTCTTTTTTTCTTGGAGGGGAGGGAAGAAGATGAAGGTCTTCGGAAACCAGTTCAGACAAGTTTGAATACAATTAGACAGGGGTCTCCTACCTGCCTGCCATGCAAACTTTCAGATTTCTTTTCTGAGCCTAGCGTTGCTTGGTACCAACCGATGTAAATAGACTGGCATACAGACTGATAGTCTGTAAGACCCTTTGCTTTCTGGTAATGCCCAAACAATTCTTAGAAAAGCCACTATGGTATCACAGTATTCTCAGTTAATACGTATTGACCTCAAAAACCATTTTAAAAATCTATACTTACCAGAAATAATATTGATGCCTTCCTCTATTAAAAAAAAATGTTATCTGGCCTACATAGAAAAAGTATGCGTGTTTAAATTCCTTCTCCATCTTCACAAGGTCAGGCTCACAAGGCACAGGGACTAGAAAGAAGCTGATGATAAAGCTCACTGACCCGTGTAGGGATTAGCTTCCTAAAAAAGGTCCCCTGGTACCATTGCTCTCCTGAATAGAATAAAAGAATTAAGGCACCTGCCTTGGTCAATATGACTAGAGCTTATCAATGAATAGATTTCCTGAAAATCTATTGAACACCCATCATGTTCAGGCCACTAGACTAACCACTTCATGGATGTAGACCGATTCTGTGTGTTTAAAGGTGGAGTTTCCAAGTATTATTTATTCATATCGTGTGACAGGCAATGCTAACATGAAAATAATTTGTTGAAAACATGATAAAAATAATTAAGTACTGCAAAGAAAGCCTCAGTTTTAGCCCCAATCCAATTCCCTTCTCAGCTGCACAGCCCTGAGCCCAAGTCTTTGTTTCCTTGCCTGTGACTCCAGACTAAAAATCCCAAATCTTATTTCACAGAGCTGTTGGAGTCATAAAAATTGAGCTACAGAAATGGTCACAAATCATTGTTCACTGGCGTTTTTCTCCACCCCAGGACCTTAGTACCCTCATATTTCTCCAAAAATGGTTCTGAAGCCCCCATGGGGAAGGGGCTCACATGTGTTTCTTGGCCTCTTGGATTCTCCATGACATCCACTGTCTTCTGCCTCTTCTGTTGGTGCCAGCATCAAAGGCAAGGTGCTACCAACTCCTGCTGAAGGCATCTCCATGGCTGCCACATGGACACACACAGTGCAGATGGATACACACACACCACACATGCACACACATGTATGCATACACATGCACATGCATGCCACTGCTCACCATAATGGCACCACACTGCTTGATGTCAAGGGCTCTGACACCGGGCCAAAGACAAACTTTCTGCCATTGTCAAAACTTCTAGACCCAATGATCTCTTGCACTGGAGCTCTATTTGTTTTTCTTCCTTTTATTGGCTGAGCAGGAAGGTGACCGAGGGACAAGACACAGGGCTGCACTCAGGCTCACCTTTCCACTGTGCTTAGCCTCAACATGGAACCTCCATTCTCCATTCCCATGGGACAAGATTTAGAGAAGAGACTCCTGCCTACAAGTGAGTTCAGCCATACCAGGACCCATGTGGGATGGCCTCTCGTTTGCTTGTTTCCCCAGTGCCTAGACAATTCTAGGCACAAAGTAGGTGCACTAGAAATCTCTATAAAAGAAATGGATGAAGTTGGTCACTTCTGTCCTTGATGCAACACAAAGATTAATACAAGGATATGAACAGAATCATGAGGTCCTTATAAGACTCGCTCCATCTTGCCACGTTCAACAAACAGCCAGGGCATAAATGGGTTTTAGTAAAACTTACTATGTCTTATTTTATTCATGGTGTTAAAAGGTAGTAGAAATGGTTAGGTTTTAGTTTGTTGGTTGGTTCGTTTTTTGCACTCTCTTGCTTCTCTTTAGACTCTTACTTCACCTTGGATCCACTGTTACCCTTGGATCTGAAGTCCTTACCCAACACTTCCCATCTTCTGGAAAACCACAGCAGAATCCAGACCCACGAATGCCCCCATGTGCTGGCCAGAGCCCCATCACAGAGGGTTGCCTTGCCTTTGCTTGGTCCCATCTGTCTACAGCAACCTTGCCCCATGTTTATGCCAAGTGAAATCTCAGTCATCTTTTGAATGCCAACCTCTGTGGAACCTTCTCTAACACACGTCACCTCCCACTCCCATTAGGGCAATAAATGGTCCCTCTGCATTCCCAGAGTGGTTTGTTCACTTGGCCAGTGTAATGCTAGTTATCTGTTAATTATTTATGTGTTTGTCCCATTTGCCAGATTGTAGGCTCCCCAGGGGCGGGGAGCATGTTTTATAAACCACTATTGCCAGGGTCTAGCACAAGGTAGATGCTCTGTAACTGTGGGTTCATAAGAATATCTTTGAGAAAAAGAAAATTAAAAAGTAATATAAACATGTCTGATTCATGCTCATCCTTTCCTTCCTCTCCCCACTGTGCACTCATAGACACACAAACACAAAGTACACACACACACACACACACACACACACACAAACATGCTTTTTAAAGCCTAATATGTTTATGGTTTTTCCACGGTTATTGCATGCACCCAGAACATTACAGTTCCAGTGCGCAAATCCCTCCTTATACTCTCAGGTGAGCATTTCACATTCTCCTTATTGTGGAGTGGCTCCGTTTTTATCTCTGCTTTTACAATTAAAACAGCTGCATCTTCACATCTCGAAATCCCATTTTTCCCTTTTTGAATTTGTTGTAGGAGAAATAGACAAAGAGTAGTACATATTAAAGGAAGGCATTTGGCACCTGCTATCTAGAATAAATGTTCGTGTCCCTTCTAAACTCATGTGTTGAAATCCTAATGCCCAGTGTGATGGTGTTAGGAGGTGGGGCCTTTGGCACAGTCTTCATAAATGGGATTGTGCCCTTATAAAAGAGACTCATGAGAGCTCCCTTACTCCTTCTGCCATGGGATAGGCAAGAGTGAGAAGACAGCCATCTATGACCCAGGAAGTGACCCCACAAGGCACCAAATCTGCTGGCAACTTTATTTTGGAATTTTGAGGCTCTAAAACTGGGATAAATAAATTTCTGTTGTCTATGAGCCACCTAGCCTATGGTACTCTGTTTTATCAGCCCAAGGACAGCATCACACAGGAAATGAAACAATTTCAGAAATTTGGACCAGCCAATGTTCAACTATTAGACTAAATCATTCCAGGTAATCTAAAGGTAAGAGATGAGAAATTTCAGGGCTACTGACTTCACAGAAGATGAGCTTCAAATTCTCTAGCACAGGTGTTTCTGTACCAATGACATCTTAAAGTGCACAGTCAATGGCCTTGAATACCCATTGCTGTCACTGTGCAGTGTGAGCATTCACATGCTGGGTTTTAACACAAATCTGAATGGTATACTAGCTGCAATACAATTATTTTTATTGTGACTTTTTTGTTGTTATGACACACAAGTCATTATTCTGTAGGTAAATTATCTACTTTTATTAATCATCATTGACAAATTATTTTATCATTCAGGAACAATGAATTTTTTCTGAGTCCTAATGTACCTCTAAGATTATGTCCTGTTATTCAAGGTTCGTCTGATTGCACTCAATTCTAGCTCAAGAAGATGAAAGTTTTAAAATATAACAAAAACAGAAAATCCGAAAGACATTTCCATACAAGAACCAAAGTGTAACCTTGGCTTCATAGGGACAAAACCAAAAAACTGTAAGGGCAGAAACCAAGTCTTCTTTCCTGTCTCAGATACCCTGTGGTTTTTCTCTTTGCATGGTTTCTCATTGCATGGGCTACACTTAAGGGTTTTTCCCTCTCTCTTTCAGTTGTCTCTATAGATTCAGTCTGCACACAATTTAAGCCTGAGATTTCTTTTGGGTTCCAGCTACAGCATCCATGTCCACTTTCAACAGTTTGCTAGTTTCCCAAAACAAAATTCCCCAAAGTAGAATCTGACTGCAAGATAAGTTGTAAAACACAAGGCAGTTTAAGAATAGTCAGTCCTACACGCTTGAAGCTCTGACTGGGGGCAGGGGTGGGTGGGTAAGGGCAACATATGTAACCTAAACATCTGTACCCCCATAATATGCTGAAATAATAATAAAAAAAAAGAATACCCAGTCCTAGAGTCAAGTTCCCTCCTTTAGTTCCAGGGGAAGGGATGAACTTGGGCAAACCCACTGCAGGTGAGAACAGATTCCCCAAGAAAGGGGCCGAAGGAGGGCTGGGCAGACAGCCCAAGGTATGTCTAGAGCAGAGGTAGGCAAACTTCTATTAAGGGCCAGATAGCAAATATTTTAGGTATGTTTAGCCAAATAGTCTCTGTACAACTACTGAATTCTGCCATTTATGGTACAAAAGTAGCCATAAACAATATGCAAACGAATGAGCATGTCTGTGCTCCGATAAAGCTTTACAAAAACAAATAGCAGGCAGGATCCGGCCCACAGGTTGTGGTTGGCTAGTCTCTGCTCTAGATTGTTACAGGGATTCTCATAGTGATATTTAGGAGTAACACAATACCAGTCAAGAACATCAAAAATTGTTCTCTCAAACAAAAACTTTTTATTACAAAGATATCACATGTTCCAAGTAGAAAATTCAGATATGTCAAAGTAAGAAATAAATATATTTAATCTAACCACTCAGAAAACAAAACATGGCTCACATTCATCTTTTTTTATGTTTTTTAGGTAACTAGAGTTATGCATATTGCTTTAGATGCTACCATCCTTACATAACAAAAAAACAGTAAACATTTTCTCTTGTCATTTGCTATTATAAAAAATATCATTAGTGATAGATGTAAAGCAGTAATATGCTGGTAGATGTTTATCCACCAGCTCTCCGAAGGATAAAACCAGCCCGGATTTTGTAGCATTTCCTGATTTCCATGGTATACATATTCCCACCATGGTTGATTTCAAGCTACCAACAGTTCAACAACTGTCTTGTAAAATTCCTGAAGTTTTAACAATTGACACTTGTAAGCCCGTATGATCCAGGTCCAGCAAATCACTGAAAGTATTCCATGTGTTGACAATCACTTTTTGGAATTAGTGACATTTTTTTTTATTAGTGACAATAATGCAATGAACATAGAGAAGTCTTTCCCTAGATTGCTGTTTTCTTCCGGGTAGTTTCCTGAAGCCAGAGTTTCTGTGTCAAAACTATGCAGCATGTAAGGCTTTTAAAATGTATTTTCAAATACTCATGTAAAAACTTAACAACCTTTGTCTTTGTAGTAATGAAATGAGGACATTAGTTTTGCTGAAATCCTTGCTACAGTTGGTTTTGAAATTATTATTCACGAATGTGATGAATTCCAAAGAGCATATTGCTATTTTTAAATTTCCATTTATTTGATTATTTTAGTGAAAGACAATTTTTTCATATGTTGAATGTCTAACTATATTTTTTGTGTAAATTTTGCTCAAGTCTTTTGCCATTTTTTTCTAATAGGTCGTTTATATTATTTGAGATGTTAACTTTGGGATAACTATTTTTCTTCCCTATATGTTGCAAGTGCTTTTTCCTGTTAGGCATTTTTCTTTTAATTTATAAAGGTTTTGATTTACAGAAGTTTCATGTTTATATGTAGTTACCACTATCGATTTTTCTCTTCTGATTTCTGCCTTTGGTAGCATACATAGAAAGGCCTTCCTCAATTGCAAGAGGATACATATATTCATATTTTATATATTATAAATACATTTATCAATAATTTTTCCAGCACTTTTTTGTTTCATTTTTAATAGTTGAAAATATTTATTTTTTCTGGAAATTACTTGGCATGCAGGGTAGTGATTTGATTATTTTCTTTTTTCAAACTGAACTCAAAACCAATTACTAAACAATTAATCTTTTATAGGGCATTTGGAAATATTGCCTTTATTATATATTAATTTCTTATATACTTTTAAAAAAATAAATTTCATTGTACATATTTGGGGTTTACAACATGATGTTATGAGATACATAGAGATAGTAAAATAGTGAAGCAAAAAATTAGGATTTCTCTCATCTCAGTTATTTTTTAACAAGAGCAGTAAAATCTATTAATAACAGTGCCACACATTTTTATTAACTGTAGTCCTCATGTAGCACATTAGACCCCTAGACTTGTTTGTCCTACATATCTACTTTGTATCCTTTGACCTAGATCTTCCCATTTTCACACTCCCTTCCACTCCCTAGCCCATGGTAACCACTGTTTTATTCTTTGTCTCTGAATATTTGACCTTTTTTTTTCAGAATCTGCATGTAAGTGAGATAATGCAATATTTTTCTTTCTGTTTGCCTATTTCACTTAGCATAACGTCCTCCAGGTCCATCTATGTTGCGGCAAATGGCAGGATCTCCTTTTTTTTAAGGTTGAATAATATTTCATTGTACATATACCACATTTTCTTTATCCATTCATCAATTGAAAGAC
The DNA here is from genome assembly GCA_004363605.1 of Indri indri. NCBI lineage: Eukaryota > Metazoa > Chordata > Mammalia > Primates > Indriidae > Indri > Indri indri. The sequence continues at coordinate 150,644 of RJWJ010000169.1, forward strand.
ACTTAGGTTGTTTCCCTATCTCGGCTATTGTGAATAGTGCAGCGATCAACATGAGAGTGCAGATATCTTTGTGAGGTGGTGATTTCGTCTCCTTCGGGTATATACCTAGAAGAGAAATTGCTGGGTCTTATGGTAATTCACTTCTTAATTTCTTTAGGAATCTCCATACTGGTTTCCATAATGGCTACACCAGTCTACATTCCTGCCAATAGTGTGCTAGTGTTCCCTTTTCTCCACAGCCTTGCCAAAGTTTGTTACATCTTGTCTTTTTGATCACAGCCATCTTAATGGGTGTAATGTGATATCTCATACTGGTTTGCATTTTCCTGATGATTAGTGATGTTGTACATCTTTTAATTTACCTATTGGCCATTTTTATATCATTTTAAGACAAATGTCCTGGTCCTTTGCTTATTTTTTAATTGGGTTATTTGTTTTTCTGCTATTTAGTTGTAAATATCTTTTATAAATTTTGGATATAAACCCTTATCAGACACGTGGTTTGCAAATATTTTTTCCCAGTCCATAGGTTGCCTTTTCATCTTGTTGATTGTCTCCTTTGCTATGCAAGAGCTTTACAGTTTGACGTAGTCCCATTTATTTATTTATTTATTTTTTGAGACAGAGTCTCACTCTGTTGCCTGGGCTGGAGTGCCGTGACATCAGCCTAGCTCACAAAAACCTCTCACTCCTGGGCTCAAGTGATCTCCTGCCTCAGCCTCCTGAGTAGCTGGGACTACAGGCATGAGCCACTGTGCCCAGCTAATTTTTTCTATTTTTAGTTGTTTGGCTAATTTCTTTCTATTTCTAGTAGAGACGGGGTCTCGCTCTTGCTCAGGCTGGTTATTTTGGTTTTTTTTTTTTGCTTTTGTAGTCTGAGCTTTTGGTGTTATATCCACAAAATCATTGTCAAGGCCAGTGTCAAGAAGATTTTCCCCTATGTTCTCTTCTAAAAGTTGTAAGGTTTCAGATCTTACATTTAGGTCTTTTGTCTATTTTTGAGTTGATTTTTGTGTATGGTGTAAGATAAGGGTCCAGTTTCATTCTTACGTATGTGGAAACCCAGTTTACCAAGCACCATTTATTGAAAAAACTGTCTTTTGCCTGTATGTCCTCTTGGTGCCCTTGCCAAAAATATATTGACCAAATACATTTGGACTTATTTCTGAGCTGTCTATTCTGTTCCACTGGTCTATGTTTCTGTTTTTAAGTCTGCACTATGCTGTTTTGATTACTATAGGCTTGTAGTGTAATTTTAAGTTGGGAAGTGTTGTTGCCAGCTTTGTTTTTCTTTTCAGTTTGGCTTTGTCTATTCAAGGTTTATTGAGATTCCATATGAATTTTTAGGTTTTTTTTTTTATTTCAGGGAATAATGCCATTGGAACTTTGATAAGGATTGTGATGAATCTGTATATTTCTTTGAATAGTATGGGCATTTTAACACTACTAATTATTACAATGCATGAACATAGGATATCTTTCCATCTATTTACATCTTCCCCAGTTTCTTTTGTCAATGCTTTATAGTTTTCAGTGTACAAATCTTTCACCTTATTGGTTAAATTGTATTGACGCTATCATAAATGAGATTTTTAAAAATTTCTTTTTCAGCTTGGTCATTATTTGTGTATAGAAATACTACTGATTATTGTATGTTGATTTTATATCCTGCAACTTAACTGAATTCATTTATTCTTTCTTTCTTTTTTTGTTTTTAAATTTCAGAATATTATGGGGGTACAAACATTTTGGTTACATATATTACCTTTGCACTGCCCGAGTCAGAGCTACAAGCATGCCCATCCTCCAGAAAGTGCACACCACACCCATTAGGTGTGAATTTACCCATCCTCTTTTCCCCCCTCCCACTTGCCTGACACCTGATGAATGTTACTTCCAGATATGCAAATAAGTATTGATCAATTAGTGCCAATTTAATGGTGAGTATGTGTGAAGACATTTATTCTTTCTAAGAGTTTTTGTGAAGTCTTTGGGGTTCTCTGTTTATGAGATTATGTCATCTCCAAATGGAGATAATTTTGTTTCTTTCTTCCCAATTTAGATGGCTTTTACTTCTTTGTCTTGCCTAATTGCTCTGATTAGCACTTTCAGTCCTATGTTGAATGGAAGTGGTAAGAGTGGGCATCCCTGTCATGTACCAGATGTTAGGGGAAAAAACTTTCCATTATTTCCCACTAATTATGACGTTAGTTGTGGGTTTGTCATTAATGGTCTTTTTATGTTGAGAAACTTTTGTAATATAACTAAACTGTTAAGAGTTTTTATCAAAAAAGGATGTTGAACCTTGTCAAATGCTTTTTCTGCATCAACTGAGATGATCATGTGTTTTTTATCTTTCATTCTATTAATGTGGTGTATCACATCGATTGATTTGCATATATTAAACTAGACTTGCATGCCAAGGTTAAATCCCATTTGGTCATAATGTATAATCTTTTTGATGTGTTGTCAAATTCAGTTTGCTAATATTTTATTGAGGATTTTTGCATCAATATTCACCAGAGATATTGGCCTATAGTTTTCTTTTCTTGCAGTATCTTTGTCTGGCATAGGTATCAAGGTGATGCTGGCCTCATAAAATGTATTTGTAAGTATCCCCTCTAGCTATATTTTTTGGAAGAGTTTATAAAGTATTGGTAGTAATTCTTTGAATGTTTGATAGAATTCAGCCATGAAGCCATCTGGTCCTGGGCTTTTCTTTGTTGGAAGGTTTTTAATTATCTGAACTTCAATCTGTTTATTTGTGGTCTGTTCAAGCTTTTTTATTTCTTTCTGATTCAATCTTGGTAGGTTATATTTTTCTAAGAATTTATTCATTTCCTCTAGGTTTTCCAGTTTGTTGGCACATAATTGCTCATAATAGTCCCTTATGATCCTTTTGATTTCTGAGGTATCTGTTGTAATGTCTCCACTTTCATTTCTGATTTTATTTGAGTCTTTTCTCTTTTTTTCTTAATTAGTGTAGCTGGGGGGTTGTCAATTTTGTTTATTTTTTCAAAGAACCAACTCTTGGTTTTATTGATTTTTCTGTGGTTTTTTCTTTTCTATTTGATTTATTTCTGTTCTGATTTTTATTATTTCCTTCTTTCTGCTAACTGTGGGTTTAATTTGTTCTTCTTTTTTCAGCTCAGTGAGGCATAATATTAGGCTATTTATTTGGGATCTTTTTTATTTTTTGAACTAGGCATTTATGAATATAAACTTCCCTTTTAGAACTACTTTTTCTTATATGACTTGTTGGTCTATGGACATAATTCTTGCTTAGGGTGTAAGAATTTCTTTTTCTTGCATCCCACAGGTTTAGGTATGTTGAATTTCCATTGTCATTTGTCTCAAGATATTTTTAAGTTCCTTTTTGATTTCTTCTTTGATGCATTGGTTGTTCAGGAGCATATTGTTTAATTTTCACGTTATTTGTGAATTTTCCAAGATTCTTCATGTTATTGATATCTAGTGTCATAACATTATGGCTGGAAATGATACTAGATATTATTTCAATCTTCTTAAATTTGTTAAGACTAGTTTTGTAGCCTAATATATGGTGTATCCTGCAGAATGTTTCATGTGCACAAGAGAAAAATGTATATTCTGCTGTTATTGGATGAAAAATACTGTATATGTCAATTATGTCTCTTTGGACTAATGTTCAGTTCAAGTCCAGCATTTTCTTGTTAATTGTCTGTCTGGTTGATCTATCTATTGTTGAAACTGCGGTATTGAAGTCCTCTACTATTATTGTATTGCTGTCTATTTCTCCCTTCACTTCTGCTAATATTCGCTTTATATATTTAAGTGCTCTGATATTTGGTGCATATAAATTTACAATTGTTATGTCCTCTTGATGAATCGACCCCCTTATCATTAAATAATGATCTTCTTTGTCTCTTGTGACAATTTTCAACTTGCAGTCTATTTTATTTGATATAAGTATAGCTATCTCTGCTCTCTTTTAGTTATTATTTGCATGGAATATCTTCTTTCATCCCTTCATGTTCAGCTTATGTGTGCCCTTAAAGCTAAAATTGGTCTCTTGTGGGCAGTGTATAGTTGGATCTTATTCTTTTAATCCATTGAGCCACTCTTTGTCTTTTGATTGAAGAGTTTAATCCATTTATATTCAAGGTTCTTATTGATAGATAAGGACTTTTATGATAGATAAGGACTCCTGCCATTTTGTTATTATTTTATGATTGTTTCATAGATCCTCTGTTCCTTTTGTCCTCTCTTGTTGTCTATTTTTGTGGTTTGTTGTTTTCCTGGTAGTGCCAAACCTTGATTCCTTTCCCTTTCTTGTGTATCTGCCATAGATTTTTGTTTTATGATTACCATGAGCCTTACATAAAGCATCCTATAGTTATAATATACTATTTTAAGCTGATAACAACTATACTTTGGTTGCATACAGATAATCTAGATGTTTATCCTCCCCTTCACAATTTACATTTTTGTCACAATTTACATTTTTCATGTTGTATATTCCTTATCAACTTGTTATAGTGATATTTTTGACCATTTTCACTTTTAACCTTCATACTAGAGGTTCGAAAGCTTCATACACCACCATTGCAGTAATGGAGTATTCTGAATTTGATTGTGTATTTACTTCTACCAGTGTGTTTTATACTTTCATATGTTTTCATGATATTAATTATCATTCATCTTATTTCTGGTTGAAGAACTCCTTTAATCATTTCTTGCAAGGCAAGTATAGTGGTGATGAATTCCTTCAGCTTTTGTTTGTCTGGGAAAGACTTTATTTCTCTTTCATTTCTGAAGAATAGCTTTTCTGGGTATAGTATTCTTGGCTGACCATTTTTTTCTTTCAGGATTTTGAATATATTATTCTGTTCTCTTCTGGCCTGCAAGGTTTCTGCTGAGAAATTTGTGAATAGTATAATGTATGTCATTTGATACTTTCCTCTTGCTGTTTGTGAAATTCTCTGTCTTTGACTTTTTTCCTCTCCCTTTTAACACTGAATGTCTTTGACTTTTGACATTTTGATTTGTAATGTACCTCAGTGAAAACTTCATTGGGTTTAACACATTTGAGGACTTTTGAGCCTCATGGGTCTGGATGTTCATATCTCTTCCAAGACAGGAAGTTTTCAGCAATTATTTTATTAAATAAACTTTCCATCACTTTCTCCATTTCCTTTCTTTCTGGACTTCCAATAATGTCAGTATTTATTTGTTTAGCAGTGTCCCATAAGTCCAGTAATCTTCACTCTTTTTCATTCTTTTTCCTATTTCTTTCCTTTGACTGGGCTATTTCAAAAGACTTGTGTTCAAGTTCACAGATTCTTCACTTTATCTAGTCTGCAATTGAAGATCTCTATTGTATATTTTATTCCTTTTTTTTTTTTTGTATATTTTACTTCGTTCATTGAATTTTTCAGCTCCAAGATTTCTATTTGGTTTTTTTAATGATATCTATCCCTTAGTTGAATTTCTCTTTCAGATTATGAATTGAGTTTCTTATTTCATTGTATTGTCTATTTATGGTCTCTTTCTATGTATTTATTCATTTACTTATTTATTTTGAATATGGAATGCTTCACGCATTTGCATGTCATCCTTGTGCAGGGGCCATGCTAATCTTCTCTGTATCATTCCAATTTTAGTATATGTGCTGCTGAAGCGAGCACTATTTGTAGTCTCTTGAATCTCACTGAGTTTCCTTAAAATCATTATTTTGAATTCCTTTTCAGGTAGTTTGTAAATTTTTGTTTCTTTGGAGTCAGTTACTAGAGAATTATTGTATTTCTCTGGTGGTGTCATGTTTCCTTGCTTTTTCATGTTTCTTGTGTCCCTGTGTTGGGATACAATCACCTCTTACAAATTTATAGAGTGGGGAAGGACTTTCACCTACAAATTTGCCCTAGGATATTGGTAGGGCAAGGTGTATTCACTCTGATTCTGAGTGGTCACAGTAATGTAGTCTCTGTGCAGCTTCTTCAGCTGTGATCAATGTCATTGATGACCGAAGGTACGTCAGTAGCCTGGGTTCTAGGAATTAGTGGCAGCAGTGGAGGTAGAGTAGGTTTTTAGGGTTCTCAGTGGCAAGGCCTTTAGGGGTCCTTCTGTTCTCATTTTTCCCACAGTGGGGAGACTTCATTAGGGAAACCCTCTTGGTGTTGAGTCTAACATAACACATAAGAAGCCACACCAGCACTGTGTTTTAGGGCACAGATGCCCAGAGCAGCTATGGGGCTGGGGTCCTGTGCTCAATGTCCTACTGAACTATGCTGACATTTGTGACATGGGTACAGGTTTACTACTACAGGTGAACACAACTATTCCACAAAACAGGGGACTGTGACTCTGAGGCATTCCCAGGTAGCTTGGGCCCAGGGGGCAAGGATGTAGCCAGGACCCCAATCCTGGTGGTCAGGGTGCAGCACTGACAGAAGTCCAGGGAATAAGGAATGTTTCAAATGTTTTGGCACTGGGGAGCAGGGAGCAGCTGCAATTCAGGTTGCAAAGCCAACAGCGCACAGTGGCAACTTGAGCACCAGGAGAGGAGGTACCACATAGTGGTGACTCTGGACCCTGAGGTGGTGGGACACATCAGTGATCTAGGCTCTGCAAGCCTGGGTGTAGCAGCAACAGAGACTCAGGAATGGTGGGGAACAGATGTGGCTTGGTCTCTGGGGTGTGGGGAGCAGCACAAGGATGACTCCACTCCCCAGGTAGGTGGGGCACCTCACAGCTCAGCCTTCAGAGAGCTAGTCCAGGTCCCAGAAAGCAGGGCACTGGGATTGTTTGGCCAAGAGGGCAAGGTAGCACTGCCCAGCCAAGGCTCCATCTCTCTGGAAGTGTGGTGCCTCATCAGCTTGGGTGCCCAGGAGCACAGGTGCTCTGCATGGCCTCAGGTGCTTGTGTCATAGCTACTACCTGTTCCAAAGCTCATATTCCTGTGGGGGCTATGTACTTGGCTAGTTTAGGCTGGAGGGGGAGGAGATGGCAAGCAAGGCTGCCCCACTGCACCTAGGCTCCAATTCAAGGGTGGTGGGGCACAGCCACAACTGACCTGGGAGAGACAGAGTGCTCCAGAGACAGTTTGGCACAGTGGGTAGGGAGCTACAGCACTTGGCTGGGGACTGGATTAGTACTGTATGTGTGAGAGCATGGTACAACAATGACAGAGCCTTGGGGATGAAGGGATGCAGTGGTTACTTGCCCCTGAAGCAGGATACAGGGGTGTCTGCCTTCAAGATGGCACTGTGCAGTAGCAGCTTGGGCCATGGAGAGAGGGGTAAAATGTGGCCTCTTTATCTGGAGTGGTGAAGCTGTGAGAACTCCATGCAGCTACCTAAGCTGGGCCCTGAGGACTGCAGGATTCTCTAGTAGTGAAGATTACAGGAGTCTTATGGGGGGCCTCTTGCTTAACTTCTCCCACAAGGAGACACCCCTCCTGGTTCCAAGCTGGGAGGACAGAGTGGTAAAAACAAGGTGTTTCATTCCCTTCTCCATGTGGTCACCCTGAGTTTCTGTGTTCCACAGGGTTTCTGTCACTCCCTTGCTGTACTTCAGCACTTTCCTTTTGTCCCCTTCTGGTCAAAAATGTAGTTGTTTATTTGTTGCTTGGGTTTGGGGTGGGTGAGGGCAAGCATTAGGCACCTCTATCAGCCATCTTGCTCAACTGTCTCAATTTCTTATGAACTTTAAAGTATTGTCTTTGCATTCAGGTATGTAATATTCAGGTAATTCAGGTAATTCAGGTATGTAATATTTCTATTTAAGTATTTGATGGTTTCAGACACATTAAATTTTGTGGTTTTAATTTGCATTTCCCTAGTGATTAATGATGTTGAATTTATTTTTAATTTGCTTATTTGCCATCTGTATATCTTTTTGGGGGAAAGTTGTTCAAACATTTTGTCCATTTTTATTGGATTGTTTGCCTTCTTGAGTTTTGAGAGTTTTTTAAAAAATATATTCTAGATACGAGTTTTTGTGAGACATATGATTTGTAAAAACTAATCTAATATGCATCTCTATTTTCTTAACATGATTTTTTTGTAGAGTGACAATTTTTAACTTTGACAAAGTCCAACTTATCAATTTTTCTCTTCTGGATCAGACTTTCGGCATCTTATCTAAGAACTTTTTGCTTAACCAAAGATCACAAAGATTTTGTAATGTTTGATTCCATAAATTTGAGAATTTTTTTATATTTAAGCCTATGATCTGTTTTTAGTTAATTTTTGCATAATGTGTGAGGAATGGGTCAAAGTGCACCTTTTTTGCATATTGATGTACTATTTATTGATAAGACTGTCCTTTTTCCATTAAATTGCCTTTACGTGTTTGTCAAAAATCAGTTGATTTGAGACATTTCTTATTTTCTAAGATAAACATTTACTACTGTAAATCATGATCTTAAAACTGCTTCAGCTATACTCCACAAATTTTGATATATTGCATCTTTATTTTTATTCAAAATATATATAAATTTTGCTTTGACCTTTACTGAGAAGTGTGCTGTTTAATTTTAAAATATTTTTATATTTTCAGATATTTTTCTGTTATTGATTTCCAGTTTAATTCAGTTAAACTAGAATTCTTTTCATTTTGTTAAAGTTTGTTTTATAACCCCAAATGGTGAATGCTCCATGTGCACTTGAAATGAATGTGAATTTTTCTGTTGGTAGAGTGTTCTATAAATGTCACTTAGGTCAAGTTGTTTGGCAGTATTTTTCAGGCCTTTTACATCTTTAGTGATTTTCACTCTAGTTTTTTTTAAATCAATTAGTGAAAAAGAAGTTTTAAAGGTTCCAACATTTGTGGATTTGTCTTTTTTTCTTTTATATCTATCAGGTTTCTTCATTTATTTTGAAGCTCTTTTGTGAAATATGCCCACTTTTAGAATTTTTATGTCTTCTTGGACATAAAAATACCCTCATATTTTGATGTAATACCCTTCGTTTATCCCTGATAATACTTCTTGATATGAAGTCTACTTTATTTGGCACTAATAAGTATCCACATCTTTCTTTTGAATAGAGTTGGCATGCTATACTTTTTGGCATTCTTTCACTCTTTAACCAATGTCTTTTATATTTAAAGTGAGTTTCTTATTTATAGAATATAGTTGGATCTTGCTTTTAAGCCAATCTAACAATCTCTGCCTTTCAGTTGCTGTGTTTAGACTGCTAACTTTTAATGTAATTATTGATATGTTTGGATTAAAATCTGACACCTGCACCATAGGCTTCAAATTCTTTGTTGGTACCTTGCATTTAGGGTGGGTACAGGTTTCTCAGAGATTTTGCAACTGTCTACTTCATCCTTAGCTTTGGGTCTTTTCTTCGTGCTATGCTTCATAAAAGATCTCTCTCCATGCTCTTACAACTGTCCCAGAAGTATTCCACTATTAATTGTACTCAAAGCTTTTTAGCCTGATGGTGGGGAGCAAAGGGGGTATTCTCTGTTGTGCTAACTAAGCTACAGTGTTTGGCACACACTGTGTCCCTGAATCTCAGTCTCAGGAGTGTGGCTTTCTCAGTGTTCTGGCTCCTCCCCCAGCTGTAGTTCTGTGCCCATAACATAATCCTGCCCCTCCCCCAATAGAAGATGGTCATTTTCTACTCACCTCCATGAGCTGCAATGGGCTTTTTCCAGTGCTCTAAGGGTGACAATGTATGTTGCCTTTCTCCCTCCAGTTTAAGGCTTTTGTGTTATGTCTTCTCATAACTGTTGGTGTTCTCTCCTTCAGACTTACACCACAAAGGATGGTTTCTTGGGATGGTTTCTAATCTTTTTTTGTTTGCAGTCCATAGTGCAAATGTTTCCTGTATCTGTGGTCTTAACAAGCTACACACTCTCCCACCAGCTCACACTCAGTCTTTACCAATTCATTAAGTATTCTAGATGAAATTTTCCTTTGTGTCTTGCTGTATCTGCCTCAGGTAAGTGAGTGCTCAAGTCCTGTCTTTCCCAAATGCATCTGTATCTCCTTAGGTTTGGGGCTAGTTGGTTACAAGTGGCCTCACCTTTCTGATGAGTTCAAAAGTGTTGTGCACTTGAGGTTTGTCCAGCTTTTTGTTGTTGTTAGGGTGTGAATAATACTCTTTCCAACTCTTGACATAGTAAGGAGAAAGTAGAAATAACAGGTTTGTAATTTTCTTTTTCTTTTCCCAAGAGAAAATCTGTAGCTTCTGCCAATAAATATTTTTGAATCCTTGCCCTACCACTTATAGGAGTATTATGTTCCTTTATCTTTTCCACCAATGTTTTTCTTTCTATAGTTGGAACTATATTGCCATTAATTGGCATTTTCTAGCACTTTGCACTTATAAAGTACTTTAGAATCATTTAAATAGTTTTCTCTGTAACAATCACATGGGGCAAATGAGCCACATCTGCCCTTATTTAGACGAGGGAATTGAAGAATAAAGAGATGCAGTCATTTATCTAGGATAAGAGTAAAGCCATCTTAAAAATCCAAAAGCTAATGTGTTAGTTATTTTAGGCACCTGCTCTGACATTTCATTGGGGCAAAAGTGCCAGAATGTTTTTCCCCTAGAACCACAGGGAGAAATCAAGCCTCATTAGAATAGTTACAATAGTAAATTTTTATGTATTTTGAACATTAAATTTAAATTTAGTCAACATAAATGACCTTCGTGATTTCTACAAAACTTTGCCAAATCCTTACTATGCTATTGTCCTGAGTGTGGGGAAAGCTGTGGTAGAGAAATAACAGCTTTAATTCCTTTATTACTTTAGATCTAGTAGGCAACAGATAAGAAATAACGCCAAGAGGGTTTAGAATGGAAGGAATATAGTCTGTGCTGGGCCAACAACCCTAACTCCTTCACTTTACCTGGGGGAATCTCCTGCATCAAAGCATGTACCTCCATAAAATCAGGGAACCTGTGTTCTTGTAGCCCTCTTGTGAACTACCTTTGATTCCAGGCCCTGAAGTTACCAAGTTTGGTCTTTGAGCAGCTTTGTCTCCCATTTATCAGTGTCCTTCTAACAGGATATTCACAGCAATCATGTCCACAGCAGAGAACTAGCACTGGATCTTAGAGCTCGATAAAAACAGAAGTAGGAAATAATGTTTTTCAGCAATCCAAGATCAACCACTCTCATTTCTTCCATTTTTGACAAAAGCTTTTGGGTTTAAACAGAAAGAAAAGAGCAATGAAGCAAAGAGCCAAGTTCTCACTCCCTTTTCATGAAGCTTTTTTTGTCTATGCTACAAGTCAGTCAATAATGACCATTGAGCATATAAATCTGAGCAAAACACACAGTAGGGAAATACAATATCAACTGTCCCAGGCATGGGCAGGGGCAGAGAGGACACAAAGATGAATCTGAGCCCAGATATTAGAAGCTATGCCAAGGTCTCACTTTTTTTCAGGCAACCTGGATGCATACTGCCTGGAAGAGCAAAGAAGACAATTGCACTACCACAGGACCCCTCCACATGAAGCCATCCTTATTTTAAATAGCTCAGTGGATTTGAGTTGATGTAAAGAGCTAAATAGCAAGGTACAAAGAAATTAATGTAATTTTTCCATAAAAATTAATGCTCAGTGGAAGATGAGCACATCTAGGACTTAGACCGATTGCATCCTAATTTTGATGAAAATTGTAGGAAATTGTTTGCTAAAGATTTAGTGCTTCCTGGTCACAAGTTGACTGCTATTTACCTACATACTTCCTCATCCTGTTCACTTACATTAGTTCACTTAATCCCCAGGAATCCCCATCATCTTGAAATTATGTCTTAAGCACTAATTTGCATTAGGTGCTGTGTTAAACTCAGGACAAAGGTCATTTAAGAGCCTCCTAGGGCCTCACAATATAATGGCACAGACAAATCTATGTAAACGCACAGATTTTTAGGAGAGTATTACTACTTAAATGTTTGTATTATGTGCATTTAAGAGGGAACATCTTCAAATGTGGGCACCACAACATTTAACATGGAAATGTTAAAAAAAATGTAAGGTCCCGCCTTGGGAGATATAACAGGTTACAAGTTTCACAATCTCTTCTGAATTTTTGCAAGTGTAATATGCATGGTAACATATCTGATAAAATTTTTTTTATCAGATATGAAGATTTTTTTAGCTTCATTGTCAAAATGAGACTACATTTTTTCTCCTAGAAAAGTTCCAAGGAAAGGAGGAAAGAAGCTCTTGAAATTAGAATTAACTATGTGGGGTCCACTACCCCTCTCTTTGTTCCCAGCTGCAGGTCACAGACCTGCATTCACAGACAACTTGACCATCCTCTGTCCCTTCCTGGACTGATGCAGGACCCTGGGCCAAATGCTTGGTGGTTACATGGTGCTTTTTATCATCCACAGATATAAGCTAATTAATTACAATGATGGGTACAGTATTTATTTGTATCATGTGCAAATCTGTCATAGTTCAGAAGCTCTGGACAAGTTGCTACCATAGATTTTGGCTGAGCAAAGTTTAAGCACTCTGTGGATGACTGTGCTGTGTCTTTGGGTCCTTTTCCCTTACCATGGTAAAGCGTAACAATAGCTAAGCAGACACAGTCAGAGGAGAGAGTCATCATCGCTTATTCTGTCACTTAAACCAGTGCCAAAATCAATTTTGAAGCATTATCTCAAAGTTGCTTTCAATTCGATCTGGGTGTTTCTCTTCAGCTAGAATATCACCCCCTACACTGGAATCTTTATTACATCACACTAATCTAATTTAAATGCATTTTTACTATACTTGGTTTAATGAATGTGGAATGTGTCACTATGAAATTGCACCATTAATTTGATAAATAGGACTGGAAGGTATAATTTTTTCCAGCATTGCAGACTAATGAAGCTAAAATACATATATAATAAGAAGTGTAAATAATAAATTATTCTTAGGAGCAAAAAAATTAATTAGATCTTACCACAAATTGCATCTCAATGTCAATTTTTTTTTTCAAAACTACTGACTTTCAAACTACTTGGAACACCATTGTAAGCCCTGAAAACTTTCTTAAGTGATTACCTTCCATCCTGGGAATCTGCTCTAAGAAACTGCTATTGTTCAAAAAGTCCTTTCAAGATGCCAGTACAGATCCCCTGTTGTCATTTCTACCTGGCATTAGAGTATCTAGATGAATTAATCTTCTTCTTTAAGTTGCATAGTTTTATTTATTCATAAAGACTCCTGAAATTCTTTCAGATAGTATGCTGTGGAAATGGAAAAAAATAAATAAATAAACAGGAGACCTTATGTGTAAATTTGCATGCAAAGGTGACGGAACTTTATTTCCAAGGATTTTGGGGTAAGTTGCTCCTGCAAGATTGCTTTTCATCAGGAAGCTAGGACTGTGTCATCCATAGGCTGAAGGATGGCATAACAGAAAACGATGGATCACGCCCCAATTACCGTCCAGATGCACGCTTTGTGGGTAGATAAGCTGTAAATTAGCTGGTTAATATGCAAACTAAAACCAGAGACCAGATAATGCTCCAAATGAGATTCTATTCCTTGCGTGGAGAAGAAGGAATTGTTACGATTGGCATAAGTGAGTTTTGGTTCAGGTTCATCATAGGAGCAGTGACTTTAGTGTTTGTACATATTAGCCAATAATTCCTAGAACTCTAATTAATGAAATCTTTGCAGAGGACATTAGCTACAGCATGTCTGTCTGCTTAGAAACACAAAGACTATGAAAGCCAAACTGTATGGCAATAGGAAGCCCATTTGGAGACTCTAGTCTTTCCTTTTAGTATGTCTATTAATTTTTTTAGCTTCATTGTCAAAATGAGACTAAATTTTTCCTCCTAGAAAGGTTCGAAGGAAAGGAGGAAAGAAGCCCTTGGAAGTAGAATTAACTATGTGGGGTCCAGCCACCCCTCTCTTTGTCCCTAGCTGCAGGTCACAGACCCACATTCACAGACAACTTGACCACTCCCTGTCCCTTCCCAGCCTGATGCAGGACCATGGGCCAAATGCTGTCCCTGGCCTTCTTTTCCATTTCTAGTGTGTAGTTTAACAAACAATGTTTTTATTCCTTGTTATTTGATTTGAAGCCAGAATTCTGACGTGGCATCCGTTTTGTTGCCAGATAATGCATTAAACCTTACTAAGGGGTAAACATAATGATCTTCATTAAACTCTTTAAATGAACCCACCTCCTGCTTCTTCAGGTTGAGAAAAGCATTGACAGGGAACATTGTGGAAGCAACTTGGAGCTGTTTTCTTCTTGTTAACAGGGGGAGGGAGAGATGAGTGGCAGCTTTTAGGAGGCGAAAGAAAGTTAGGTAAACATAAAAGGTTTTGTAAGATTTCCTTTCCTAATGGCAAAGTTTTAGAGCAATAAATCACAATTCAGTCAATACCATTAGTTTTCGGGCATTATATACCCTCATTAAAGTGCATAAACAATTATATTTATTGAAGGTAATGTACTGTGTAGTGCATTATAACGACACTCATTAACATATGTAATCATCATTTGAATGGGCTTTACTACAATGTAAACTGATAATGGCATGATTACACACTGGGTTATTAACTTTTCAGTCTTAAGATAATAAAAGGTGATTCAAGAAACCAAAAGCACACATGCATTGCCCTTCATTTGTGAGTTATGCATTTCCACACCAAATTCTAAGTTCAGGTACCTATGCTCAGAAGCTGTCTCCTTAATGTGTATTGTCTTGACAGAATACTAAATTCAGTGGAGTGGTTTGAGGGTGAGGGAATATGTGGCAGGAACTATTTCAGACCCAATTATGAAAATAATTCTGTGGGTGATCCTATTTCAATCTTATATTGTGACTTGATCTGTTCATGCTTTGGTTTCAATACTTTTCTACACTAAACTCTGTCAATATCACGTGCTCTTAGAAAAACAGAAATGTCCTTCAAACCTTTTCTTTGAAAATTGCATTTTAGAGGCATTTGGCTGATGATGGGAAACATTGGGAAAGGCCAGATTAAGGGACATTGCACAAAAGCGACAAGGTCAGGAAAGACGAAGAGTAAGAAACTGTTCTAGAGTAAAAGAGATTAAAGAGACATAATAATGAAATGTAGTGTGTGATCTTAGATTGGATCCTGACCAGAATTTTTTCTCTCTTTTCTGTAAAGATATTATTATTGGGTCCATTGGAAAAATTTGAATGTTGTCTGTAAATCAGATAATAGCATCTTATTAATATAAATTTCTTGATTTTGATAATCTTATTGTGGTATGTCAGAGAATGTCCTTGTTCTTTATGCACATACAAGTGTTTAAGAGTAAAGGCTCTTTATGTCTGCAACTTACTCTCAAATGAATCAGAAGAAATAATATTTAAATATATTTAATAATAGTAATAATAATACATATGAAGAGAGAGAATCATAAGGCAAATGTGGTAAAAAATTAACAAAAACTAGGTGAAAGCTATTCAGGAATTCTTTGTATTAGTCTTGCAACATTCTCTAAATCTGGAATTATTTTAAAATTAAAAAAAGAGAGACATTTAGACTTTCAAAATTGACCATAAAAAGGCCATGACTTTAATTACGTGTGTCTGTTGGCTAGTGTTATCAGCAACAAGTCAGAATAACCATCAGGAACTCAGGACTCATTTATGTCCTTTATCTGCTCTGTCAGTGAAAGTTCCAGATTTGAGAAGACAGTTCTTAATTCCTTTCCTCCCAGCCAATATTTCCTATATTTTAGAGTCAGGAATGACAAAATGTTTGTGATATGAAAGGTGAAAGACACTGTACTCTAATCACCTAGATTAAAGAGTTATAGCAGTAGCCACTTAAAATTCCCTCTGAACCATGACTTCACAACTGGGTTTGAATCAGCTTGAAAGCTGAGAATGATTGACTTCTATCTTTGCATAACCCCTAAGGAAAGCACTCCTATTTTCTTCCTAAACAAACTGCTGCAATCTCTCTCTTAAGTAGCAGCCAAGCTTTAACCAATGGATTGTGTGGAATAGGCATGAGTTTACCAGCCACATTTATTATAGATTGAATGAAGTAAATAGAAACCAGTTACCCACAACACTGAAGGAAGAACAAAGATGAAACCAATCTCAGAAGTTTCTGGGATTAGTCTTCTCTTTGTCTCATTAGACTACATAAGCCTGTGAGAGTCATACTGATATATTTTAAAATTTGCTTTAGAATATATGTATTTTCTTTGGCTGTCTAATTTTCACTGAATTTCACAGAAATTGAGGAGTCCTGTAGCAAAGAGATACCCATTTGAAAGTACAGTTACAAAAGCAGAATAGCTTGACTATGCTCGCAAACTACAAAGCAAAATGAATCAATACCTCTCTATAAATAAGAGGAAATGCATACTACATATGCATTTCTATCTAGATAGCTAGATTTGAAGACTACATCTGCTGGGTTAGTGTTTTTATTAAATCATATTCAAGTTGGCACAACAATCTTTTCTCATTATAAATACTGAGCACTTTTATTTGCTACAGGGTATAGCTTTAAGAAATTTTCAATTGACTGACAGCTGCCTGTCAACTTCTGACTCTGGAGAGATCCAGGAGCTCAGCTTGCAAAGCTCCAGGGAATTCTAGGGAGCTCCAAGATGGTTAATGGCTGTCCATTAGCGTAAGGCCCAACGGAGCACTGGAATCTGTTAAGTGGGAAGTTCTTGCTGTAGAAGGTCATATAATTCCCTATTGCCATCTGAGAGAACTGGGAAAATTCAATTTGAAGCAAAGACTGGGGTGCTATAAGTTTATGTACTAAGGGAAATCATTTCATGCAGTTTGGTATTACCGTATACCATGTTTTATTTATATTCTATACTGGATGAGAAATTGAATACTGTGCTCTTTTCTGGCAGTGGAAACCTGCCTTATTCTCCTGAACTGGCAGTGGAAACCTGCCTTATTCTCCTGAACTGGGCACAGCATCAATACAGCAGCTTGCAGTCTTTTTGACTATGTATTATAGAGTGGCTTCTGTGCATTATATATTAAATCTGATATGCACTGTGAGTTTATATGCCACACACACTACATTTTTCTATATTACATCCTGCAATCTATCATATTAAGTGAAAGGGGTGATGGAGTGGGCCTCAGGTAATGTAAAGAAGATTGTTAACAGCTTGCATGCTGCTCTGAGAGTAGGTAGGCATTTGTGCAGTGTACTCTGTGTATATATCGAGTGAGCACACTGCAAACTGACCATGTAGAGAGTTTCACACACCTGGCTTTGGACTTAACCACCTATATACCACCAAAATTACCTACTATCTCCAAACAACATGCCTGACCCATTAACAAAGCCCAGCAAAGGTCATATAAGCCACATAGTCCTTCCCAGAAGTGGGACTAAAAATGGAGTCTGGCCCATTAAAGGAAAAGCTGGTTCCACCTACAAACAGTCAACCCAGGCTAACAAAGGTCCTTGGCACAGGAAACTTGGACAGGCATCTAGAAATCACCACCTCTGAGCTCTTAATCTATGTCTCATATTTTTAGGCCCAACATGTGGAAGGAACCTGGAGATTTCATCTCCAAACAACCCATAAAAAAGGACACAAAAGCCATGCTCAACAACGGATTAAGGAAGAAGTATTAACCATGCTTTTTGAAATAAAAGTGTATTTTCTCATGGCATTACCTGTTCATTTATCAGGATTCTTAAATCTGAGAAGACTCAGAATTATGTTACTTGCCTCACCTCATTGTCCCTCAAATTGTCTTTTCTGGAACTTTCCAGGGTGAGGAAAGACACGTAAACTGGGCCACTGTCTTCTTAGCATAACGTTTATGGCTTATGAGGAATTCTGACAATGAATTTTTTTTTTTTCCTGTGAAAATTTCTTGGTTCTGCTTACCCATTGATGTAAAGGTAAAACGTTTTTCTGTTACCTGGGAGCTAGGTATTGTGACTGCCCTTTAAGACTTTGACCTTGTGGTCAGCCACCGTGCGTTCCTCTGGTTCTCACTGTCTGAGATCCTATGTTACTTTAATCTATAGTTACTAATCTTGGAATCACACTTCCAAAAAAAAAAAAAGGAGGAGAACTCCACTATTAGACACTCATGACCGACCGCAGGGCAGTCCTGCCTTCTCATTGTCACCATAGAATCTTTTCCTAAGAGCAGTGAAAGTGCTCACAAGAATGAAGAATCTTTGCTATCAATATTAGTGAAAAGAACTATCATTTAAGGCTCTGTATAATCACTCATTATTTCTATTCTTCTAGCACTGATACACTTCATGTGGTGAGGGGATTGTCACTTTTGTGGGAAGACATACTTGGCCTTGAGTATCAGGCTTTACAATACATCTCTGGTACAATGGTATCAGATGACACCAATTCATCCCAGAGCATTTTACAGCTCAACAGAAGGTTTTGATTTCCTGGTGGAGTCTTAATTGATTCTGAATTCTTTAGCATTCAACCCTCCTCATGATGATTCTTATAAGATTTAATACAGGAAATATTAAGTTTAAACAATGAAGGCCCAGAAGGGATACTTTTGTGGACTGTCAAAGATATTTTTTTACTATTAAGTGGAAGGGCCAAGCCAGTCAAGGAGATGGGGGTTTTGCTTTAGACCACCTCATGGCTATCTCCAGCTGCCCCAGAGGGAGAGGGTCCAAACTGTTCCAGGATCCACAGTCTCAGCTGCTAGGTGATGTACAGAGCGACACTGACGAGCCAAGGAAAACTAGTAGGAGGTCCTTCCAGCTTTCTTCCATTAAAGGGAATACTGCCAAATTCAAAACTCTGAAGTTGCAAGGGAGTGGGGAAATATAGCAACAGGAAAATGGCTATACCAGGCAAAGCCCCTGGGCTACATATGGAAGAGCGTCTGCAACGTATTTGGCCACAAAAGTTGCACCAAGTTTCTTTCCTGCTGTAGTTAGCAGCATGTGGCAAACCTTCCCTCATAATTTTTAGAAGGACCAAGTGTAAGCAGGGAAACCATGAGGATGTGATATAAATCAAATAACACCAGTGATGGCAAATGTTTCCATTCATATATGGGGAGGAACTGACAATCATTGGGTTGGTTAAAATATTGAGGGTATCCCTATATACCTATGTCTGGATTACAAGGATGGTGAGTACCCCGCCTCACTCTCCTGAGCAGGAGGATCTGCATTGCTCCTCAGCAATGCTAGCGGGTAGGTGGAGAGGTCAGTGCTCCAGACACCTGGAGGAAGAAATTAACTGAATATTTGTTCATTCTTTTCATGTATTATAATAAAATAAAAAGGTTCCTGAGAAAACTTCTTAACGTGGTAGAGTAGAAATATGGTAGATTGGTGGGCATATAGTAGGTTCCTGAGTATGATGACAGGAGAAAATGTGGATGGGGAGATCTTCCTCCCAATCCCAAAGTGATGAAGTTATGATGGAGACATTGTTGCCACAACCCAGAGTCACTTGGCATAGGTGGTCTTCCATGTGGCCCTCTCCAAACCAAGCCACAGGGCTTACTTTACCCTCATTCTGTGTCCCCAGTACGTGCACATGCAAGGTTTCCCAGTATACGACCTGATATCAGTTTATATACATACATATGAAATGTACATAATCATTCTGCAGCTGTCAGAAGCGCCTGGAAAAGCCCAAGAGTTCTGTCTGAAAGGTGCTATTAGGCTGGGAAAAACACCACAGCGGCCGCAGATGGCTCATTTTCACAATAGACCTGAGGTTTAAAAGAAAAAAACAAAACCTAGTTGTTTTGCCCGCAGCATAAACAAGGAATGTTCTCCTTGAGCAAGTGCAACTGGCTTTGCAGAGATGAGGTTCCAATCAGTCTTGCTAAATTCTGACATGAAACATGCACACATATGTACACATACAAATGCACCCAAGACAAAGGTACGAGTTTGAGGTAGTTGCACCCAAATCTTGACTTTACAACATTGTTTGTTGTGGTAGTGATAGGAGTGTTTTAAAACTTAATAATAATATTTTATTGTAAAAGTAACACATGCTCATTCCTGAAAATTTGGAACATAGAGAAAAATCTACCTATAAATCTATCATCCCAGGACATTCACATATTTATAAATACAAAACATTATAAATTACATTATAAATATTATATTTATGAAATAATTACAGAATACAAGATATATGATATATAAATAAAATATATATTATATTAAAATAAATCATATCTTTACATAAATGTACAAATAAATAAAATTTTATTTCATAGATGTATATATGTACACATATATATTCTGTGAATATGTATAAAATAGACATATAGTACACATTATAGATATATGTATACCATCTGTATATATATCTATTATTAACATGTATTTTTACATAATTGAACAATATAATATATTTACATATATGTGCACACTTTTGTGTCTTGCTTTTATTAATATTATAATCACAGCAGGAACAATTTCCCATGTCATTAATCATTAATTACAATCACTGAACATTTTTAATGACTACATATCAAGTGTATATATCATAACTTTTTCCACAAGTCATCTACTACTGAAATTTTCAAAAAGTGTTCCCAGTTTTTTTTTTTTTTTCTTTTTCTGTAGGCAATGTTCCATTAACTGTCCTTATATTTAAGTCTTTGGCTGTGTAATTCAGTTTCTTGAATTACTGGTCAAACAGTATGAACATTTTTAAGACTCATACATATTACCAAATACTTTCCCCAAGACAAACCTTGTTCACTAAGGATAAGAAATGTTCCTGGTTAGATATCAAGGCATATTGCAACAGGATCAATTTGGTACAAGGGGTGTGTAATTTCATAACTTTTCATAACTTCCTGGGGATGTGTCTAGCCTACTGAGATAAAGCAAACTAGAACTATTTCCTAGCTGACAATTATAACTCTACAGTGATCGCCCAGATCTTAGCTACACTGACTGCTTTAATCACTGCCTCTACCCTGCAAAAATGGTATTATTTGTTTTACATTGCATTTTTAATCACTTTTTAAAATCCTTTGGAGATACAGCTCTACTAATTACCTCTTAAGGTTATAATTTCCTGAATCCCCTCACTGTTAAGACCTTTCACTAGGCAAACAATTTTAATAGAAGAAGGACATGAGAAAGTTCTTTGTTCATCCTAATGTGTAGACTATTCTAGACCCACCGGAGGAATCCTTCATGTCTTTCAGGAGACATTCACTGCTGCAACTCTCACCCACCCACCTTCAAGTCTCCTTTGAGATGCAAAGTCATGTGAAAATTAGGGAGAATGTTTTAGTGTGTGTGTGTGTGTGTGTGTGTGTGTGTGTTTAATTCTAGTTGTAGTGTCATCTTGTCCCTTGATTTTGTGGCCTAAAATCCATTTTCTGTGTAAACACACTGCTAGGCAGTCCCTCTGTGATCCATCTTATCTTTATCAAGGACACTAAAGCAGTGAACAGATTGCTGCTCACGGCCCCATGTGGATCTGCATGAAGCGTGGGTTGGAACCCACGATCTACACATTTCCAACTCCGGCCCTGGCAGTTGAGCCACTCTCCCCCCTCCAGAATGATCTATGCCCTTTTGTGGAAAGTTTGATGGATAGAGACAGCTCAAGCACTAAACTGGAACCCAAAATCAATAAACGTATTAGGACTGGGTGCTCACAAATTGGTAGCCATTTAATTCCCCTACTATTAATTTTTCTCCCTTCCAGACGTGCTCTGGGGTACAGTGTGCGAACTTGTTAAACCTCAGCCGCAGTTCACCCTTGAAGGTGCCTTAGTGGGCTGAAGGAGGGACCTTTCTAGTGCTTCTAGCAATCTTCTTTGCAGGTATTTATTTCGAAGATAAGGAAAAGACTCCTATTTCTCTAATTGCTATTATTGGCTAAAAGGGAGACTTCATACCATTTCATTTTTAAAAAATGTTTTATTATAGATATTTTCAAACATTCACAACTGTTGGCATGATAATGTAACCAACCTCCTTATGCCTAGCACCTATTTTTTTAATTTTTAAAAATTTTCACCCATTTTTAACATTTTTTTTTAAATTTTTGCTTACGCTTTTTTTTTTTTTTTTTTTTTTTTTTTTTTTTTTTTTTTTTTTTTTTTTTTTTTTTTTTTTTTTTTTTTTTTTTTTTTTTTTTTTTTTTTTTTTTTTTTTTTTTTTTTTTTGAGACAGAGTCTCACTCTTTTGCCTGGGCTAGAGTGCCCTGGCGTCATCCTAGCTCACAGCAACCTCAAACTCCTGGACTCAAGTAATGTTTCTGCCTCAGCCTCCCGAGTAGCTGGGACTACAGGCATGCACCACCATGCCCGGCTAATTTTTTCTATATATTTTTAGTTGTCTGATTAATTTCTTTCTATTTTTAGTAGAGACGGGGGTCTCACTCTTGCTCAGGCTGGTCTCGAACTCCTGAGCTCAAACAATCTGCCCGCTTCGGCCTCCCAGAGTGCTGGGATTACAGGCGTGAGCCACCGTGCCCGGCCCATGCTTTTAATTTAAAATATCCTGGTTTATTTTCTGGAAACAATGAGCCCCTCTTGGTAGTGGTGGCAGTGCAAACGTCACAATGTTTAGAGCATATGTCATAGGGTTTCCCACATCTCAGAAGCATGAGATACAACCATCCAATCAACTTGCTAAAATAAAACACCCTGGAGTCCTTACTGACGCCCTTCCGCCAACACTTCCGCTAGTCCTGTGGAGTCTACCTGCAAAGTAGGTCCCAGACCTGTACACGTCACCTCGCCTCCGCGTCTTCCTCCCCGCACCCTGATCACTAGAGCAGCCTCCGAGTCGTGCTCCCTGCTTCTCCTCTTGTCTCCCAGCTCCGCCGGGATTCATTCCCCCCAAACCGCAACTCCAGTGACCACGCCATCTGCCGCTTACCGCCCCCCATCGGCTGTCATTCTTGCCACCGCTACTCCTCTCTACTAATCCACGGTGGCCAGCGTCACCTTTTACAAACACAAATAGATCGTGTCATTTCATTTCTCGAAACCCTCCAATGGCTTCCTGTTGCACTTGAAGTTCGGACTCCCGGGCTGGGCCTGAGGCCCTGCCTACTTCTCAAAAGCACGTTTCCCATCTAGCTTCATCTCTCTCACTACGCTCCGCCTACCCCGGCTTTCCTTCAGCGCCTGGAGCAGGTGCGGCCACGCTGCTCCCACTTCTGGGCCTTGCGCTCGCTTCCCCCCCTCCACCCCCTGCCCTCCCAGATCTTCACCGTTAACTCCTCCCTGTCACCCAGGAATTGGCTCAAATACCACGTCCTTGAGAAACCTTTCCGTATCACCTGAACTAAACTAGCTTCCCAGTCCCCAAACCTGCTTACTTAGGAACTTACGTTGTATTAAAGGCTTATTCTCTTTTATCCTGCTCTAATATCAGTTCTATGAAAGAAGAGACTTTTTCTGTCTTATTCACCATTGTATCTTGAGTTTCTGGGACAGGATATATATAGGAACTCAGTAACAGTTTGTTGAGAGAAAGAAGGAATGAATACAACAAAAAGAAACTTTAGAATCTTATTGTAAGGATCGGATAAGTAACAGCTACTTTTCTGAATGATAAAGGTAAACCTAATAATAGGGAAAGCAGATTATAAAAGCTCCTGGGGGCTTTGGTAGATTGATTGTATGGGACCACGGAAAATGAGAGGAAGGAGCTATCTCATGCAGGGACAAAGTCAATAGTATAAGTTAGCAACGACTGTAGATCATATCCTTTCCCTGCCTCCCTATCTGCCTGGTTATCCCTGTCATCAGATTAACGACCTTGGGTGAAACATGTACGCCCAGTGGCCCACTGAGTACAGAGGTCGTATCTACTACCTCCTAGTTGCTCCCTAAGCTCTTAAGGCACTTCATTTTTCTCATCGCTTTCTCACTCCCTCACACCTGACAGTATCACTTTCACTCAGATCATCTACTGAAATTGATCTCTGCCCAACAGTATTGATATCCTAATCTTCAATTACAATCCTAATGCTCAGTCTTCATCCTCTTGGCCTCTCTGCATCACCCCCCCACTGCTGACTGCTTCCTCCTTGGGGAAACTGTTTGCTCCCATGGCTTCCACGGCATTGAACTTCTAGTTCTCTTTCTAGCTACAGATAACTTGCTCCCCTGTGCTGAATCTGTGTCCTTGGTATTCTCCAGGGTTTGCATCTGAGCACTCTGCTTCTCTCTGTCCAGCCTGCACCATACCGTGTCAAGTCTTCTTTTGGGACAGCCTAACATCAAGTCCAAATCTTCAAATCAAAATTGAGTTCCTCTTTTCTCCAGAACCAGCTTTCCTTCCAAATTTCCTTATTTTCATCATTACGTTTATTCATTCACTTAAAAAAGAAAAGCTTAAAAAGCATCTTGGGTTTTTCCCTCTTTACTTACCCTCCCTGGAACATTCAATTTTTATGTTATTGTATTTTTCATTTAAGTCCCTTTCTATAATGAACACTGTCAATGACTCCTCCCATTTCCATTCTTTCACCTACTCCAGTAAATCCAGTCAAATTAATCTTGAAACAGTGCTTTGCCCACATCTTTGCATTGCTCAAAAACCACCTTTGACCTCCATTGCCTAGTAAATAAAGCCTGAACCTGGTTTAGGAGGACATCTACCTAAAATGTGATCTTTTACCCTTCACTAACATCATTTCTCACCACTCCTGACATAAAACTTCTGCTCCAACTGAACACTTCTGCTCCCTGACTGCTACGCTTCCTTGATACATCCTCCCTCCACTCTAAAGTCTAGACATAAGAAAGGGAGAAAGGATCTTGACTACTGTAAAATATTAACTGTCTAAATCTATGCTGCCCAACATGGTAACCACTGGCCATATGTGGCTCCTGAGCCCTTGAAAGGCGGCTAATGAGACTAAGGAACTGAATTCTTAATTTTATTTGAATTAAATTTAACTTAAAAACTAATACCCAATTCAGTTATTGGGAAACTTTTAAGCATATTTGGAACAACTTGGATATGTAGATCTACTTTTTCAACTGTAAATTTTATAATTATTAATGTAGATCAAATATTTCTGATGAGATTTTAGATGTGCTGTAAGCGTGAAACACACACCAGAGTTTGAAGAGTTAACTTGAAAATATGAGTGTAGAATATTTCATTAAATTGTTTTATATTGATTACATGTTGAAATCATACTATTTTGAATATATTGGGTTAAATAAGATATATTATTAATATTAATTTTACCTGTTTTGTTTGACTTTTTGATATGGCTACTAGAAAAATTTAAATTATATATGTGGCTCACATTATATTTCTTTGGGACAGTGCTTTTCTAAATATCATCTGCATAAAAATGTCCTCATAGCCCAAAAGACTTTGATTCTGATTCCAAGGCCCAATCACAGACAAACAAACAAATCATAACCTCCAGGAAAAGATCCTGAGTTGTTACTTTTATAAGTGCCCCAGGAGATCTCAATCATGAGGCATATTTGGGAAACCTGCCCTAAGTGATGGTCCTCCCTCTAACGTAGCGTTTATTGTCTTCTTCACTCATTTAATGTGTTGATTTAATACAGGCTCTCTCACGCTAGCATCCTGGTTGCACATGTGTATTCCCGACCAGACTGAAAGCGCTCACGAAGGAGTAGTTCTGATAACGATAGCTAACATACATTAAGGTCTAACAAGGTACCAAGCACCCTGCCAGTTGCTCTATGTTTATTTTCTCCTTTAACAGCACCCACAGTCTAGGGAGGTGGGTGCTATTCGATCCCCTTTCACAGAGGAAATAGGAATTCTGGACAGACAGGCACTGACTGATGGAGCTAGATCTGGACCTGTTCTGTTCAATGTCACAGCCTGTCTGCACTTACATGATACTGCATAGGAACCAGGTGCTGCACCTATTTGTACAGGATGCTTAACAAATGCAAATTGTGATAGCAGTCAGCACCCACAAAGGAAAGATGATGGGTGGGCACTCAGGAAGTGCTGGTGGTGCCTTCAGGATGTACTTCTGCTTGTGAAGGGGCAGGACTGTGTCTGCAAAATTCGTGCCCAAGTCAAATGCATGTTCCCTGTCAACCGAGCAATGCTGTGTTTCAAAGGCCCTGGTTTCTGATGAAGAGTTCTCTGCCTCCAGCACTCAGCAAAAGGAGCACCTGTTTCAGAGCCCCAGAGGGGATGGCTGGAGCTCTCCGCAGCGGGGGCTTGGTAGGGGGGAGCACAGCATTAGAGCAGGGCAGTGCAGTTGTCAGCGGGCCAAGGAGCGACCAGCTGAAGCCACGATTTCAAGGACATTCTGTCCAGGCTGCACGGATATTAAGATTCCCAGAAAGAGAAAGAAACGTTGGATTGGAAGCTGAAGCAAGATTCACCAGGCTTGTATAAGGCATTTAGCTTTTAGTTGTTATAAAAATGAAAATAATTGTGAAAGCAGAGAGAAATCTGCAGCTGCTCGGGGCTATTCCTACCATAAGAGATCCCACCAGGCCCTCTTTATTGTTGCAGTTTTGGCAAATTATTTTCTTATCACACATAACCTCCTCACTTCTGTTCCTGGATAAGCACTTAGGCTCGTAAAGCTATGGGTCAGCCACAGTTGAGCATGCAGCACACGGAACAGGCGGGCGTGGGGAGCTCCGGAGCGCTCCCCTCTGAAAAGCAGCAACTGGAGTCCATAAAAAGTTGGCCCGGGCTGTCCATTAGTGGACCCAGGTTTGGGGCTCTGGCTTGGATCAGCCACCCCCTCCACAGAGCCTTACCTGCAGGGAGGGCCACGTTATGAGGACCCCCTTGTGGGCTGAGGCTCACCTTCCCTGGGTGCTGAGCCCCTGGCGGCCTCAAGGGCAAGGGCCACAAGCGAGCACGCAGCTGCGAGGCCCTGGCCCTGCCGTGGACAGAAGGGGCCGGGTGCCTACCACACATGTGTGCTGGACAAATGCGCTGGCATCTCCGGCGTGGGCAGAGAGCATACCGCTCCCATTATCCCGGCCCATTAGGGAAGCAATTGGAAAAAAAACATTTAGCAATTTGGACAGGAGTGAGGCTGCAGAATGGCTTGTTTCTCTGTGACAGCCTGCCACGTACAGATGAAAGGGAAGCTTATAACAAATTTTCATTACTCCCAAATAAAAAAGCAACAGCAGGCAAAGCAAGGGCTTTGAGGCTGAGAGGTGGGGCCAGAAATCCACCCAGAAGACCACAAAGGAGCCTCAGCAAAACAAATCAATCAATCTTTCAGTCACTTCCACTTGCCCCGCGCAGTTCTGCCAGTGGCAATCAGGCCTGTCAGTCTGTCAGTCTTTGGCCTTCAGCTCTTGCCTCAATTGCTCAGGAAGTGCACCAAATGCCACCTACTGGGCTCTCCTCTTGCTCAACGCCCTTGCTCACCTTCCCTCGACAGCCTATGCTCCACTCCACAGGAAAACCCACCCCCGACCTGGGAGGCAGCACAGCAGGGCTTGGTAAAGGGAAGTGACTGGGGTTTGCTAACAGCACTAGGGGCTTTGCTTTTTGCTTTGCTTCTAGTTTTAGTGGAAATCAAACCTCGGATTCAGAAGTGCAAAGGGCCCTGCAGGGCTCCCAGATGCCCGGGGCTATGGCTTCATCAATGCTCCTCCTACCCCCAATTCATGCTCTGCCCCGAGTGTCCCGGACACCCACTAGGCACAGACCCCAAATGAAACCCCATCTCTGAATACCTCACACAGGTCCCACAGCCCACTCCCGCTCTAATGAGTTTGGCTGCCTGCAGAGCTGCATAATGCATTGCGCCTTTGACCTTATTAGAAGACAACTACACAAATACTGCCTTTTCCTGGCCTGGGTGTCTGTCCGCAGGTATCCCCAGCACGTTTACCATTGCAGATAAAAACGAATTGTGGTGGCGGGGGGTGCAGGCTGGATGTTGAATAAGACCAGGGCTGGAATACAGAGGCTTCCCATTCCACGATTTCTCTAACCCCCACCTTTCATTATCAACAGCTTCAAAAACACATGTTATTAAGCATCTGGGTTTTTGTGACATCCAAGACTGTGTAGGAAATAAATGGGATTCATGGGGTCTAAGTGTTGTTCCCCTTTGGGATGGCTAGTGTTGATGCCTAAGGGAAGAGTCTGGTCACAAACTTAAGAATACCGAAGCAGAATCCCAATGTTACTATTTTTTATTTGTGTAAGATTCGATAAAATAGTTTGCAAAGAAATAGCATGCACATATAAATGTTTAAAAGATGTCTTAGTCTCCCTAATGTGACATACGGTAACAGTCAAGGATTTGTGATGTCTGTGGTGCGTACACTCAGGTAGCTACCGAAACTCCTGAGAGTTCAGAGGAGGAGCATCCTTTAACAGCCAAGTGATCAAAGGAGCCACTAAGGGCAGGAATAAAGTTTGTTGAGCACCTTCATATGTGCCAAGCCCCTTAGATAAACTGTCTTCCTAAATGGTAAACTGAGGCCCAAGAAAGGAATAGTGGAGCCAGGAGCAGGAATACAGTTTGACCAGGAGGATTGGCCAAGGACAACCCCAGAACCAAGGTGCAGAGGCAGAAAATCCAGTTCCACAGCTGAGTGTCTTCTCTGTCCCAGGCACTGCCCCAGACATTAGGAGAAACAAGGATGCAGAAGACATGGGACTCTCCTTAGAGGAGTTCAAGACTAAGGCACTATTGGGGCATCACCACCATGAAAGGCCACAATGAAGGAGAGGATGTCGCAGAACAAAGAGACAATGAGTGGGAGGGAAAAAGATGTTTGAGAAGCAGTGATAGGCTGGTTTGATAGAAGCACTTGCCAGAAATTTCTCCCTTTACAACCAAGGATCCCACACAGTGTTGAGAGAACTGAATATTGGCCTCTTTGGTTTTCCCTACTTTTCCCAGCCCAGTAGGATACAGGCACAGGTCTATGGGAGGAAAGGAATGGGAGATAGGATTAAAGATAGGAATTCTTCTCTACTGTGACTCATGCCTATAATCCTAGCACTTTGGGAGGCCGAGACAGGAGGATCGCTTAAGGCCAAGAGTTCAAGTCCAGCCTAAGGAAGAGCAAGATCTTGTCTCTACAAAAAAAAAAAAAAAAAAGAAAGAAAGAAAACTTAGCTAGGAATGGTAGTAGTAGTAGTCCTAGCTACTTGGGAGGCTGAGGCAAGGAGGATTGCTGAAGCCCAGGAGTTTGAGGTTGCTGTGAGCTATGATGACACCACTGCACTCTAGCCAGGGTGACAGAGGGAGACTCTGTCGCAAAAGAAAGAAGAATTCCTCTCTGATTTTCAGAACTCAAGACCTCCTTGCTACCTTCACGTTGGCGTGGTTTGCTTCATTCATGGGCACTGGTTTTGATGCAAGGTAGAGAGGGGGGCTTGGCCTTAGTGATACATTGATCATGCAGAGAACATTCTTATAAATAATCTGTGGGCCTTGGATTTTAAAATAAAGCATTCTCTTGCAGTTTATGTTTTTATGACCTCTATCTTCCTATTTTGAGGACTACCAAAGACTTTAATAAATTCAAGCTTGCCTTATAGAACACCTTGAGGTAGAGGGCCCACGAGTACTCTATGGCTAAAACTATATGCAAAAGAACAAATAATCTATAATCCAACATTCAATTTCTTGGAGAAGTTCATAAATAATTGCAAGGTGTGGGTAGTAGCATTCTTCTGCAAAGCACTTCCACATGTATTAGCTCACTCACTCCTCTTTCTTACCCGAACTAGGTGGGCATCGTTAACTTGTTTCAGGACCAGGGTGACAATGTGACTTACTCATTGCCACATAGTGATAAACAGCAAAATCCGAACACAGAATTTTTTTAATAAGATAATTATTCTGTGTTTTGAGTGTCTCATGCTCACCAAGTATTACACACCCGTTTTATTTTATTCTTACAGTTACCTGCACAGTAGGTTATTATCATCCTTGATTTAAGGCTGAGAAATGAAGGCTCCGAGAGAGAAAATGACTTGCCCAGAGTGGCACCACTCATAGGGAGGCCTAGACTGTGAGTATTCTCCCCAGAATGGAAGTCCTTAAAGAGCTAAAAATCTGGCTACAGAAGGAATAAATTCCAGACTTGGAAAAATGGAGCTAAAATGCAGGTCGTGCCCACTAAATCCTTTGACAAATACTTTTCAATAGCTGAGCCATTGTTTCTTTTTCTGTTAAATAAACATATAAACCTGGGGCTTCAGATTCTAATCCAGGGCTCTTTCCACCAAAACATGTTCTATCACAAATACTCCACAATGTCTTCCTGGAAATTTCTTTCTATAGTAAAATCCTAAAATTCATATGGAACCACAAAAGACTGCAAACAGCCAAAGCAATTTTGAGCAAGAAGAAAAAAGCTGGAAGCATCATATTTCCTGTTTTCAAAATATATTACACAGCTACAGTAATCAAAACAGTATGGTAACTCACATTAATAGAGTCAACTGATCGTTGACAAAGGAGCAACAGCAATACAATAAAGCAAAGATAGTCTTTTCAACAAATGATGCCAGAACAACTGGGCAGGCCACGCAAAAAAATTAATAATCTAGACATAGAACTTACGTCCTTCACAGACATTAACTCAAAATGGATCATTGACCTAAATGTAAAATGATCAAAAGCACTACCAATGAAAGAAATCATTTATAAGCTGGACTTCATTAAAATTAAAGACTTTTGCTTTGCAATAGATAATGTCAAGAGAAGGGGAAGCAAGTCACAGACTGAAAGAAAATATCTACAAAAGACACACCTGGTAAAGGACTGTTATCCAAAATCTACAAAGAATTCTTAAAATTCAACAATAAAAAAACAAACCATCTGATTAAAAAGTGGGCCAAAGATCTTAACAGACATCTCACCAAAGAAGATACACAGATGGCAAATAAACGTATGAAAAGATTCTCCATGCCATATGTCATCAGGAAAATGCAAATTAAAACAACAATGAGATACCACTACATATTTGTTAAAATGTCAAGAATCCAAAACACTGAAAACACTATATGCTGGTGAGGATGTAGAACAACAGGAACTATCATCCAATGTTGATAGAAATGCAAAATGGTACAACAACTTTGGAATACAGTTTGCCTATTTTTTACGAAACTAAACATCTCTTACCATAGGATCCAGCAACTGTGCTCCTTTATCTTTACCCAAAAGAGTTGAAAATTTATGTCCACACAAAAATCTGCACATGGATGTTTATAGCAACTTTATTCACAATTGCCAAAACTTTGAAGCAACCAAGATGCCCTTCAATAGGTGAAGAGACAAATAAATTGTGGTACAATGAAATATTATTCGGCACTAAAAATAAATGAGCTATCAAACTATGAAAAGACATAGATGAAACTAAAATACATGCTACCAAGTGAAAGAAGCCAGTCTTAAAAGTCTACATATTGTATGATTCCAATTATATGGTATTCTGCTAAAGGCAAAACTGTGGAGCCAGCAAAAAGATCATTGGTTGCCAGGGGTTCCAGTGGGGAGAGATGAATAGACAGGGCACAGAGGAGCTTTAAGGCAGTGAAAATACTCTGTATGATACTTTAATTGTGGATACATGACATTATACATTCATCGAAACCCACAGAGTATACAACACTAAGGGTGAGCCTAATGTCAACTCTGGACTTTGTGTGATTATGATGTATCAGTGTAGATTCATCAACTGTAACAAATGTACCACTCTGGTGGGGGATGTTCATAATGGAGGAAGCTATGCGTAAGTGGAGGCAGAGGGTGTATGGGAAATCTCTTACTTTATTCTTAATTTTGCTGTGAACCTAAAACTGCTGTAAAAAAATAAAATCTTAAAAAACAGGATAGTACTGGTATAAAAACAGATATATACACCAGTAGAAGAGAATTAAGAGCCCAGAAATAAATCCACACATACATGGTCAACTGATCTTCAAAGGGTGCCAAGAATACACAATGAACAAAGGGTAGTCTCTTCACTAAATGGTGTTGGGAAAACTGGATATCCACATGCAAAGAATGAAATTGAAACCTTATCTTACACCATACATAAAAAACCAACACAAAATATATTAAAGACTTAAATGTAAGTTCTGAAACCATAAAACTCCTAGAATAAAACATAGGCAAAAAGCTTCTTGACATTGGCCTCGGCAATGATTTCTTGGCTATGACACCAAAAAGGCAACAAGAGCAAAAATAGACAAATGGGACTACATCAAACTAAAAATCTGCATAACCAAGGAAGCGATCAACAGTGAAAAGATAACCTATGGAATAGAAGAAAATGTTTGCAAACCATGTATCTGATAAGAAGTAATATCCAAAATATATAAGGACCTCCTACAACTCAATAGCAAAAAACCAAATAACCTGACTTAAAAATGGGGAAAAGGCCTGAATAGACATTTCTCCAAAGAAGACATACAAATGGCCAGTAGGTATATGAAAAGGTGCTCAACATCACTAATCATCAGGGAAATACAAATTAAAACCATTATGAGATATCACCTCACACCTGTTAGGATGGTCATTATCAAAAACAAAAGATAACAAATATTAGCAAGGATTTGAAGAACAAAGAACCCTTATATATTATTGGTAGGAATATAAATTAGTGCACCCATGATAGAAAATAATATGAAGGTTCTTCAAGAGCTACCATATGATCCAGCAATTACATATCTGGGTATATAGCCAAAGAAATTGAAATCAGGTTCTAGAAGAGATATCTACACTCCCATGTTCATTGCAGCATTATTCACAATATACAAGACACAGAAACAACCTAAATGTCTGTCCATGGATGAATGGATAAAGGAAATTTGGCATACATATATAATGGAATATTATTTGATCTTAAAAAAGAAGAAAGTCCTGCCATTTGCTACAACATGGACAAATTGGAGGATGTTATGAAATAACCCAGACACAGAGGACAAATAACACATAATATATAATGAATCTAAAATATTCAACCTCATAGAAGCAGAGAGTGAATTGGTGGTTGCTAGAGATTGTGGGAGGGGGAAAACTGGGTACAAATTTTGGTTATACAAGATAAATAAATCCTAGAGAGCTACTGTACAACATCATGCCTATAGTTAACAACATTGTATTTAATACTTAAAAATTTGCTAAGAAGGTATGTATTATGTTGTGTTCTTATCAGACACACAACAATAATACTAATAAATGAGAGCAAGAAGAAACTTAGGTTTATGGCATAGATTGTGATGATGGTTTCAGGGTGTAGGCTTATCTCCAGAGTCATCTAGTCATGTATATTAAATGTGTACAGCTTTTTGTACTCCAATCATATCTCAATAAAGTTGCTTTTTAAAAGAGAAATCTCTTTCTACACTAAAACATTTCCAAGTATCTGATTTAGTTTGCCATTGTGTGACTCACCGTTCAACAGAGCTCCAATATCAAAGAAACAAGAAGGGATGAAACTGTCACTTGGGTTATTTGAACCAAAAAATGCTACATCAATAATGGGAGTAAAAAGACTTCTGAACTTTTCAAGAAACCATCTTTCCACTTGCCATTGCTAAAGAGACTTCATGCTTGAAAGGAGGTCACATGGCCAGGACAGAGCTGTGTCTAAAGCTGAAGGTCTCAATGGCCAGGTAAGTGCTGCTGTTGCTGAAATAATCTGACTCCAGGAAGGAGAGAAGGAAGGGGGCACTTAGACGCAACATTTACTGTTTTCATTGCAATATTATGTAGCATTTCATAGCGACATCTCTCACTAAGGGCTGTACTGAGAACATCACTGTTCTGCCAGACTTACTCTAGGGAGTAGCTAGAAAAATTTAACTCTATAAATGGTCAGAAGTCTTTTTTTTATAAGATTATACTGATTCAATATTCACAAACCAGTGTTTCGCGAAATGTGGTCTGCACATCATTTTGCAAGCGTCGCTTGGGGTATTAGTTAAAAGTACAGATCCTTTGCTCCCATTACACTTCCACCAAATCAGAATTTGTAGGGTGGGGCTCCAGAGTCTGCATTTTAACAAACTCCCCAGGTGATATGCCTATTATACACTGAAGTTCGGGAGCTGCTGTTGGAAACAAAACAAAACGCTTCTATATCCACAATGCCCCCTTTAAACAAGACCTCTGGGCAGTTGAAATAATAAATAAAATTTGTACTTATCCCAGGACCCAGAATTGCTCCCCAAGGAAAGCAGTTGGCAGATATTCCTGCTGACGGGTGGCGGCTGTGGCTACAGTAGTTATTTCCAGGCAATGGACAATTCTTTCAGCCCAAATAAAACTTGAGCTTAAAATAACAATGACAGTTTTTGTGCAACAGTAATGAACCTTTCACCGTATCATTCCCCAAAATCGTATGGACTGCTTAATGCCATCAGATCCAATAGTGCCATCCACAGGCAAGCCGGACTTTGATTTAACCTCCAATACCATGTCCGAGAGAGTCAAAATAATGTTACAGGGCTGGTTTCCATTTTGCTTTTCTGACCACTTTCCAACTCACTTGACCTCTGAGCATAGATGCTGTTCTGCCAACCTCCATCCTTTCTTTATTCGCTTCTTTTTGATCCTTCTCCTTCTTCAAGTGCCTTTCCAAACTCAGTCCTGATGAGCGCGCAAGGGTCTCAGAAAACATGGCGTCCTTCAGAGCCTCATGGGAGACGCCCAAAGCAGCTAAGAAAAACCATAATTCATGTTTCCAAGTTCCAGAGGGGGAGAAAACAGCAAAGTAAACAGATTTGTAAATAAACATTTTTTAAAAATCAACATTTTTCCATTTGATTCAGAGCAAAGCATGATTTTTTATGAAGGACGCTGGTGAATTCTGGCTTCTCCTTAGGGGGCTGCAGTGAAGGATGCCTGGGAGACCGTTTCCCTCTGCTCACCACCCCCCAATTTCTGTCTGACCCACAAAGGGCCAGAAGCACACTTTCTCTGCATAGAAGGAAAACCTACTGGGGCATTTCTTCTTTACAACCAAATGCAAAGCTGCCTGCTGTGTAAATAGATGGAACTAAGAGACTAAGTGACACCATTCTCGATGCAGAAGACGTTAACCCTAAGTTTTCACAGCAATGCACTGGAATTCTCAGAGGCTAAAAGAAGCCCACAAAGCCCTCTGCAAAAGTAGAGCAACCTTTTCTACCAGCAAGCTCTGATTCCTTACACTATAGTTCGGTCACTGACTCGGGAGCACGCGCAGTGTCAGCAGGAAAGTAGGCTCCAGTGGAAGGCAGTAGGGTGTCGGGTCAGTGGATTAGATTCATCCAGAGAAACTGGTCAAGTATGCGTGCGGCTCTCCTACATTGTCCTGCTAGTCCTCCTTGCCTGCTGTTAATAGCAAAGACTCCCTTTTAAAGGTGACTTCTACTTTTTGTCACTTGTTCATGTGGCTTGCACAGTTTGATATTTATGACTCTCCTATTTTTCATACAGACAGAAGT
This sequence comes from Indri indri, assembly GCA_004363605.1. NCBI lineage: Eukaryota > Metazoa > Chordata > Mammalia > Primates > Indriidae > Indri > Indri indri. The sequence goes on from RJWJ010000169.1 coordinate 185,977, forward strand.
CCTAGGAGTCTGCCCTCATAGGCTTCTCAGACCAGCCCTTCCTGTTTCTCAATCTCCATCATTCCTCAATGGCCATTTGCTCCCTTTGTGGTACTAAATGGTCTCATTTACCTGGATATGTTCAAACTGTAACCTGTAGGATTCCAGTTTTTCTGATGGGATTGCTCCTACCACCATCTTTTGCAGTTTTTCTGATTAAAAAAAAAAATCCTGCCAAATCCTAAGGAGACAAGTAAAACAATGGGTTTCATCATCCTCAAGAGAGGAGCGTGCTAGAAAAGCATGTGGAAGAGAGGGCAAGGATTTGTGTCCCCCGCACTTGTCCCTTCAGGAAAGCTGCACAAGGTGTGTGTACACAGGTCTCTCTGTCGGCCTGCTCAGCCCCTAGACTGGGAAGAACTGGGCTCAGAGTAAATAAATGATAATGAGTCCATTGAAGCATTATAGAGAATAGTCCCCTAGTGGCAGGAAAGAGTTAATGTACCTCCCAAAGTGCCTAACTTACAGTCGGGGAGGGACCTCAGCCTGGGAGAACTGGGCCCCATAAACACAAACTTCGATAAGAGATGTCAGCAAGACGGAAAAGTAGAAAACGGAGGGTAATTATTTTTTTAATCATGCATGAGTACTTCACTCTGGTGGGTATTAACTTAAGTCATTTCTCGTAGGCCAGAGAATAAAAAAGGCAGAAGATGAAAGAAGAGAGACCCAAAGAAAAGAAAAAGACACAGAGGAAGAGACACAAAAAGAAAAAAGAGCAAGTGAGATGTATAGTATTTTCTATTTGTCCTGACTGTGTTTGAAATTTCTGAGTTACAAAAATTGAATCTCCCATGTCTCAAAGCCCCTCCAGGTAGTTGAAAACAGTCACCATCTGCCTCCCAGAGGAAGCTGATCCTTGGCTTTTATCAACTACAGTAAACTCTATTTTAGAATATTATTTTCTACAGGTATCAGAATTCCCTCCCTGGAATTATATTTTAAAGATCTTTGTATATCAATCTTTTACAAAGGTACAATAAAAGACCGTATTAAGAAAAGAAACTTTGTATGCTCAAACTTTATTTTTTATCTCCTAAATTTGGCTGCCTGGGTTCATATAAGATTGTTAAAAACTGGAAGCTCCTTAAGGGCAATAGATTTTAGTAGCAGTAATCTTACAAAACTTTGTTAAAATATTTGCTTGGTAATTGATATTACGGTTTATAAACGGTGAGCCAAAAAATAAATAAAATGTTGCTGGATAGTAAAACATGAAGTAAACACTCATAATCTTTTATTTATTTTTTCCTGCATTTAAACTATCATATCAATTCTTAAAAAAATTTCGAATAGACATATACAAAAAGAAAAAAATTCTCACATAATTCCACCTATCAGATGCAACCATTCTTAACATTTTGAGGTCTATATATTCAGTATGTAAATTAATTTTATTAAAATGAATTAAATACATACCATCTTGTTATATGCTTTTAAAAACTAAAAAATAGTTTTCTATGGATCTCTTTTCATTTCAGTTATGTAAAATCCTAAGAATTATTTTTAAAGAATGCATATATTTCATTATGTGGGTACATAAAAATTATTTACCCCAATTTCTCTAATTTATGATCCAACATTTATGTTGCTTACAATTATTTGTATTTGAAACAATGCCAAGATGAACATTCTCAAAGTTAAATGTTACTGTACATCATGGTAATTTTCTAATTCTGTGAAATAGAATTATGTGATCAAAGGATTCAGGCTTTTAAAGTTGGCCATTTTATATTGTCAACTTAATATCCCAAAAGCTTTTATCAATTTCTTCTTCAACCAGCAATGGGCATATATATCTTCAAAGTAAAGAGTCAAAGAGTAGATCCTATGCAAAAAGGATAATTTGATTTTTGTGACTCCAATACAAATTTGTGGTAGACAGTAAAAATCCCAGCAAAGATTTTTATTAGTTAGGTTGCAGTGATAACAAAGATAAATTCTACATGCTTTATTAATCAAAGATTTTTCTGCATATACAAATTTTGGAGTGGATTTGAGGATTGCTATAATCACAAAATACAAATACAAGAAAGAAAATTACATCATTTTATAGTGAACTTTCGGAGGCACAGAATAAATAGGTCTTATAGACAAGATGGCCTAAGGAGCAGACTGCAAATGGACAATCAAACTCAGTGATTTGTTCACTCATTCATTGGTCCTTTCTTTCAAAATTTATTGACTATGCCTGTTTTTTACCATACTGTATTAGGGTCTATGGAGGCTCAAAACTAAGAGAAACTTAAAATTTATTTCTTGTAATACACTATAGATTCCCCAGAAAGCTCTTCAAAAATTTAGAAGCTTCTAATAGTTGTCCAAAATGGTAACTAATTGTTTTTACAAAAACAAATCAACAAAGTACATAATTAATCAATTGATTTATTGAGCACCGCTTATAAATAAGGCACATCAAATGCTATGGGATAGTTTCTGCCCTTCAGTAGCTTGGAATATAATACAAAATACTTGACAATAAACCCACATAAACATTTAAATGGCAAACTATGGTACAGAAAGAAAGTGCCACAAACAGAAGCAGCTGAGTGGAAGGTTTGGTTTTGCTCTGGGCTGCAGGGGTCCTTCCAGCCTAAATGGCAGGAGTCTAACTTGGGCTGGGCCATATTGGATGGTGGAATGTGCGCTAATAAAGGAGGATACATAGGTAGGAAATCAGCCTCAGCAAAGCCAGAATGTACAAGGCATATTTGGGAAGGAGTAATAAGAACCCCAGGAAGGTCTGGCTGGAGTAGAGAGTTCAGTGTGAAGAAAAGGGGAAGAGAACACCAGCAAAGCAGCTGAAACTGGATTGTTGCACTTGATGAAAGCAAAGCCAGGGAGTTGGAACTCCATCCTAAAGTAAGGAGTAACTGGAAAAAATTTTAGAGGAAGGAAGTGACAGGGTGTGGACAGGAGTTTAAGAAGATCAGTCTTCACCAAGAGCAAGATGGGAAGGCGGTAAATTTGGGGAGAGACTAACAGCAAGAAGCCAGCTTGGAGAAGGTTGTAATAATCTAGGTGTGAGGTGATCAGATGCTGGGTATCAGGTAGATGCAGCAAGATGGGAAAGGTGAGAAATTCCAAATGTTAGCACAGCTGAGTTTTAGGGGATTCTGAAGGCTCTTTGTCCTGCAGTCACCCTTTCTTCTAATGACCAATTTGAAACATGCAAATGGATGGCAGCGGATTGCTTCTCTCTGGTTCTCCTGGTGTTTCTACTCCTAGTGTCCCCTGACTTGGGGACAACACTTACGTTAGGCAACTATAAAAGCAAGTGTGGACTTTAGTAACCATTGCTGGGAATATTTTTAACATAGCTATTAAAAGTCTTAAATATTTTTTCAAAGAGGCCATTCTTCTCCTTTATGAATGTATGCATTACGTATAAATTTACATGCATATATTGTGCATTTTGCTATCATGATTCACATTTAACTTAACAAGAAGTGAAGCTCTTATTAAATATTCCATGCTTGAAAATGTTAGGATAATTTGCAGAAAATATTTCAAAGCTTCTCTAAATGGCTCAGAAGCATTTACAACTTAAGAAAAACTACATCTTGCTGAAAAGCATGAATGGTCTGGTCTTTTTTTTAATGATAATTTAAGAATGTTTATTAAAAAAGAAATAAATTTTCCATTTCAGCTCATTTGGCTTCATCTGTTATTAAGTCCTACACATACCCAGGAGTTGCACTGATGTACTTAAATATTGTTTCTATGTTGAGATTGCCTAATGAGGCAATTAGTGGAACTCCTCAGATAGCTGGACCAAACACTTTTCGGCAGACAGAAGAGGCCCACTCAAGCAACAATACAAAGTGCTTACATTCTCTGCCGATTTCTATTTGACAGCATGTCTTAGATACAGAGAGGGGTGATTTTGGAAGGCAGACAAAACCATGCACTTTGCCTAAATGGATAAAGGAGGAGTTTAAGGCCGTCGTGTCTAAAAACCATGCAAAATGCACAACACCGAAGAATAGAACTTTCTCCTCTTTGTCTCTGAATTAGTGCTTTTGTGCCTTTGCTTTAATTCAAAGCTTTCTAAACTTCAGTCTTTAAGAAACCACCTTTTTGTTGCTGTTATCTATTTGATAATTTATTAAGTATAAATTATCTCCTTTAAATTGATTCAAAACTTTTACTAAATTTATTTTAAAGAAAACTATATATAACCTACCATAAATAGAATACCAGAATCCTTTGATCCAAATAAAAGATGACTATAAGAAGTAATCTCATGACAATAAAACTGTGTTATTAAGTGCTGTTGCAATATTACCTTCTATCAAAGCTTGGAGCCTGGGACATTTTCTTTTTCTTACAGGGGAAGATTGTCAAAGGCTAGAGAGGTGCTAAAGTTATTCTAGCACCAGATGGAGACTTTCTCTTTGACTTCATTGCAAGGACTGAAAGAGAACTGAAAAGGAAATAGCTTCCTCCCAATGTGATTACTTATTTATTTATTTTTATTTAACAAACATATGCATAGACTTACCAGGTGCCTGGCTTGTTCCAAGTAATTTATCTATTAATTTATCTAATCCTCACAGTGACCTCAGGAGGTAGTACTATTATAATCTCAATTCTACAGATGGGAAAAAGGTGCAAAGAGGTGAAGCAATTTTTTTAAGGTCATGAAGCTAAAAAGTGACAGAGACAGAATTCAAACCCAGGCACTCTCACTGGTGTTTGTTCTCTCAGCACCACTCTGCACTGCCTCTGTGGCAGAGGGCCTCAGTATTCTGTGAAGCCATGTTCACAAATTACCTAAGATCATAGCATTTCCCACCTAAAACCATCAGCCCACACGGCACTCTATGTCCCAGCTATCCTCAAATCCCATCTCCTTGGTGAAACTCATGACCCAGTTCTCAGTGACTGCTTTGTCCCCTGACCCACTGAACCATTTACTGGCTATTATTCCCTTTGGATTGTTAGTCTTTGGATTAACTAGAATGGTATTTGGAGTTTTAATATTAATATGCTAATATTAAATAATATTAATACTATATCCGTAAATAATATTAGTATATTCTTCTCCCCCGGTAGAATTGAAGTCCTTTAAAGGAAGGAAATGTTTTGTATCTACTTAAATCACTAAACATTAACAGGTGCTTTATAAATGCTTTAATGATAATCATCATTGCACCCATATATAGACCAGCATTTCTAAAGAAGTAATTACCCATATACGTATATATATATATATGTGTGTGTATATATATCCATCCTGTAAGAATAAATTTACACACACACACACACACACACACACACACACACACAAATGCAATTTCCAGAGAGGGTGAAAGAAAAGACAAAGGGCCCTGTTACCTACGCAATAAGATGTTGCCCCTAAAATATTTTATTCGTGATTTGGTAATGAAATAAAGTAATCAACTAGCTGTCATTTAGAACTAACTCTATGGCAAGCACCATTATGTGATTTTACAAAAGATAAAACAGAGTATCAGAAAGGGTAATTTGTCCAACATTGCATAATCTCTGAGATTTGAGAAGGGAACTCAGGGCTGCCTGAATTTAAGGACTGCATTTCTTACATATGACACAACACAAGGGGAGAGGGGTGAACTGTGAATTCATCTATGAGAAAATCTAAATGTGGCCTTGTGTATGCATTTTATTGTGGTTAAAAACATATTACATGAGATCTACCCACCTAATAAATTTTTAAGTGTGTAGTACAGTATTGTTAACTATAAACACAATGTTATATAGCAGACCTCTAGGACTTTTTCATCTTGCATAGCTGAAACTCTATTGAACAAAATCTCTCCATTTCCACCTCCCCCCACCCCCTGGCAAACACCATTCTATTTTCTGTTTCTATGAGTTTCATTACTTTAGATACCCATATAAGTGGAATCATATAGTATTTGTCCTTCTGTGACTGGCTTATTTCACTTAGCATAATGTCCTCAAGGTTCATCCATGTTGTAGCATATGACAGGATTTCCTGCTTTATTATGGCTGAATAATATTCTATCAAATTCATTATTGCCTGGCTTTTTGATACAAGCCATTTTTACTGGGGTAAGGTAATATCTCACTGTAGTTTTGATTTGCATTTCTCTGATGACTAATGATGTTGAGCATTTTTTCACATACCTGGTGGCCATTTGTATGTCTTCTTTTGGGAAATGTCTATTCAGATCCTTTGTCTATTTTTTAGTTGGATTATTTGATTTTTTTCTATTGGGTTGTTGTAGCTCCTTATATATTCTAATTATTAATCCCTTGTCAGATGGGTAGTTTGTAAATACTTTCTCTCATTCTGTGGCTTATCTCTTCACTTTATTGATTGTTTCCTTTGCTGTGCAGAAGTTTCTTTGCTTGATATGATCCCATTTGTCCAATTTTGCTTTGGTTGCCTGTGCTTTGGGTGTATTACTCAAGAAGTCCTTGCCCAGACCAATGTCCTGAAGCATGTCCCCAATCTTTTCTTTTAGTAATTCTATAGTTTCAGGCCTTAGATTTAAGTCTTAGATTTAAGATTTTGACTTGATTTTTGTATATGGCAAGAGATAGGGTCTAATTTCATTTTTCTACATATGGATATCCAATTTTCCCAGTACCATTTATTGAAGAGACTGTCCTTTCCCTACTGTATGTTCTTGGAAACTTTGTCATAGATAAATTCACTATAGATGTGTAGATTTAGTTCTGGGTTCTCTCTTTTGTTCTATTGGTCTATGTGTCTGTTTTTATGCCAGTACCATGCTGTTTTGATTACTACAGCTTTGTAGTATAATTTGAAGTCAGGTAATGTGATTCCTACAGTTTTGTTCCTTTCGCTCAGGATGGCTTTGGGTATTCTGGGTCTTTTGTGGTTCCATATAAATTTTTGGATTATTTTTTCTATTTCTCCAAAGAATGTCATTAGTATTTTGATGAGGATTGCATTGAATCTGTAGATAACTTTGGGTACTATGGACATTTAAAAAATATCAATTCTTCTAATCTATGAGCATGGAATATCTTTCCATTTTTTGTGCCCTCTTCAATTTCTTTCATAAATGTTTTATAGTTTTCATTACAGCAATCTTTCACTTCTTTGGTCAAGTTTATTCTTAGGCATTTTATTTTATTTGTAGCTATTGTATATGAGATTACTTTCTTGGTTTCTTTTTTAGATTGTTTACTGCTAGCATATAGAGATGCCACTAATTTTTGTATGTTTAGTTTGTATCCTATAAATTTATTTCATTTTCTTATCAATTCTAATAGTTTTTTGTGGAGTCTTTAGATTTCTCTAGATATAAGAACATATTGTCTGCAAACAAGGATAATTTGGCTTCTTTCTTTTCAATTTGGATGCCCTTTATTTCTTTCTCTTGTCTTATTGCTTTAGCTAGAACTTCCAGTACTATGTTGAATAACAGTGATGAAAATGGGCATCCTTGTCTTGTTCCAGATCTTAGAGGAAAGGCTTTCAGTTTTTCCCCATTCAGTATGATGGGGTCTGTCATATATGGCTTCAATTGTGTTGAGGTAAGTTCCTTCTATACCTAGTTTTTTGAGTTTTTATCATGAAGGGATGTTTAATTTTCTTGAGTACTTTTTCAGCATCAATTGAAATGATCATATGGTTTTCATCCTTTGTTCTGTTGATATGATATAACACATTGATTGATTTGCATATGTTAAACTATCTTTGCATCCTTGGGATGAATCCCACTTGATCATGATGAATAATCTTGTTAATGTGTTATTGAATTCAGTTTGCTAGTATTTTGTTGAGGATTTTTGCATCTATGTGCATCAGCGATATTAGCCTATAGTTTTCTTTTTTTGTTCTGCCTTTATCTGGTTTTGGTATCGGGTGATAAAGGACTTGTAGAATGAGTTTAAGAGTATTTCCTCTGCCTTGATTTTTTGAAATACTTTAAGTAGGATTGGTATCAGTTCTTTGAATGCTTGGTAGAATTCAGCAGTGAAGCCATCAAGTCCTGGGCTTTTCTTTGATGGGAGGCTTTTTATTACTGCTCCTATCTTATTATTTTTATGGGTTTATTCAGGTTTTGAATTTCTTCCTGGTTCAATTTTGGTAGGTTTTATGTGTCTAGGAATGTATCTATTTCTTCTAAGTTTTCCAATTTATTGCCATATAGTTGCTAATAGTAATCTCTAATGATCCTTTGAGTTTCTGCAGTATCAATTGTAATATCTCCTTTTCATCTCTGATATATCTGTGTGTGTGTGTGTGTGTGTATATTTTTATGTCTTCTCTCTTTTTTTCTTAGTCTTGCTACAGGTGTGTCAATTTTGTTTATCTTTACAAAAAACAAACTTTCGATTTCATTGATTTTCTGTACTTTTTGGTTTCAATTTCATTTATTTCTGCTCTGATTTTTTATTTCTTTTCTTTGACTAATTTTGGGTTCAGCTTGCTCTTGTTTTTCTAGATCTTTGGGATGCATCATTAGGTTGTTTATTTCAAGTTTTTCTACTTATTTGGCGTAGGCACTTATTGCTATAAACTTTCCTCTTGTTACTACTTTTGCTGTATACTGTAGGTTTTGATATGTTGTGTTTTCATTTTCATTTGTTTTAAGTTTTTTAATTTCCTTCTTAACCTCATCATTGACCCACTAGTCATTTAGGAGCATATTGTTTAATTTTGATATGTTTGTATAGTTTCCAATGTTCCTCTGTTATTGATTTCTAGTTTTATTCCATTGTGATCTGAAAAAGTATTTGGTATGATTTCCATTTTTTAAATATTTTTAAAGACTTGTTTATGACCTGACATATGGTCTATCCTTGAGAATTATCCATGAGCTGAGGAAAAGAACATGCATTCTTCAGCTGTTGGATGAAATGTTTTGTAAATACACATTAGGTCCATTTGGTGTACAGTGCAGATTAAGTCCAATGTTTCCTTGTTGGTTTTCTGTCTGGATGATCTATCCAATGCTGAAAATGGAGTGTTGAGGTCTCCCATGATTATTGCATTAGGGTCTATCTCTCTCTTTAGCTCTGATAACATTTGCTTTATATATCAGGGTGTTCCAGTGTTGAGTGCATGTATATTTAGAATTGTTATATCCTCTTCCTGAACTGGCCCTTTATCATTATTTGATGGCCTTCTTTGTCTGTTTTTATAGTTTTTATCCTGAAATATACTTTGTCTGATGGAAGTATAGCTACTCCTGCTCTTTTTTGGTTTTCATTTGCATGGAATAGCTTTTACCATCCCTTATTTCCAACATGTATGTGTCTTTATAGGTAAAGTGTGTTTCTTGCAGACAACCTATAGTTGGCTCTTGTTTTTTTAATCCATTCAGCTACTCTATGTCTTTTGATTCTAGAGTTTAGTCCATTCACACTCCATGTTATTATTGGCAGGTGAGGACTTACTCCTGCCATGTTGTTATTTGATTTCTGGTTGCTTTATGGTCTTCCCTTCCTTCCTTCCTTCCTGTCTTCCTTTGTTAAAAGTGATTTTCTCTAGTAGCATGTTTTAATTTGTGACTTTTTATATTTTGTGTATCTGTTGTAGGTTTTTTGATTTGAGGATACCGTAATGCTTGCAAAAAAACATTTTATAACCAGTTATTTTAAACATATGGCAATTTTGCTTACAAACAGTGAAATAACAAGAAAAGAGAAATCGAACAGAAATTCTACACTTTAACTTCATCCCCCCACTTTTTTAACTCTTTGTTGTTTCCATCCATATCTCTTTCTACTATCTATCATTCAAGAAGTTATTATAGTTATTTTTGACAGATTTGTCTTTTAGTCTTCACACTCAAGATATAAGTGGTTTATACACTGCCATTACAGCAATAGAGTGTTCTGTATTTGTGTACTTACTGTTACTAGTGAGTTGTATACCTTCAGATTATTTCTTATTGTTCATTAATGTCCTTTCTTTCAGACTGAGGAACCCCTTTTAGCATTTCTTGTAGGACAGATCTGGTGTTGATGAAATCCCTCAGCTTTTTTGTGTGTGGGAAAGTCTTTATTTCTCCTTCATGTTTGAAGGATATTTTTGCAAAATATAATATTCTAGGATTAAGGTTTTTTCCCTCAGTATTTTAAATATGTCATGACACTCTCTCCTGGCCTGTAAAGTTTTCACTAAGAAGTCTGCTGCCAGGTGTATTGGAGCTCCTCTTTTTTTCTTTTGTTATCTTTTCTTTTTTCTTGCTTCTCTTAGGACCTTTTCTTTATCTGTGAATTTTGGGAGTTTGATTATTAAATGCCTTAAGGTAGTCTTGTTTGGCTTAAATCTGCTTGGTGTTCTATGACCTTATTGTACCTAAATATTAATATCTTTCTCTAGGCTTGGAAAGTTCTCTGTTATTATTTCTTTGAATAAACTTTCTACCTAGAGAGAATAAATCTTTCTCTCTACCTCCTCTTTAAGGCCAATAATTCTTAGAATTAGCCTTTTGAGGCTATCATCTATGTCTTGTAAGTGTGCTTCCTTTTTTATTTTTTTTTTCTGACTATGTATTTTCAAATAGCCTGTCTTCAAGTTCAATAATTCTTTCTTTTCCTTGGTCAATTCTGCTGTTGAGAGACTCTGATGAATTTCTCAGTTTGTCAGTTGAATTCTTAAGCTCCAGAATTTCTGCTTAATTTTTTTTTATTATTTTAATCTATTTGTTAAATTTCTCTGACAGCTTTCTGAATTCCTTCTCTATGTTGTGTTGGAATTAATTGAGCTTCTTCAGGGCAGCTATTTTGAATTCTTTGTCTGAAAGGTCACATATCTCCTTCACTCCAGCATTGGTCACTTGTATCTTTTTTAGTTCATTTGGTGAAGTCATTTATTCCTGGGAGTTCTCGATGCTTGTGGGTACTTGTCAATGTCTGGGCATTGAAGAGTTAGGCATTTAATCTTTACAGTCTGAGTTTGTTTGAACCTGTCCTTCTTGAGAAGGCTTTCCAGGTATTTAAAGGGAATTGAGTGTTGTCATCTAAGTCTTTGGTCACTGCAGCTATATCAGCACTGTGGATGTCCCAAGCCCGATAATGCTGTGACTCTTGTAGACTCCTGGTGGTACTGCCTTGGTGATCTTAAATAAGATACAAGAGAATTCCCTGGATTATCAGGCAAAGTCTTTCTCTCTCTTCCCTCGCTCTCTGTGTTGGGCTGTTGGAGTTGGGGGAGGAGTGACATGGGCACTCCCTGGTAGCCACCAGCACCAAGTCACACCTGAATCTAGCCCAGTCTAACACAAAGCCCACGGTGACTGTTGCCTGGCTACCTCTGATGTTTATTCAAAGCCCAAGGGCTCTTTAGTCAGCATGTGGTGAATCCTGCCAGGACTGGGTCCTCCCCTTCAGGGCAGTATGTTTCCTTCTGGCCCAGGGTAGGTCCAAAATGCCATCCAGGAACTAAGGTCTAGACTCAGGGGCTTCAGGAGTCTGCTTGGGACTTTATTTTATCATGGCTAAGCTCATACACAAGTTGGGAAACAAACTCTTCTAAACTCTTCCCTTTCCTTTCCCCAAGTGGGGGAAGTCTCTCCCTGTAGTTGGGGGAGGGGTGACACAGACACTGGCTTGTTCACCACCACTGGCATCTCACTGGGTCACATGCATCCCAAGTCCACTGGCTCTGAGCCAGCACAGCTACAGGAATTGCTCAAGGATTGCATCCTTTGTGGCCTGACTTCCTTACAAATTTAGTCCAGGCCCAGGCTGTTTTTTGTCAGCTGGTGGTGGGGCTGGTGAGAACTCAGATTTCAGGGTGGAGGATTTCCCTCTGGTCAGGCTGGTCTAAGTGCTTCCTCTGTGCATACTGGCAGAATTCTGACCTGTTCTATGTCCCTGTGCCAGGGTGGCCCTAAGTTTCAATGCAAAGGCCCACAGTCACTTCACTCTCCCTCCCTTAGTCACACAGATTCTCTCTCCAGTCAGCAGTGTGCTAGCACAGCACTGCTGGGAAACCGTGGGTTGGGGGAGGGGTGGTGTAAGCAATGCAAGGTTGTCTTTTCTGCCCACTTCAGTGGCTCCTTCCTTGATATAATATTAAAACTAGGTTGTATGATCACTCATCTGATTTTTGGTTCTTCTGAAGGTGCTTGCTTGCATGGATAGTTGTTGAATTTGGTTTTAGAATAGAGGGATGATTGCTAGAGGTTTCTATTCATCCATCTTTATCCACTCCCTCTCCCCAAAAGGTCTCTATGATCTTCTTTTTATTCCTTTGATATCAGTTGAAATGTCTCCTTTTTATTTTCTGATTTTTGTTATTTGAATCTTTTCTCTTTTTTCCTTAATCTAACTAAAGATTTGTCAATTTTATCTTTTCATAAAACCAACTCTTAGTTTCGTTGATTGTTTTTTATTCTCTATTTCATTTATTTCTGCTTTAATCTAATTATTTTCTTTCCTCTGCTACCTTTGGACTTAGTTTGCTCTTCTTTTTCTAGTTCCCTGAGATATAATATTTAGTTGTTTACTTGAGATCTTTCTTCTTTTTAAATTTGAGTATTTCTCATTACAATATCCCTCTTAGCATTGCTTTGTTGTATCCCATAAGTTTTGGTGTGTTGTGTTTTTATTTGTATTTGTCACAGGATATTTTCTAATTTTCCTTTTGATTACTTCTTGGGCCCATTTGTTGTCTGAGAGTATGTTCTTTAATTTGCACATATTCATAAATTTTCCAGTTTTCTGTTTGCCATTAATTTCTAGTTTCATTCCATCATGGTCAGAAAATATACTTGCATGATTTCAATCTTCTTAAATTTATTAAAAATTGCTTAGTGACTTAACATGTGATCTACCCTAGAGAATGTTAAGAATGTTCTTGAGAAAAATGTGTATTCTGCTGCTATTGGGTAGAATGTTCTGTGTATGTATTTTAGGTCTACCTGGTCTATGGTGTCCTCAGTTTCTTACTGATTTTCTGTCTGAACGTTCTATCCATTATTGAAAGTAGGGTATTAAAGTCTACTATAATTGTGTTACTGCCTATTTCTCTTTTCAATTCTGTCAATACTTATTTCATACATTTGTGTGCTCTAATGTTGGGGGATGTGTGTGTGTGTGTGTGTGTGTGTATGTGTATATATATATATATATATATATGTATATGTATGTATATATACATAAAATTTTTGTACCTTCCTGGTGAATTAACCCTTTTATCATTCCATAATTTCTTTTGTTGTTTCTTTTGACAATTTCTGATGAAAAGTCTATTTTGTCTGATGTAAGTATGGCCACCCCTGCTTTCTTTAGGTTACCATTTTATAAAATAACTTTTTCCATTCTTTCACTTATAACCTACAGGTATCCTTAAATCTAAAGTGGATTGCTTGTAGACAATATATAGTTGGATCTTATTTTTCTAACCATTGAGCTATTCTGTGTATTTTGATTGGAGAGTTTAATCCATTTCCATTTCAGGTAATTATTGATAGGAAAGGATTTACTATTGCCATTTTGATACTTATTTTCCTCCTGTCTTGTCCCTTCTTGTCACTTTTTCCCTCTCTTACTGTCTTCCTTTATGTTTTGTTGATTTTTTACAGTGGCATGCTCTGATTCCTTTCTAATTTCCTTTTGTATATCCTATTTTCTATAGATATTTTCTTTTTGGTTACCACAAGGCTTACATAAAACATCTTACAGTTGAAACATTCTATTTGAAACTGACAACAATTTAATTTCAATCACATACAAATACTCTACACTTTTCTTCTTATTCCACCCACTTCATATTATTTATTTCACAAATTATATCTTTTTGTGTTGTGTATCCATTCACATATTTTTAAATCTATAGTTATTTTGCACATTTGTCTTTTAACTTCTACCCTGAAGTATTCTGTATGTCTATAGACTTACCTTTACCAGATAACATTATACTTTCATATGGTTTTGTATTGCTGTTTGGTTTCCTTTTGTTTTAATTTGAAGGACTTCCTTTAAATAATTTGCTATAAGACTGATAGAGTGGTAATGAACTTCCTCTGCTTTTGTTTATCTGGGAAAGTTTATTTCTCTTTCATTTTTGAATGATAGTTTTACTGCATGTAGTATTCTTGGTTGGCATTTTTTTTCTTTCAGCACTACTCTCAGATACTATCAAAGAGTCTCAATTTTTAGGTAATAAAATCTCCAGTCCAGTCTGATTTCAAAACTCCAAACTCCAATCCAATTTGTAAGGTCACACCTCCTCTAGCTCATGTCTGATACAGGCCAGGGAGCCTGAATTGGGAGAGGGGGAATGGATGATTTCACCCTGTTCCCATTTTCTTGATTTGCTTTTTTATGGTTTCTTTTTAATTATGCAGTCTCTGAATTCCACAGAGCTGGTACAGTGGGCAGGAGAGAGGTAAGGACCAGGAATAGCCTTACCTTTGGAATCTGGTGTGGTGGGGTGTTTTTGGATCCTTTGGAATCCGAAGAATTGGAATTCCAAACCCTCTATCATCACTGGGATCTTCTACTTCAATTCTCTTTGCAAAGGCAATACCTCTTTCAGTGAGCCACTTATGGTTCCCCTGCCTCTGGCTTCCAGTGGTTTCACACACACACCATACTCCTGTTGGGAGTCAGCGTGCCCCTTCAGACAGTCCTTTCAACTTAAAATATAGATAGATAGATAAATAGATAGATAGATATAGGCATATATAGGTCTTCTGCCCTATGAAAAACACCATAGAGCTTTGAAATGTCAGCAGCTTCACTTCTTTGCTTAGCGACCAGCAGACTGCCCCAACTAGACATTATACCTCTTAGGCTTTCCAGATCCTCCATCTCCTAAATTCCAGAGTGACATACTTACCATGTTCTCCAAACGATTCACTTGGTTTGATTTGAGTTCAGGCTACCCTTCCTCTCCTCCCTTACAGGGAGCATGCAATACACAGTTCACTCTCTCCAAAAAAAGCCTCACCACCAGTCTGTTCAAACTCTGGATGAATTCAGGGCCTTTGACAAAGTTTAAATATAAACTTCATGATAAAACCTCTCAGAAAACTAAGAAAGAAGGGAACTTACTCAAACAGATAAAGAGCATCCACACACACACATACAAAAAAATCCTACAGCTGTCATCATAATTAATGGAAAAAAAATGAGTGCTATCCCTTAAGATTGGGAACAAGTCAAGGATGTCTGCTCTAATCACTCCTATTCAACATAGTACTGGAAGTCTTAGCTGGTGTAATAAGGCACAAAAATAAATAAAAGTCATACATAATAGAGAAGAAGAACTAAAACTGTTACTATATTCAGACAACATAGAAAAATCTCAAGTAATATATGGAAAAAAAACCTCTTAGAACTAATAAGTAAACTCAGCAAGGTTGCAGAAAACAAGGTTAACACACAAAAAGCCAATCATACTTCCATATGTTAACAATGAAAAATTGCAAACTGAAATTTAAAATGAAATTACCATTTACAATCACTAAAAGAAAAGAAAATATTTAGGTATAAAACTAACAAAGTATGCATGGGATCTATATATCGAAAACTACAGAATACTAATAAAAAATCAAAGAAAGACTTAAATGAATAGATTTGTTGTGTTCATGGACTGACAGCCTCAAAAAATTGATCTATAAGTTTGATGAGATTCTTATTGAAATTCTAGAAAGATTATTTTTAGACATAAACATGCTGGTTCTAAAATGTATATGGAAAAGCAAAGGAACTAGAATAGCAATAACAATTTTGAAAAAGTAGAATAAAGTTGGAGGAATCACACCACCTGATTTGAGATATACCGTATAACTACAGTAATCAAGACAGTATGGTACTGGCAGATGGATAGAAACATGGATCTATGGAACAGAACAGAGAATCCAGAAGTAGACCCAAATAAGTATAGCCAACTGATTTTTGACAAAGATGTAAAAGCAAATTAATAGAGGAAGGATAGTCTTTTCAACAAATAGTTTTTTAATAGTTGGACAATCATAAGCAGAAAAGAAAAAAAACAAACCTCAACCTAAGCCTCATACCTCATATAAAAACATATTCAAAATGTTTCATAATCTAAATGTAAAGCATACAACTACAAAACTTTTAGAAGTAAACAACCAAAAAAAAGTTCATGACCTAGGGTTAGGGAAATAGTTCTTAGCCATGTGATCAATGACAGAATTCATGATGGAAAAATTAATACATTGGATTTTATCAAAACTAATAACTTGCTTTGGGAAATACCCTAAGAGGATGAAAAGACAAGCCACAAATTAGGAGAAAATATTTACAAATCATATATCTGACAAAAGACTCATATTCAGAATATATAAAGAACACTATAAACTCACCTGTAGGAAAACAAAGAGTTCAATTGTAAAATGAACAAAGTACTTAGACACTTTGTCAAAGAAGATATACAGATGGCAAAAAAAACACATGAAAATATTTCAACATCATTAGCTGTTAGAGAATTAAAAATTAAAGCTACAATGAGACATTACTATATACCTATCAAAACAGCTAAAACAAAAAGTACTGTCAGTACCAAATCCTAACAATGATGTAGAGAAACCGCATTCTCATATATTGTTCATGGGTATGCAAAATGATACAGCCACTCTGGAAACAGTTGGGCAGTTTCTTATAAGGTTAAATATACATATACCATATGGCTGAGCAATCATGCTTCTGGACATTTATCCTAGAGAAATTAGAACTTGCGTTCACACAAAAACCTGTATATGAATGTTCACAGCAGCTTTATTTGTAATAGACAAAAAGTGGAAATGAGCAAATTGCCCTTCAATAGGTGAATAAATAAGCAAAGCATGGCGCACCCACACAATGGAACACTAATCCATAATAAAAGCAAAGAGACTCTTGATACATGCAACAACCTAGATGAATCTCAGGGCAGTTATGCTGAGTAAAAAAAGCCAATCTCAGAGTGTTATATACTGTATGATCCCATTTATAGAACAACCTTCAAGAGACAAAGTTAAAGTGATAGAGAAGAGTTTAGTAGTTGCCAAGGTTGAAACTGGAAGAAGACTATGACTATTAAGCTGTAATATGAAGGAATTTCTTTGTGTTGATGGAGTAGTTCTATATTCTGAATGTGGTGTTGCTTACTCGAATCCACACACATGATAAAATTTCACAGAAGCATATATTTTAAAAAGTTCATGTAAAAACTTGTAAAATCTGAATAACTCAGGTTCATATCTGAGTCAATAATGTTGTACCAATGACAATTTCCTGGCTTTGGCAATGTGCTATGGTTATGTAAGACATTATCATTGGGGAAATCTGGGTAAAGCATACACAGGAATTCTCTGTATTATTTTTGCAACATTGTGTGGGTCTTACACTATTTCAAAATAAAAAGTTATTACATATACGCACTCGCAAACACACAGATGTGATGGTGTCCCTTCCTTGTGGTAATGACTACACTTTGCCAATAGAATTAAGTGCACACTACTTCGCATGATATTGAAGCTCTTTAAAATGTTTTCAAACCTACATCCCCCGTTCCATCCTCTTCCCTGCACTTCCGTCTTATACCAAGGACTGTTCTTGCCCAAATACCCTGTTTTTCATGCAACCGTGTCTTTGCGTGGTTTATTCCTTTCCTTCCACTTTTCTTAACAAACCCCAATTTATCCTTCACAGGTATGTAGGAAAATCCTCCCCACTTTCTGTATCTGCTTACAGAGAAGGAAAATACCCAACACATTCCTGCAGACACTTTCGGGATGGCCCTAAACTTTCTCTTCCTTCCTGACTTCTAGTCAAAGATGGAGAAGGTGGCAGCAACCACTCTGAGTAGGAATAGCCTAATGAACAGGGGCTCTTTTGTTAGTGGAAGGGGTTCTTTTATATCGAATGAGACTGTTTTGTTTCTTTCCCTCCCTTCCCTTTTCTCACATTTTGTATTAAGAGGAAATTTTCTTTTGCTTCATTTGGCTCAATTTTTTTGTGGACTAACCCTAAACAGCCAGAGTCTCAGAAAGAAAGAGGTGTCGGTGCTGGCACTTGGTCCTCCAACCAGGCCTTGAATCTGTAGCAGAGACCCAACCCAAATTCTCCATCTTGTCCTAGGCATTCAGTCACCCACCCTCCATATCCTCAGAGTATTTACACTATAGCACACGGTGTAGCAACAACGTGTCATGTAACAGTGGTTTCCACTGAACTGTGAACTCGAGGGCAGAATTCCCAGGTCTCTTTCATCTTTGTATTTACAAGAAATAAAAGAAAGTATGGCATAGAGCTACCTAAAAGGAAATCCATCTAATGATGAGAAGAGCAAACACAGGATATTATAGAGTCCTGGAGCCAAGAACCATTTGCTGTAAAAGTATCTCAAATTCACATTGCATATGTAAGGAGTTAGAATTTTCAGGAGAAAAGAACTCCTGAGGGTATTTAAGATGGTGGTTACTCTTATAGGAGCAGAACTCAGAGTTAATCAGAGATGGAGTCAAGGGATAAAATGGGAAAAAGGGTTCCATGACAGAGAACTGGTGAACAGGGCCAGAGGCAGCTGAACTGGACCATTAAACACTAGCATTTTTGCCTAGAAAACTCCCTCAGTGAGCATGCAAGAGAGGGCCTTCAGCCTCATTTTCCATCAAGCCTCTTTTTCTCTACCCAACTACCTCTATTTCTTTGTGTACAGGATATTTTCTCACTGTGTTCTACAATCTTGCTCTGTCCATGACATATGTGTGCACGAAAAACCCTAAAGCAGTAGAGATGGCATCATCAGAGGCACACGACACCGAATTCAAGTCTGGCTGATTTTGTTTCCACCCTCGGCAAGCAGATCTGCCTTCAACAGGGCAGCCAAGCCACACTCGTTTTCAATATACCACTAAGATTTCTTTGGAATCAAGTAGTTCACTGTATGAAAGTTTTTTTCTTTTTCCTAGAAACATTCTAGCTGGCTAACATTGAATTTATGACTTTGCAGAATTCCCTGAGAACAGGTGAAGTGAAAAATTGTACCCATGTTGTCAACAAATTCCAAGAATAACGTTCCTGTCTATCCATCCATACTAGGAAGTTTACATGCCATAAACATATGGATGAAAACAGTAATTCACTCTTATCATAAGAAGGTATTTTTTTAAAAGTGTGGGGAAAACATAGTAAATTTTAAAACCTACTAAAAAAAAGTAGGATATAATCTTCCTGCTCCGTAATTTTGCATCTTGTTCTTCACTCATGTGAAATACGTTCAGAACACCCAATGTAAAATGTACATTCTTTACAATTGTATTCAGGCAAAAATGGTTAGTTTTTTAAGAAGAGAGTAAAACTTATCAATGTATTCATTTTAGTAGAAGGAACATATTACACAAGTATAAATTTCAGTATTTATTCATATTTATCTGCCTGTTTGTTTCTCTCATAGTGAGTGTTTATTCATGTACATGCTTTTGTACAATAAATTTTTCAAAAAGAAATTATTATTGTTACTATTATTATTTTTTGAGACAAGGTCTTGCTCTGTCACCCAGGCTGCAGTGCAGTGGTAGCAGCACAGCTCACTGCAGCTTCAAACTCCTGGGTTCAAGGGATCCCTCTGACATAGCCTCCTGAATAGCTGGGACCACCACACCCGGCTAGTTTTTCTATTTTTTGTAGAGACAGGGTCTTGCTATTATGTTGCTCAGGCTGGTCTTGAACTCCTGGCCTCAAGCAGTCATCTTGCCTCAGCCTCCCAAAATGCTAGGATTTCAGGCATAAGCCACCATGCTCAGCAAGAAATTTTTTTTAAGAAGAAAGTTTCCACATAAATTTTTATGTTTTAGCTAGTCTGTGTGTGTGATGAGAAATTATAGCTGCAGAGATTGTCCTAGCATATCAGATACTAGCTCTTCTAATTGAGCTTTCTCACATAATATTCACCCCCTAAAGATTCTGGTTCTAAGATCTTCACAGACTTTGACGCTAATGATTTTTTGTGCTTGCACACCTGCAAAATTGGACTTAAAATTATCTTAAAAATCATAACTCAAACACTGGCAGACACCTTAAATATGAATCATGCTTGCTTTATATTTTTTAGAAAATGTCTTATATTGCTCCTAATTCAGAACCATTAAAATAGTGGGCAGCCAGTAAATATTATTTCTGGTTAATAACTTATGCATATTCAATGATTCCTGCTGCTCTCTGCTTTGAAAGGTACGTATGCAATTATTTTTAACCACACTTTAGAGAAAGAGAAATTGAAGAAGAGAAGGAACACATATTGCAGTTATTGCCTTAAGAGTCACAGGTAGATTCTGAGACAAGATGTCATTTCCAAACACACCAAACTCCAGTCTTCCCTGCTCCTACATTGGCTGAGGAGGTAGCAGCATTTAGCCATATTAAACCAGATAATAATAATGCACTTTATTTACAAGGCACTTGTCCTCCACTGGCATGCAAGGTGTCTGCCTTGAAGCACAGCAGTAAAACAATTAAACTGTATTGAGCTGTCTAATGTCATCCCCATGCGGAGGTTGGTGTATTGTAAGACCTTGCTCAGGGTTCTTTGTATAAGACTCGCGTTTTCACTATAACTACCCTCGATTCTTTGTGTATCTCTAATTTCTTTCCATAACATCAATAAAAGAGAATATTGAGAGGAGAAAGGTCTCTTCCAAACAGGGGGTCTGACTCTCGGCTGTGATTTGCTTGGCAATTGGAGATTTTGTGTACAATCTCTTACAGCAAAAGGTGAGAAATGCAGAAGCAATGGCTTTTATAAAAACACAGAGCAGCAGGAAGCCCTCTCTGCCCAATTACAAGGTGATCCCAGTTCATTTTTACGGTTTGTTTCTTTTTTTTTTTTTTATCACATATGTTTCCAAACACAGTCTTGATATCCTGTGGGGCTGCTTTTGTAAAAAGCCATAGCTTCTGATTTAAGGAGCTTCAAAAATAGCTCTCTGCTTCTCCAGTCTGAACGAGAGCAGTCAAGTTGCAGAACATTTATTCTCTTTGAAAAATAGAAAGATGTCAAAAGCAAAGTTCACGGCAAAATTAGGCTGATTTGTTTTGTGTTTCTGTGATTCTGGCTATAGAAGTAAACAGGAAAAAAAACCCACAGTGGTTTGTTTAATAAGCAAAAACTGCTATTAAAATGAATTTTGTGCTCAAAAACTTATCCTGGCAGGAAGAATCATCAATTATACAAGCTTTGGGAGAGAGGGTGGGGTAAAAGCAAAGCTTAATATCCACAGTCAGCATACAATTCAGGCATCATGTTCAGAAAAAGGACAACCTCATTAGTCTGATACGAATGATCAGTGGTTCTCAGAGATTCTCTGCGTTGGCTGTCACAGACATTGAGCAGAAACCTGATATTAAAACTTCTGTAGCAAAAGCAGCTTTGGCTGAGAGTGTCAAAAGGGTGGCCCCAATTTGGAAAACTTTCAGGAGATGCCCAGATGAGACTCTGCAGGAAGCGCCAACCCAGGAGGAGGCCGGTGAAGCTCCGACAGAAACAGCATCCACAGCACGGGCTGACTGTCTCCTGAGCATGCTTTGACACTGCCGTCCAGCAGTGACAGTGCTGCCGCCCCAACCTCGCATTCCTCTCAGGATGGAGCAGCGGCGTATTCTATGGGTTCTGCAACCACCGTCGCCCCCATACTTTTCTTGATTGGTGCACATGGGGCTTAGAGTGAAAGTCAGATTTAGCTCTAATCCCCAAGAAAGTAATCCTGTGATTCCTCCAGTGCTTGCCCTAATGCAAAAGTTCCCTCTCTTTGAAGTGTTACCATTTCTGGCAAGTGATTGGGAAACAGCGGTCCCATTTTCAGGTAGAATATACTATTCTGTACTGAACTAGACTATTGTATACTGAAACCCTGAGGTTTTGATGGCTGTTTGTTTGCTTTCTGCAGCCATTCCTAATGAGAGGGAATGGTAAGACAGCATACTGAATCTTCTTGGTTAAGTCTTTGTGACATTATTAGCCATGCAAACCAAACAGCTTTTTTGAACTTCTATCCCTGTTTTCTTCCATGAATATTAAATTACATAACATATCTGGGAAAAAACTTTGCACTCTGCATCAATACAAAGGTTTTCCAGGAGCATAAATATTTCCTGGAAGTGTTCATTATAATTTCATGTTTCTCAAGTACACCAGGCTCCCACATACCATAAGGCCATTGCACATGCCATTCTTTCTGCGTGGAACCTTCTTCTATCCTCAGCTTTGTCCAGTTAACTTCTATTCTTCCAGTACATCCCAGCCCGGGAATCGCTTCTTCATGGAAGCCTTCCCCGATGGCCCTTTGTCACATGTGATTAGTAGCATGAACCTCCCCCTGCTAGCACTTATCACAGGTGTAATTTTACAGTATTTGAGTAATCCATCCTTTGATTACTGTCTTAAACGTACACAGAGACTAGAAGGTAATGAATGCCTGTGTGCTGTACACATGGCTAATTTTCAATCAGTTGTCTAGAGGTTCACAATTAAATCAGTCACTCCTATAGAGGTACACAACTCAATAAATCCACAGATAATTTAAAGACCACTTTTTAACTAAGAGCTTTAGTCTTCACCTCATTTGATCTCTCACCAGGGTACAAGTTAAAGAAAGAATCAAACTAACTCACCCGGATTTCCACTTTCTCTGTATTCCCAATTCATTGTGTCAATTCTAATGAAAGCTGAAATTGTCACCAGCAACACCAAGTAGGAAGGAAGATAGGATCCTCAGACTGGGAAAGGGAAACTGAATACCAGCAGTTAGCTTGAAGGCCAGCAGTGCAGGGCACTCAAAGATAACCCTTAGAGTTTAGACCATGGCTTTTGATAACATGGAATAGAAGGAAACTTAGCACTTTTTTCCCTATCTCTAGTTCTACTCTTTGGATAAATGCATGGATAATCTAGAGTCCTTTTAATTTTTTTGGTAGATAGATATGTAGTCCAAAAGACAGAAAGTAGATAGACTGAAAGATAGGTTGTCCCACATTGTTGTATACTTTATGCAATTCTATCCAAGAGTATAGCTGATACTGTGTGAACTTTCAAATATTATGGATGTGGCCTCTTGTAACTCCTGCTTTTTCTCCTTTAGGTTGACTTATCTGTTTCATTTTACAGTAAAATCCATCTTTAGACACACCGATGCCTGGCATTCCCACTGTTTGCTCACTTGGGGCCAACAAATTGCTTTCCTGAGTATGATTCTTGGTCCTACTGTTACAAAGTTGGAAACTGATGAGAAACATTAGCCTGCCAATGAGATGGGCAGTATCCCATAGACCACTCTGGGGGGTCTGTGTGGAACTTGTTCAGCTCTTGAGGAGCTAAGATGATAACAGAACTGTTCTGAGATTGGAGCTGCAAACCACAAAGTACTGCAGAGGCTGACCGGAGCTCCAGGATGCAAAAGGTTTTCCATGAGAAGCAAACCCATTCCATTTGTGGCTTTTGCTAGTTTTGCACTATCAAGAAATGTATTTTTAAAAAATCTTTTCTGCACAGCTAGCACAAGCCACAAATCTGATACCTTTGGTTTACATGCAAAACATGATGTCTAATTCAGGTTAGATTTTGTACTGCATTAGCTAATGTAATAGAACTTCTTCCAAGAAGTTCCCAGGTCAAGCAGCTTAACCTCCACATTTCAAATACACTTTGATTTGAGACCTCAGCCAAACATTCACAAAGTGCTGGATGGTGATGTAATTGTTGAATTTCAACCTTAAAATATTTAAATGATGCAACGCCCCCATCCCAATGCTTTTGATAAACTCTCATGAAAATCATGGGCTTGACCTGACAGTTGATTCCATTAGTGTGATAGAGGCAAGTTCATATCACAGAAACAGGAAATAATGCAGGTTGAAATCTTCACTCAAATGTGACATGGGTAAAAGGCATACAGTATAGAGGGACTCTAAGAAGAAATCTTACAGTTGGAAATAGTTGAATGGCCTTAAATTGGGGTGAAAGGGGCACATTGTAATCTCATTTTTAGGAAACCTACAACAGGCCTTATAGGCTGTTCTATGACCCATATTAGATTCTGAAATCTCCATGAGTGTTGGTCCTCACTACTGTTTTCCTCCACTCAGTTTTGCTGTCTCCAAACTGGGCTCAATTGGATTTCCTAAGGCTCTTTTTGCCTTGCCTTCTTTTCCGTGGAGACTGGTGACAACATTCCACTCTGCAGCATTTGGGCTTGCTGCTTTTGTGGGGTAAGTAAAACTGTTCCCATTATCTTGCTTATAATCTATGAAGAATATGTTGGATTATTTAGTATGAAAGGTCTAAGGTATTATTATTTTTAGCAGCATCACCTAGTTGAGGAATGGATAAGAAACATCTGGAATTTACCTGTCTTCCCCTATTGACTCTGTTACTTGTGATTCTACGATTTAAAAAAAAAAAAATCTTGGAAAGAGTAATAGTACAGAATTTAAAAAATATCTCTTCTTTATCTCCCAACACATCATTAAGCTTTGGATTCGCAGAAGCAAAATGGCCTTAGATGATGAAGATATAGATTATGGACTGAGGGCTACATAATTAAACATGTAAGATATCAAGGTAAACTACCAGAATACATAAAGAGGATAATTTCTTTAGTCAGCAAATGGGCAATAACAGGAAAAGAATTTTTGTCTTGGGATAGAGAGCAGTTGTATAAACATATGATGCAAAGGCTTTTTCAAATAGACATAACATTGCCATATGTTCCATCCGAAAACTGCAGAGGGACTTGGGAAAATCAGAATGATTTAAGATCGCCTATATACATCTCTGCCACCACTTGGTTAGCTGAGCCCAAGCAGCTAAAAGTAAGGAGTGTAGTTAAATAGGGACATGTCGAGAGACCATAGTGTGCCCCAGAGATTGTTGTGTTGAGATAAAGAAAGCTATCAACCATCACCGACAAACTGCTGCTTTCCTTAAGATATGGTAGAGTGCGTGCACTACCACTGGTCGCTCTGTTCTGCGGTGCTCATGGAATGCCTTCCTACAGATTCAGGCAGGAGCTGCTTAACATGGCGAAAGAGGTCTGGACTGTGGGAAGCATGTGTATTTGCCCTTCTTCAGTGCTTAGTTGTGAGAAAGAGACAATGTTGCCAGGGTGTCAAAAGACCACTGAAGTAAACAGATCCCTCTACACAAAGGGAAGGCAGGGAAGGACACAGGCACAATGCAAACAACAGCACCTTGATACCAAGTACAGGCTGTGTCTGCACAATATCAAATCAACCAATGGAAGAGTGAAAAATTTAACACACATTAATGTTTTGTCTGCATAACCTAGCCAGTGTGTTTGTTTTCTCTTTGTGACTGGAGGGAACAACTGTTT
The DNA here is from genome assembly GCA_004363605.1 of Indri indri. Classification (NCBI taxonomy): domain Eukaryota; kingdom Metazoa; phylum Chordata; class Mammalia; order Primates; family Indriidae; genus Indri; species Indri indri. The sequence goes on from RJWJ010000169.1 coordinate 211,299, forward strand.
TTTTATATCATATAGGTACAGCCACTGTGTAAAAAACTGGTACCTGAAGATGAGCCATTGAATGTCAGTGGTATAGACCACCACTCTGCATTTCATAGAGTGTCGGGGGTGGGGGGGATGAGATTGACGTGAGAAGCATATTATTTACTAGCAGTATGGATTGAAATGGGAGATCTGTTCCACTGAGGTGGTTTCATTAATCTTCACGTGGTCTGATTAATCAGTAAGATGCCCAGCAATGATCCTTCCGAAAGTTGTTTTTCCCCCATTCAGAGGATCAGATCCATTAATACACAGATCTTTTTACTGTCTAATTATTTAATAAAGAGGATAAAGTAATGACTTTTCCCGGCCAGAATTAATCAGGTGGCCCTTGAAACTTGAATTTAGCTGCTCATTCCTCAAACATTCCCTTCAAGTTGCCTCTATTGCTATCCACAGTCTTTCCTCAAAAATAAAAACAAAACAAGATCTGTGTAATTTGAAACTACTCAACCATAAGAATATAAATAATATTATATTGAGCCAAACCAAGATACTCAAAATGATGTCCCTGAAACATGCATTCATACATGCATGCATTTTCTTGTTTATTTTTCACTCTGCACGGCACTTGATGAACTCTCAACTGGAAATCTTTCTTCAGTGATAAAAATCCTCACAATTGTTTCTTCCTATGTTTATTCCCCATCACATTCTATTTTTCCTGTAAGTCCTACACGATGGATGGTGAAACCCCCAGGTCTCCCCTTTGTATCTCTGAAACGCCTCCCCTCACTCAGACTCACTGATTCATTCATCAGGTGTAGCCAGGACACTGCTCAACCCACTTAATGAATTTTTCATTTCAACAATCATGTTTTTCATTTCTAAGAAGTTTTAAACTGCCAGATTTTGTTTCTTGAGTACCACTTGTAGTTTAATAATCTCTTGTTCATCTGTCATGTTTACAGAAAAACTTCTTTATCTCTCTGATGATATTATCTATACTTAAAATCATTTTTGAATTGTTTCTATTATTTGTCATTCCTGGGGTATACAATTTTTCTGCTTGTTGTATTGGTGGTCTCTCTTTCACTCTGTTGGCTGCCCTCAGATATTGGGTAGTTCTTGGGTTGTTCACTGCCTTATTTAATGTTCCCTCAACACAGAGCCTGTCAATTGGTTGTTAAGTAGTTTATTTGAAAGGAATCCCAAGGAGACGCAATGAGGGTGAGATATAGAAGGAGGAACAGTCAATTAAGAGAGCATTAGGGGTTGCTCAATTTCCCCCAGGACCTCTAAGAAGCATATAGATTGCCTCTCAGGACTGTTTGCTAAAGGACTCTCATCCCCATGAGTTGAGTGTTGCCCTTGGGCATGCTGACTCCCTCACACTTTTGACTCTGTTTTCCTATAGGCCAAAGGGGTCCCCTCAGTTCTGGAGAAGGCCCTGGGGCATTAAAGAAAAGATCTGTATTTCAGGTAGGACCTGGTCGTGTGTGCCCAGACATACATGAAACTGTACAAGGCTGCTGCAGCTGAAATCAGAGGTGGCCAAAGGATCCTGCTTGACACACTTTTATGTGGAGGAATTCTCAAGCATGTGTCCTGGGTTGTGATAGTTCCTGATAGAATGACCTTTCTGCAAGAGTGGCCTTTGGGCAGTGTCGTTAAGCCCAATCTTTTAGCAGAAGCATCTGATTTGGCCTGGCAGTGAGGGCTGCCCACCTACTGCTGTTTTTTCAAAGTGCCTCTTTTTTACTGGTCCACAGGGAGTTCTCATTCTTGCTTTTAGAAATGACTATGAATACTTTATATTTTTAAATGCTCTCTAAAATATCTCGCGGGAGAGAAAGATTTCCACCTGTGCTCAGCCGTCTGCCTAATGTGTAAATTACTCTCTTTTATCATCCATCTTAAAGCATCACTTCCAAGATCATGGAGATTCCCCCATTTTTCAGCAACCTTGGGTTTCAAGAACATGCTCACATTGACAATATTCATCTCTACCTGGTTTCACAACTGCTATCATCTCACTTGTATTCAAACTGGTAATTACTGGAGGTGACTCCCTGATCCTCTGAAAAAGCCTCACAAGGACTGTTCAGGTCAGTCCATCTAAAACATTCCAAACCCAGGACTCAGAAATACTTTATTAAATATTTGATATCTTCACCCTTTTCCCATTAAATAAGATTGCTTTGAGTTGTTATCATGTTGTGTTACTTTGCTAGGGCTGCCATGACAAAGCACCACAGACTGGGTAGCTTAAACAGCAGACATTTATTTTGTCACAGTTCTGGAAGCTTTAAGTCCAAGACAAGGCATTGGCAGGGTTGGTTTCTCCTGAGGCCTCTCTCCTTGGCTCATAGATGGCTGTCTTTTCCTGTGTCTTCATATGATCTTCTCTCTGTACTTATCTGTGTCTAAATCTCCTCTTTTTCTAAGGATCCCAGTCATATTGGATTATGATCCACTCTAATGCCTAATTTTAACTGAATTACCCCTTTAAAGACCCTATCTCCAGCACAATCCCATTCTGAAGTTTTGGAGGTTAGGACTTCAACATAGGAATTTTGGAGAGACACAATTCAGCCCGTAACACATTCTATTAAGAATTCTCCAGATTTTACTCCAGCATTGTTCAAATACAATGAAACATTATTCCAATCCCCATTTCACTTTCAATAGAAGGGGTTACCATTGCCACAGACTTGGAAACCATGGTATTATTTTCTCCAATTTTCACTAGAAAAACATTTCTCTTAATAATTCTTTGAAGTGTGCAGAAAGGAGCACAAGAACATATAATAACTGAGAGGATAAAGTCTTTAGGTCAAATCTAAATACAGCAAAACCTCTTTAATATGAGCTAATATTCTTCAACTTATGTGAAAGGATAAAACTAAGTTTTACAATAGTTTGAAATTTATTTTTTAAATAATATATACATCCTGTTAAAAAAAATTAACCAAACAGTTCAAAGGGATATAAGTGTAAAAAGTGTCTTCTCCCACCTCAACCCTCAGTTCCCACTTGTCCTTCCCAGAAGCAACCACTATTATCTGTTTCTTAATTATCACTCCAGAGATACTCTGTGGGAATGCAAACATGTATATTAATGCATCCTTTTTGCTTTATGCAGTTGGGGTATACTTTATACACATTTTGTATCTTGCTTTTCCAGTTAACAATCTTTGAGATTATGCCGTATCACGGAAGAAGCTACAACCAATTATTTTCAAAGGCTGCATAATATTATGTTGTATGGATGAACAAATAACTTTTTAGCCATACCCTTCTGATGGACCTTTAGGTTATTCCAGCCTTGTGTTACCATCAGTAACGCTATATGAATAGCCTTCTTAATACAACTTTGTACATATGTGTAAGTACACTTGAAGGATAAATTTCTACCAGTGAAACTGCAAGTTCAAATGTTATGTGTATTTTTAATTTTGAAATACATTGAGAAATTTCTCTTCAAAGAGTTGGCATCCCTTTCGAATCCCACCAACAATCTATGTGAATATTTCCTCACATCTTGTTAATACAGACTATCATCAAACTTTTGAACATGTGTCAATTTTTTGGCAAATAGTGGTATGTTATTATTTTTCTAATTTGCATTTCTCTAATTATAGGCAAAGTTGGGCATCCTTTTTCTACACTTAAAAAAATTATTTCTTCTTGAAAAAGCTATTTGTTCATAATTTTTGTCCATTTATCAATTGTTTTTCTTTTCTTAATTACTAAATACGTTTTAAATAACCATAATGGAGTATTTATTATTTCTAGAACAAATATTAGATGAATAATACAGGTTTCCAAGTCTTAAGTCTCCTATGTCTGACTTGATAAATAAATAACAGGGAATAATAGATCCACCACTAGCTAAGGAGTCTCAGTGCTATCACTATTGCAAAATATTTTAATAATCTGAATAAATGGAGAGATACACCATGTTCACTGATGAAATGAGTTAACAGTAAAAGATGTCAGTTCTCCATAGCTAATTTCTACATGCAATGCAATTCCAACAAAAATTCCAAGCAGAATTTTTTGAGGGACTCTACAAATTCATTCTGCAATGTCGTGAAAGAATGAAAGTATACAAATAGCCAAGTCAATTTTGAAAAGCAGAGCAAAGAAAAAGAAGCATGCTCTATCATAGAGCAATATATCTAAAAAGCTTCAGTAAGAAAAGCAATAAAGAGTAAAAGAAAGTTGATCAACAGAATATAAAAGATCTCAGGAAAAAAATAGGAAAATGGCATATTGTTTAGAAAATAATATAGGGAAAACTCATGCACTCCACAGAGAAAAATAATCTTGAATTTCTATATTTGCCATATTCAAAGTGGATGCCAGACAAAATAAAGACCTAAATACGAAAGGTAAAATTAAAAATGGAACCCTGGTATATTGTTGGTAGGAATGTAAATTAGTACAGCCATTATGGAAAACAGTATGGGAAGTTCCTTAAAAAACTAAAAATAGAATTACCATATAAACCAGCAATCCCACTTCTGGGTATTTACTCAAAAGATTTGAAATCAGTTTGTCAAAGAGATGTCTGCACCCCTATATTCATTGCAGCACTATTCACAATAGCCAAGATTATGGAATCAACCTAAGTGTACATCAACATATGAAAGGATAAAGAAAATGTGGTATATATACACAATGGAATAATATTCATTCTTTAAAAAGAAGGAAATTCTGTCAGCTGTGACAACATGGATGGAATTGAAGAGCATTATGCAAAGTGAAATAAGTCAGACACAGAAAGACACACCCTGCTTGTTCTCCCTATATGTGAAATCTGAAACAATCAAACTCACAGAAACAGAGAGTAGAATGGTGATTACAGAGGCTGGGATGTGGGGAAAATGGGGAAATGATAGTCAAAGGGTACAACATCTCAGGAGGAATATGTTATTTTTCTTTTTTGAGTTCTGTTGCACAGTGCTGTGAATATTTGAGATGATGGATATGTTAACTAGCTTTATTTAATTATTCTGCATTATAGTCATAAACTAAAACATCACTTAATACCCCATAAATTTATATAATTATAAATTGCAAATCTACAATTCAAAAATACTCTAGAATTAAAAAATAAATAAATAAAGCTAATAGAAGAAAATGTTGACATGCTTGAAACTTTGGGGGTAGGACGGGACTTCTTCAATAGATGCCCAAAGCACAAAATGTCTAGCTGTCTATAAAATAAAGAGCATTGTAGACACAGTTAATGGGCAGATGATGGTTTGGGAGAAAATATTTGCAACTTCTAAAACTGAGACAGGATTAATATTTATAATATGCTACAAACTCCTGGTCACCAAGGCCTTCTGTGGAAGCTATAATTATCCATTTACTTCAAAATTGCACAAGAGCATACCAACATACCCAGGTGGAACTTCCGGGTGCTAAATAAATTCTTTGTCACTGTATTCGGTACTAGAGGCCCTATATCCTCCTGAGTCCCAGTTGGTCTGGTGTGGTGTTACATGGGGTCCCACGCTGGTGGATCGAACACTCTGTAAACTCTCAGACAGTGGTGCTGGAAAGGCTGTGAGAGAAGGAAAGAATATGTGTCTATTTTAGTGAAAACAAATCGGTGTCCATTTCAGGGTGGAGGATTTTGAGGTACTCCACTTGCCATCAAGAGACGGTGCCAGGCCGGGTGCGGTGGCTCACTCCTGTAATCCTAGCACTCTGGGAGGCCAAGGCGGGTGGATTGTTTGAGCTCAGTAGTTTGAGACCAGCCTGAGCAAGAGCGAGACCCCGTCTCTACCAAAAATAGAAAGAAATTAATTGGACAGCTAAAAATACATACAGAAAAAATTAGCCCGGCATGGTGGCGCATGCCTGTGGTCCCAGCTACTTGGGAGGCTGAGGCAGTAGGATTGCTTGAGCCCAGGAGTCTGGGGTTGCTGTGAGCGAGGCTGATGCCACGGCACTCTAGCCAGGGCAACATAGTGAGACTCTGTCTCAAAAAAAAAAAAAAAAAAAAAAAAGAGACGGTGCCAGTTGGCAGGGGCTCAGTCTTGGTTTCTGCTGCTGGCAGGCAGCTCAACTTTCAGCAATGACAGTAGCTGGACAGCCTGGGTTAGTAGGAGCCCAGGCTATTGGGGCCTATGCATAGCTTCCATCCCTGTCACTGTGGCTATTTCACTCCCATGCCCATTGTGCCAGGCACTGAGATAGTTGATGACACAGCTGGTTCACACCACCTGACCAAGTTATTGTGCCAGCTTGGTTGTTTAGAGCTTCCTCCATGGCAGATGTTCTCTGGTGGGCATTGTCATATTGTAATATTTTCACATCTCATGCCCACTCCCATATGACAAGGCATATGCTTCTACCCCAGACCATGTTGTTCCAGATCTTCCAGTCATGCTCTTTCAGGGCCCTGATGAACTGCCTAAATTATTTGCTATTGGCTTAAGTTCATATATACTCAAACCTTGGGCCACTTCTCTTTCTACCTTAAGAAGATGACCAGGTGTACCACCCAAAATTTAGCCCATTTGTAGGATTTCCCCTTACAAATACACTTTAAGGCCATCTGTGATTGAGCTGTGTTGTGGCTTCTATTCTTGTTATCCACTGCTATATAACCCAAAATGTAGTGGCTTAAAACAACAATATTTGCTTTTCTCATGTATCTTAAATTTGGGTAGGGCTTGGTGGGAACAGCTTGCCTCTGCTCCATGTAACAGGTGGGGCAGCCAACAGCTAGGGCGGAATCAGAGAAGGGTTAGTTGCTCACTCACACGTTTGCTGGTTGATGCTGGCTGCCTGCTGGGCCCTCAGCTGCTGCTAAGGTTGAAAGACCTGCACATGGCCTTTTAATACAGCCATTTAGCTTTCTCAAGGCACGGTGGCTTGGTTCCAAGATCAAGCAAGGACCTCAAGAATAAGGAAGAGCCAGGAGGGAAATATAGCACCCTTTATGACCTAGCCTTGGAAATCATTCTGTGTCACTTTTGCCCCATTCTATGTTAGAAGTGAGCTAGTAAGGGCAGCCCATGTTCAAGGAGAGGAGAGTTAGACTCTGTCTTTTGATAGGATCAAAAGAATGTTATAGAATGTCAAAGAATTTCCACCACTGCTTATGCTCCTGACCACCAGATTCCTAACATTTCCTTAATAAGATTAGTCCCTAATCTTCATAGCACTCATCTCAGACCCTCTTAAGCTCATGGGTCTTAACCATGCCTTCCAATGTTCCAGCTACTTCTTGCTACATTTAGTCAAGTTAGCATATCATTGATGTAGTGGAAACATGTGATGTTCTTCAGGATGTCTAGATAGTCCTGGTCTCTTCAGACTTTATTAAGACAAAGGGCTGGATTATTCATATTTATTATGTACAGACTGTAAATGAGTACTGTTTTCTTTTCCAAGTGAATGCAAACTATATCTGGTCCTCTTTTCTGATTGAAGTGGAAAGAGTACACCACCAGATAAGAGGCCACGTCCTACATTCCTGAAGTCATCTTAATGTGCTGTAAAAAAGATACCACCCAGGGCACTGCAGATGAAATGAGGCTATAGTTGGTTGTATTTGAAGTAGCCTCATGTCATCCTTCAGCCTCCATCTGACTTTTGTAGGTGCTGGACTTGTGAATTAAATAGAGATATGCTAGGGATCACTTCTGAATTATTTAGGTCCTTAAGGGGTACATTATTTCTGCTATCCAGCACATCCCAAGGTCACAATTCTTCTGTAATTACTACGTTGGTGGGGTGGGCACAGTTTCAGAGCTTGCCTTACCTCACTATGACAGCTCTTATCTTACAAAAAAAGAAATTCGTACGGGTGTCTGCCAACTCCCAGTTATGTCCATTCCAGGGGCCCATTGGATCTTCCATGAGCCTGACCGGGGCCAAAATTACATTGATTACTTAGTTCCCATATGGCACTCAACAATGGGGCTGTGAGGACTCTTAAGATCCCTTTGAGGAAGCACTGGGGACATTCATACCCTATACTCTGCAACAGTAGTGCAGGGTCCTCCTCCTGGGAATCTGTCTTCCCTCGCAGTTCAGTAAATTTCAGGTCAGAAAACTGGCTCAGTTTCAGAAACTGGACAAAAAGATTTTATTTGGGCAACTATGTTTAATCTCCTAATCAACCATCCTTAGTTTCTTTTGCCTGTACACATTGTGCAATACCCTTGCTGGCTTTCTGTCCAGCTTATCTCTAGGGACACTGTGTTCATTAATCATCTCCATAGGTCCCTGTAGATCATGGTTCTCTGGCTGCCACTCTGATCTACCACTCGGGTCTGCCACTCATGGAAATAATCACGTCTGACTTGCTTCTGATAGTTAAATGCAACCACCTCAGTGTCTCTGAGCCAGACATCTCATGCCTCTATTATTTTGAGATCCTATAATCTTTATTATTATCAGTAAGCCCAGCTCTAAAATGTTATTCTGGTTATCCCTTTGTGCATAATGGTAAAACAACGATCATTTTATTATGCCTCATGATATTGGGGTTAGGAATTTTGGCAGAGCTCAACTGAGCAATTCTTCTGTTTCAATTGACATCAACAGGTGTCACTCTGTGTCATTCACCTGGCTGCTAGAGTGGTCTAGAAGGTCCCAGATGGCTTCATGCACAGGCATAATGATAGCAGGGATGAATGGGCCCTTCCCTCTCTATGTCGTCTCATGGGGTTATCTCTCTGGCACGGTAGTTGGACCTTTTACACGTTGGTTCAAAGTTCTAAGAGCAAGTGCTCCAAGAGGCCAGGAAAAAAACAGCAAGGTTTTCTTTTCACCTTGCCTTGCAAGTCCCAGAACTTCATTTCCTCTATTTTCTAGTGATAAAGAAGGTCACTAAGGCCAATCCAGATGCAAAAGAAAAATTAGATTCTACATCCTAATCAATGAAATAGTAAAGTATTTGAAGCCACTTTTAATCTATCACAAATAATATCTTACTGTCAACATGAGATTAGAAAAGAAAATCACTTTGGGGAGACAAATTTCCATAAGTCTTTCAAGTTTCTGCACATCTTGTAAGCAGAAGCACTGACTGCCCCTGTTACAGATTATCTTTTCAAAGGCATTTGTATAGCAATCAGCCTTGGAATCTAGAGATACTGTCTCTCCCAGGGACAAAAGTCAGGCAGGCTTACTGTCTGTTAAAAAGAGAAACCCTAAACTCAAGGTTCCTCTCCTGTAATGCAACCCATTATGTGTGGAAGCATCACCCGGCCCTCTTTGCATTATTACCCTGAGGGAATTGGACATTGGAGAGCTGATGCAAATGCTAATATTTTCACTACTGCAAATGCTGTGAACAGCAAAGTCTTTTGTCTCTGACCCAGGAGTCTTGTATCTTCTGCAAGCAACTCTGACATTATTGTAGGCTAACTTGTCAACTTAGAAGTAGGGTAAAATCTCGTATCCTTAAAAATTCTTAACACCACTGTTGAGCTCCTCATACATACCGGTGTACCTCTCAACAGCCTCACTTCTTCGGTAAACAGAGTATCCTCCCAGCCTTCCCATGGAGGATAGTCATCAGTTAGGGTTTCAAATCTTTCAGAGACTATTCACTCTACAAGCCTACATCTCTCAGTCTTTTGGTCTTCTTCCACCTCTTCCACGGCAATTCTAGCATTTATACTTCATATCGTATGGTCCATCGTTTTCTCCAAGCTTCTAAGAGGCATCTTAGTGGTGCGTTTAAACCATCTCCCAGGATCTTGGTCAGGTACTAAATTCCAAATCCCAGGAGAGTGCACCCGCATTAATAAGGTCTCCCTTATTCAACTTTGTGCTCTGCTTTTCCAGTCCAGCATTCTCAGAAACCAGTCCCATATGAACTCTCTCAGCTCCCGCTGGCAAAAATTGGTTAGATCCTACTTTCCCTTCATGGCATGCTTCCTTTTTTTCTTTCATAGATCTAGTATTTCCCCAGCTGGGTTATTTTGTAACTTTACCTGAGTCATTGGTCTGGTAGCCAGGAGGAGAAATGGGGGAAAGTTCTGATGGGGAGACTATTTATCTGCCAGGTAGAGTCCTTTGCATAATCTCCAGCTAGAGTGCCAGCCTCTAGCAGAAAGGAGTAGGCCACTTCAAAATTCTCAAGTGCGTCCACCAACCAAGATATTTCAGGGTCCCATTCTTTCCCAGTTTGTGCCCTGGTCTTGGCACAGTAGACCTGCCTAGATTGACAACTAAAACTTCTATGAAGTTCTTCCCACTTTTATGTTTGAGTCCTGGGCTTGGGCTTCAGCTTCTTCTGTTCTCCAGGAGCCAAAAAGCCCTTCTTGATCTCATATCTATCCTTTAGTTGTTGATTAGTCAATCTTCACCATTCATTATTTTTTCCTAATGCATCAATTTCCTCTAGCAATAGAGATTGAATTTTCTTGTTTGTACAATTACCATTTCTCCTATATTTCTTAAATGTTGGAATACACATTTAAGATGTTAAATATGCATTGTGCCCACATGTGAATTTCTTTTCATTGGTGCATCATTTCAGTTCAGTTCATTACTAATGAAAGTTCTAATAATTTCACTGGTCCCTTTTGCAGGGGCTAGTCATGATCAGCCTACCACCAGTATGGAGTCCACATTGATGGTGGCCAGAGGGAGTGATCCAGCTCTAGAATCCTCTCTTAACATCTGCTTTTCAAACCATCCTACTCTTGATGCTAGCTGTTGGAGATTGTGTTCCTAAGGAGGCAGGTTCTGAGATGGAGATTAATGTGAAGAACATTTGTTACAGAATGTTCTCAAGATCAACACAGGTGAAGGAGAGGGAGGACACAGGATTGGATAGAGGGAGGAGGTGGGCTGCAATGCAGTCTCCACAAAGGCGTCACCTGACCCCACAGAGAACCCTGTAGGTGGGATGGTCCGTCTGAGTTGTTTCAAGTTAGTGTGGGGGAGCGGGGCCGACATGCCCAAATAAACTAGTTATTGGATGTAGACTATTTCTGGAAAGGTGCATAAACTTGGACAAGGCCACTCTCTTCCCCCAAGGGTAATTCCTGGAAAGGGCTGACAGCTGAGAGCCATCAGCCAGCAGCATTCCCAGCTCCTGGAGGAGCAAGTCCATTCTTGAGGGAGTATCTGGGTGTACATCACAGTACCCACCACATAAGTACAGAAAGACATCCAGATTCCCTCATAATCAGAAAATTCAAATTTAAACCATTAGCTACCTCTTACCTCCATCAGATTGTCAGCAATAAGGGGAAACAGGAATCTTCATGCAGTATTGACAGAAATATAAATAAGTACAGGTATTCTGAAAATGATCTGGCAGTGCTTGAGAAAATTAAGTAGACATATGCCCATGCCCCATCAATGCCATTAACAGCTCTCACACAGGTCTGTAAAGTTACATGAACAAGAACATATTCATGACAGTGTTGTCTGCAGTAAAGGGATAAACTAGGTATACATCATTAGAGAAATACATGTGCAAAATATAGTGGTTGCAACCATAGAATTCTATGAAGTATTGAGAAGCAAAGAACTAGTTATACATACAGAAACATGAAAAACTATAAAAAAAAAAAGGAACCATAAAGAACTGAGTGAAAAATATGTTAAAATAGCAAAATCTATAGTATAATACTATTTTTGTCAATGAAAAACACATCACAGAGCATATTTTACCATACACATACTCGCATTACAGTACACATATTCACACATTCACATACATCAAACCTATCACAGGGAGTGTCTCCAGCAAAGAGGGCAGGGGAATAGGAAAAGGGAAAAGAAATAGGTGAAAAATAAACAAGATAAAGAGGGGTCTCGCATGGACCAATGATCAACTCAACCCTTTGTACCTGAGGTCCAAAATGAGAACAATAGCAAGTATATTAAACAATTTCATGCAACTCTGCTATAACATTAGTTTAAAATTAAAAATCCAATAGGAAGAAAGTTAAATTGTTTAGTAGAGTGGTCCTAGAAAAATTCTCTCCAATTGGAAAGACACCTCACATGGCTTTACATGTAGGATGATGCAGGTTCTTACTTAGACAGTCGTGGATATCCACAGTTGCTAGAACATAGAGGTATTCTGTAAGTTCTGAGTGCATCGAGTAAATAAACAAATAAGTGAATGAATGAACAAGTGAATGAGTGAATGTCTGACTAGATAATTAAATGAAATGAAGACGAGAGGCTGACAACAGGTACAAGAATAAATCACACTGTGGAAGATAAACTAGCCAATCAATCCTGGAGCCAAAAGTAGTTTCTTCTCTAAAAAGAACACAGAAGAGCTAAAATAAGAATCTAAAGGGAGAAAACTTGCATCTGGTCATCCTAGCTCCTTTGTTCAATGAGATAGGCATAGATTTGATCGCGGACAAACACCAATCAAAGCCAACTACACAAGGTGAATTATTTGCCTGTTAAGTAAACTCTAAAAGATTACTTGTTTCTCTTTATTTCATAGAAGAAGAAAAGGAACATGAGCACCCACCCCAACAAGGAGAAGAGAAAGACCCTTCGTCACTTCATGACACACTTCCTTGGGAGAACACAAGGCTCCCCTAGATTCTTTTCTGCTCTGGGAGTCATCATTAATACCCTCACTTCAAATCCCTCCTTTCCATGCTTATCCCAACACACACCACGTGCAGTGCTCCCTTCCCCGGTGGGTAAGCCATCCTTGATATCTCCCAAGGCTTATCAACTGGAACAAACATAATAAAATCATCTGGTCAGCCTAACAAGAGCCTTTGAATCCTAAATCAGTAGGAATTGGAAATAGAAATCATTAACTCCTTTTTCAAGGATGAATCCCAATAGGGATTCTTCCGAAAATTCCCAAGACCTGCCAGGACACGTTCCTGCCCCTCTTATGATCTGTGTCTCTGCATCTTCTAATTTAGTGGCCTCCAAGAAATTCCATTGGGATACAAAGAGAAAATTGTAGAAATTCTTATTACATTTAGTTTCTGTCCCTTTTTTAAAATAAAAGTCTATATTTGTGTGTGCTTTATATTTTATATACTATGTTATTACTGTAGTACAGATATCTACCTTAGATAAATGTGTGTATATATACAAATACATATATATGTATATGTATATATATATATATATATATATATATATACACGTATACATATATAAGCAAAGCATGGTCAAACAATTTTACTGATGAGGTAAGATCCAAAAATCTGGAACCTCTGCCCTTGGACTCCCAGTTTTAGACAGAGTCTTGTCGTTTTTCCCCACTTGGATGATTAGGGAAGTTCTGACTTGCTCCTGACAGCTGTGTTTTCAGCCTTTCTATTGTCTTTGCCTTGGTTCTATTCCTACAAAGTCCTCCCTTTGTCTGGCACATGATCTTTTCCCTCTGTTGTTAAAGCTCTCGTCTCTTCCCCAAACTGAAAAGGTTTTGGTTCTTAGTGTTCTTTCTGAATTTACAATGGAGCTGCCCCACCTCCTCTGGGGCTTGGCTTCTGATCACCATCCCTGGCTGGGTGGGTGGGAGGGGATGAAGTGGGGAGCACAGATCTGCCCTCATTTTCTTGTGCCCCTTCTAGCTTCCTCCTAGCTCCTGTACCCATATAATTGGTCCACTGGTTTCTCACAACATGCTGCAAGAAAAAACACTGCAACCACTTCCTGTGGAAAATGTCCCTCCCACTATTCTAGAGGCTCTCTCCTTACTAGATGTTATAGATGCGAACATCTTTATTATGATGTATCATAGACCTGACTCCAACTTATCTTCCGCTAGGCAGCATAAATAGAATCTCAGTAGAATATTGATGCATATATATGAGAGAGATTCAATTCATAACAAAGAAGGGAAAGGAAAAAATCTAAATAAGATAAAGGCCAATAAAAATCAGAACAAATTATAGACTAAATCAAAGTACTAAAAATAAGTGCTACTATGTGCAAGAAGCTTGGGAATCTGAACATGGCGACTTACCCTTAATAGGTGCTCAATAAATATTGATTATCCTGATTGAACATTATTCATGCAAAGGAGAAAAATAATCTTTTCCTTTATACATTGTTTCTGTGTTTTCATTTAAAAATCCATAAATGTATGATTTTCTTATAATTAGTCACAGAGCACATAACAGAGTCAAGTTTGTATGAATTGAACACCTTCCCACCTGAGCAGTGAGAGCCTGATTTTGGAAAGACATAGAGGCAGTATATTTATAGCTTGGAAAACCATTTTATTTATTGTCCAAACTGGGATACTTCTGAGAGTGTACAAGAAATAGAATGGGATAACAGGTACAATGGGATTATCCCAGGCAAACCAGACATCATACGGTCATCCTATCTATTACTGGCCAAACCAAAGGCAACAGTGATTTGGACCCAACCATGCAGTGACTGGTTTCTCATTAAGCAATTTATTGTCACTCAGCCATTCACAGACCCAGTACTTAAGGGTTAGTCAACACCAAATGGAAAAGAAAATTTTTCGTTTGAATAAATTACTGAAGTCTACCATAATGTTTTTGTTAACCTGTGATCAGAATTGAGTTCTTTTCCTCTTAGTCAGTCACACATTTTATTATCTGATTCTATTCCTAAATTTTATAATTGCTAGCAATCCTTATTTATTTTTTAATTTTTTTTATACATACAACTCACATTTTTCTGAACCTTATTTTCTTAACCTCTCAGCAACTTTAGAAACTCATTCCTACTCACTACTTTTCAAACCACTGTATTTCCTCTGTTTTCCAATACCAAACTCCTGTCCCTGCTCTGCCCTGGTTTCTCTCCTTCTCTGGACCCTGTTATAGTCTATTCTTTCTCCATCTGTTTCTTCTTTTCCCACTTCTGATATACCCTCAGGAAGTCCAATTGGCTCTCCAAGTTTCTGTGGCCATCTACTTGTAGCTGACTCTTAGATCCTCACCCCCTGTCTAGACCTCCATTTTTTCCTGCACTCCAAACATATATAACTGACTTCTCCACTTCGATGTCTCCCAAGAACCCCCAAGAATTGAATACAATTCAGTATGTTCAGATCTGCATTCATCCTCCCAACCATGGCCCAACTACTCCTCCTTCAGTGTTCCCTGTCTCAACGACGGCAGCAACATTAAACCAGAAACCCATGCTTTGTCCTTGACTCCTTACTCTGTTACTCTCCACATCTGTTCGGTCACCAAGTCCTGTCAATTCTATCTCCCAATGTCCTTTTCTCTCCATCTCCACGTCACCAACATTGATTAAACTAGCACCAACTCCCTGTCTCTCAACCAGTCATTCCACCCCAGACTTGCCCCTTTCTCGTTCCTGTTTAGATTGCAGCAGGAGTGATTTCCAACCACGTGAATCAGATCATTTGGCTTTTCTGCTTAAAACTGTTCCCTGGCTCTTAGATGCAGGGACCTCCATGTCCCTGCACTATCTGGCCATACCTGTTTCCCCAGACTCCTCTCACACCTCTTTCCTTTGGCACTGCTTACTGGAGCTTCCTGCACAACCAGGCTCATACTTGCTTCTGGGCTTTAACATATCCTATAGCCACCGTTGGGACATTTTCTGCTTCACCTGGCTCTCTCCTACTCATCCTACTTCTCTGGACCCAAATGTCATTTCCTCAAGGAGACATTGTCTGATCCCAAAACTCTATCATGTTTCTTCCTATGTGCTCCTATGATACACTTTCCTTACATTGGGTTGAAACACATGAAATGGCCTAGTTGTGAGTCAATAACAGTCAAGTAAAAGAAAAGTCATATAGTTCAAGCTAATGCTTGGACCTGCTAGACTGTAAATTTCCTGAGGCTACAAACTTAGTCTATCTTGACACACTGCTTTACACAGTTCCTGGCACATGGTAAATACTCAATGGGTATTTGTTAAATGAGTGAATGAATGAATGAATGAACAAATAATTAACTACATTTTCTTGAAATGGGTCATTTTAATTGGCCTAATCAAAGCTATAACAATTTTCTTTTTAATACTGACATATTTTTTCTGTTGTACAAGTACTTGCCTACTCTAGCTTGATTAAACACTGAATAAATATATACTGAGTTTTTAACAGAGTACAGTTATGTGAACCAATAAACAATATCTTGGTCTACAGGGCACGAACCTGAGTTAATTTTATAAAGGTCACCACTCTTTGTGAGTATGAAAGAAGGCAAAGAATCCAGGAAAAACTGGACTCAAAAACTTGAATAAACTCTAAAATTGTTTAGCCCCTATAGAAAGTCTTATAGTGACACCTTTGAAAATGGGACTCCTGAGGTTCTACTTTAAAAAAGAGCTTCAGAATGGGGTATTTTCAGTAAGGATCATTCAACAGGCCTATCACTTTGAATATTGGATAGCCTCTCAAAAGACAAATATGGGCATGCTAGCACTTTGCTAATTCCCATTAACTACGCACGTCCTTAGAGAATTGCTGCATTAATGAGGAAGGCATTGCCTATGCAGCGCCTGCAAACAGAGGAGTTCGTCTTTGCTTCAGTTCTTCTGACAAGTGTAGTTCTGCTTTAATTATTTATGATCATACACCACAGCATAGGCGCACTCAAGAATATTTTGTATAAGTAATGAAGTTTTAGTAATAAGAGCCTTCACTCCATCTTGCTGCTGTTAAAGCTTACAGAGGAACAGGGTGAGAATTTAAGGTTTTTCTAGATTAGTCAACTAGGAATTAGCAGGATTCCCTAGGATAGAGTTCTAAATAATACAATGAAAATAAATATCTACAAGTACGATTCTTATTTTTTTCAAGCTCTTTAACAGCCCTCTGAAGACCCTAGATGAACCAAAAGGAAAATGATAAGAAATGAAGCATCTAATGATAACAATAATTACGATAATAATATTGCTTATATAACTCTTTATGGATGTGTCTACACAAACATGTGAGATGGATATTGAGACAATTTCTAAATAATTCAGAACAAATAGCTTACAAGTGCTTGGCAGAGAGAGGCTGGGAAGAAGACAGTTCATTTGGTCAGAATCTTCCAGCCTATATTGGTCAAATTTGCTGAATGATTTATCATATTGCTCTTTAAAATTTCCAATGCTACTCTTAAATTCCAATTCTGCACATAATTTTCTTTTGACTAAAGCCAAGTGATTTGATCTCTCTAAGAATAAACTTCTTTTTGTTCAGCAGAGTGAGATGCAGCTTAGACTATTTGCAACATCTTTCCCAGCCCTGGTGTTTTTCGGTCTATGACATTCCTGATCATAGATTTATTGTCACTTATTCCTTCAATAATAACCTATTGAGCAGCACCTACCATATCACAAGGACCAAGGAGAAGTGCATCCACAGAATTGTCTAAAGACAATATTAAGTGTTCCCCACAAAGCCTGTCTTTACCTCCAATCTTTGACCCTTCCACCTCGCACACACATATACCTTGTTTTGTTTGTCATTTGTTTTAATCGGGATCATAGAAAAACATAAAAGGATATACGGATTGTTTTCAGACCCAAGGAGACTTGAAATGTAGGTATGATGTATGCTCCTCCCTTTTTTAAACATTTATTAGATGTACAGTTAACAAATAAAAATTGTATTTATTTAAGGCATACGACTTGATGTTTTGACTTATGTGTACCTTGTGAAAAGATCACCACAATCAAGTTAACATATCCATCACCTTACGTACTTACTATTTTCTTTCTTTCTTTTTTTTGTGTGTGATGAGAATGCTCACATTCTACCCTCTTCACAAATTTCAAGTATACAATCCGGTGACCATGCTACACGTCAGATCTCCAGGATTTATCCATTTTGCGCAGCTGAAACTTTGTACTCCCTGACCACTGCTTCCCATCTCCTCTCCTCCCAGCCCCTGGCAACTACCATTCTACTCTCTGCTTCTATGGATTAAGCCTTTTTTTAGATTCCACATATGGATGAGATCATGCCATGTTTGTCTTTCTGTGCCTGGCTTATTTCACTTAGATAGTCCTTCAGGTCCATCCATGCTGTTGCCTTCTTTTTTAAAGCCAAATTTTATTCCTTTTTATATCTGTACTACATTGTCTTATCCATTCATCTATTGACAGACATTTAGGTTGTTTCCATATCTTGGCTATTGTGAATAAGCTGCAATGAACGTGGAAGTGCAGACATTTCTTTGGGATCCTAATTTCATTTCCTTTGGATATACAGACAGAAGTGAGATTGCTGGATCATATGGTAGTTCTGTCATGATCCTCCCTTTTTTCTCAGTCCTCTTAGGAAGGCTTACTGACCTTGGCCTCCAGAGTCACAGTATTCCTCTGGGTTTCTCGTCTAGCACCAGACCCACATGCAGCCTGCTGTTCTCACTCAGCTAAATTCAAAGCATGTGAGAGTAGGGGACTCCTAGTACTCAATAACCAGAATGGAAATGAAACTACTGACAAAGGCTGTGGGCATTCTGCACCCACGTGCTACTCCCTAACCTTGAAGAACAAAAAGTGAGCCAGAAACACCGTAGGGTAGTAAGATGGCATAAAATGGCTGCACTGAATAATCTTCAGTAGCTAGTGAGAGTGGTCATGTTGAGCTGCCCAAATAGAAGAACAAATAACAATTCAGCTTGGGAAATAAAATGAATGGAAGATACAGAGTAGGAAAAAGACATTGTAAATGACTGGATCTGCTAGATTGAGTTTTTCAGTTATATCATAGCCTTAGCCAACCACACTAAAAGAAAAGGAGAAAGAAAAACTGATCTGAGAAAAATTCGCTGCCTTAAGGATATGTGTTCAGCCTTCACACTGCTGCTGAGCTCAACCTTTGGATAAATAATTATATACTAATAAGAGGTTTTATAGCCTTTTCTTTTGCTGGAAAATTGTATGTGAGACTCCTTAATCTTAAGTATAAAGGAATTTAGAGCTTGAGTCAATACTTCAATGTTTGGTCTTTCTTATAACATCTAATATCCTCATTAATATTTTAAAAAATTGGCAATTTAAAAAATGATTATATTCAACCGTTTGACAAATATTTATTGAATGCCTGTTATGAGTCAGACTGTGTTCTTAAGAGAGGACTATGCTACAGGGACAAAGCAGACGTGGTCCCTGACCTAATGAAGCTCAGTCTGTGGGGGAGACAGGCAATAAACAAACAAAATAAGTAAATATGGAATTGCAATTTGTGAAAAACCAAACCTGGGTTTTCTGAGAGAGCCTAATGGTGACAGGGGTAGGGAGCATCTAATTAAGGAAAGATTTCCCTGAGGAAGTGACAGTTGATCTGAAACCTAAGGGATGAGAGGGAGTTCGTAGGGGATGTATAATTAGGGCACATGCCAGCTACCAACCATGCTGGCATTGGAATAGGCTCGACATATGGAGAGAACTTCCTGTGCCTGCACGTGGAGGTTTACATTTTTGAAAAGTTGCTTTGTTTATAAAAATAAAATGAACGCTTGGTGATTTTCAGGCAGAAAGAGACTGATGAGATGGGAATAACTTTGATTGAACCAGAATAGTCTGGTTTGTTGTCAAGGTCAAAACACTCACCTCTGAGTAGTAAAATGCCTTCCTCTAGATATTTGTCTTATTTTCATGCTCGGTTTTAAAAATTATATCTAAAGAGCTTCAAAGATACTTTCTATAGCCTTCTTTAGTAGTTTACTCCAATACTGAACTACCCTCAGTATTAATATGTTTCTTCATAGCACACTCATCACGCTTTTTGTTTGTGTCTCCAGTAAGACTACATGGGGATGTGTACACACATATTCACATAACAAAATCTAATCACCACTGTCTGCACAACAGTCTTTTGTATAATTTAAAAGACTATTAGCAAACTTTCCTTCTCTTTTCTCTAGGACATACTATAATACAGGTCATTATGAGTGTCGATAATTATTCTGGAGCATTTGTGCAGCTTCTGTTCTAGTCTTCATGAGTAGGAAATCAGCATTTTGTACACACATACACACCAAAAAAAAAAAAAAAGAAAGAAAAAAAGAAAAAAAAACAAACACTGGACCAAAAAACAACACAAAGAGGCAATGAGTTAGGCAATGAGTTACAGTTTAACCTGTGAAATGGGGCACAAACCAATTGTCATCTTCAAAATATCCCTGTAGAAAAGCTATCTAGCACTACAAAGTCTTAGTGCTCCTCCATGATCACTTCCCAAGGCTGTTCTCTCTTTTCAGATTCCTTTTCTCCCCTTCTGGCCTAGTGTCACACTTGCATTACCAGGGTTACTCATTTATATTACTAACCTAAACCTTTTGGTAATGTCTTTTGTTTCATCTTATGAATTACCACCGCATGCACTCAACATTAACATTTTCCTCCTATATTTATTCATTAACGCTGCAAAGACTCTCTCATTTAAAACCAAATTCTTTACCTGAAAAACAGTAAATAGAGCAAAGGTGTTCCTGAAAGGCAATATTGCTTTTATGTAATTATATAATTGTATACGTATTGTGCTTGTAATTTTCCTGTATTTATGTGCCTGTTCAATTTCCATCTTGTTTCTCTATTACCATATGTATGCAACGTGCTTATGCATGTGTCAAAACAACACAACATATAAACTCAGAACAGGTTCAATGAACTGTTTCAGCTGCTTTTTCTTCTCATTTCCTTCTACTCGCTTCAGGAATCCTTGGGCTTTGACAATGGGAATTGCAAAACCCTCAGGGCAAGTCCCTTTGTGGCTCATTCTGCATCTTATTTAGCGCTGGTATCCAGAGGCTATAAGTAATTCTGAACAGGCCAGTGTCACAGCTAGCTCAGGTGACTCGCAGACATCATTCAAACGTGTGGATATTCTCCCTAACTTCGCTAGAATCAAGTGTCAGTCATCAAGGACTAACGTGGCGGGGAGGGCAGTTCAGCAGCACTGGAGTTCAGTCCCAAGTGCAGGCACGTGGATATCGCAATGTGACCAAATTTGGGGCTCAGTGAACGACTCTTCATTCTCCACTCAGAGCAAAAGAAAAGGCTTCAAGTGCAGCAGGATGGATTCAAGTTAGGGACAAAGATAAATCCCCGGAGAACATGGGTTGGTAAACACTGGAATACGTTACCAAAGGAAGCAGACAAATATGTTTTCCTTAGTGACTTTATATATATATTTTTAGGTCTATTTTGTCCAGCGCCCAGAGACAAATGGTCCTGTTCAAACCCAAGGAAACATGTGTGATGACCTTTGATGTATACCTGGCGTCTCAGGTCTCTCCGTAAATGTCGCTTTTTTCCTTAGAGAGGCCTTTCCCTCCCATCCATTCTAATTAGATCCGCCCTCTTTGTCTTTCTTTTATTACCCTGTTATTTTCCTTTCCATCTCTTATAACAACTTGTAATTATACATTTATTGACTTGTTTTTTCTTTGGAGAGCCAGTTGTTAAGCATTTGCCAGCACACGACTGCTCCTAATCATCCTTCCTGCTTCTCTCTTTGCTCCCACATAGCAGGCAAATGGATCCTCTAAACACTAGAATCAGCTCAAGCCGTCTCCCGCTCAGAAACTCCCAGTGGTTTCCCATCTCACTCCGTTAGAAACCAAAATTCTTACCATGGCCAAAACGTCCCCATAGGATCCGCCAAGCCCCACTCTCCTTTATTTGACCCTGTCCTTTTTACCCTATGGCTCACTCTATTCCAGCCACACTGTGGCTCTGCTGGTCCTCAAACGTCCGTCTGCGCAGGCTCCACCTCGGGGTCACTGCATTTGTTTCTCCCAGACAGAAGTGTGGCCCCTCCCTCACTTCGCGCATGTCCCCCTTTCCATGCTTGTCACCTGATCAGAGCCACTGTCTCTGAGTTTTCTGTACAAAGCAGCACCCTCACTACTATGCCACTCTCCACTCCCTTATTTTTCCTGTAGCAGGAGCCATTGGTTTACACTGATCCACTTCTCGCCTCTCCTCCCCTCTGCAAACTACCTTTGCTTGGTTCCCATTGCTGAGTGCCGGCGAGGTTTAATGGGAGGCATGATGTGTTCGAGATTGGAAGCAAGAAAGAACAGAGAGGTCAGCTCCTCTAGCTCTCTCCCTATCTCCTTCTCTCTCTCTCTCCACACACAGACGCACACCCCACTTTCAGATGGCATTGCCAGCAGTGACCCGGTCTCCGCCATGATTTCAGACTCCCACGAACAACTCCACCCTTGGTGGTCCCAGGCTCTGGCTCCTGGGCTCTGGTAATATCACCTTTCCTGTCATTCCCCAGCCCTAGAGATGATGGCAGCTAATCTTGGGATTGATGCCCAAATGCCTCTAAACCTCTTGAACACTTCAAAAATATTGGAAATACACTAGTCATATTAAATTCCCTGTTTTGAAACACCTGGAATGGGTTCAGTTTCCCTGATGAGCACTTAATGGCACCCCCAGTTATCTTCCCCACTGAGCCAAGGGAGAGTGATAACTAGTTACTCATCTGCACCAGGCACTCTTGTTCCCACTTTTCATGGGGGTTGCTGCACTTCCTTAGAGGGGCCTTTTCCTCCCAGCCATTCTAATTAGATCTCCCCTCTTTGTCTTTCTCTGCTACCTTGTTATTTTCATTGCCATCTCTTATAACGACTTGCAGTTATAAATTTATTTACTTGTTTATTTACATAATGTCTCCCTCCCCCACCCAACTAGACAGAATAAGGATCTTGCCTCTCATTCAACACTCTTTCCCCAGCTCCTGCTACCATGTCCAGTCCACAATAGATGAACTAGAAATATTTTTTTTACATTAAGTAAAACAATGATTTTGGACTGGATTTCTCATTGTAACCATCATAATACTATGGACCCAGTAAAGTTCTCAATAAATATTTGTAGAGTTGATTAGTATATTTGGCTTTCTCTGAAAAATTCACCAGGACTGCCATTATAACAAGGTTTTCCATTAATCCTGGAGGATCTATCTTTAATGGTATTCCCCGTATACGTGCATACTCGTTTATACATTTCTGCATATTACCATGAAGGAGACTTCATTCTCAGGACACAACATTAAAGCAAGTAAAACAAAGGTATTCATATGATTTAAGTATGCTCACTTGCCCACTATGGCAAAAATGAAGAGAGAGCTCAACATGGAACTGTGCACAAACACCAGGGTTTTTCTTCTCAGAGTTTTTTGTTGCTATTGTTTTTTTGCATTGTTTTAGATTTTGGGGTTTTTTTTTTTTTTTTTTGGAATTTCATATTTTTTTTCTCTGATCTAAAGTGGCCTAAGCTATCAAAGAGTAAGATCAAATTTGTGCTTGACAATTTCCTTTTTGTTGTAAACAGTTACCATGTTTGGGTTGTGTTATGGATTTTCCACGTGTGTCAATTGGTCTTTGTAATGCCCTAAGCTCTGTTCTTGCTGCTAAAGTAAAGAGAAAGCCTCAACGAACACAGGGAAGTCTATCATGCATCACTTTTTTTAACTTTCCAATTTCTATTTGCTTCTTTATTCTCCATACTTCTCTGTCCTATCTTTTGTTTAAAATCTCATTTAGCATTCTCTTGAGGGGAGAACACGAGATTACAATCTAATGATTGTAATGAGAATGGGTTAAGTTGGTGCCATTTCCCATTTTCATTACAATCTTGGTGGCAAGAATAATGTAACAGAATTTTTAATGCCTCATATATTACATGAACATTTTCCCGTGAGCTCCTGTTCCTTTTCTGCGGACAGCACTGTGGCTGTGTGCTGTAGGACTTTGATCTTTTTATATTCTGCATTATAATCAATTGGCCATTTCACCTCTTCCCCATAGATTACAGTCAAACAAGTGAAAAATATTTTGATCTATAGCATACCACTGCATCTCATGACTATAAAATCCTATCACCTGCAGACCAGTACCTGTAAAATGCATGGAGCCAGTGATTCAAATTGGACAGAAGTCACAATCCGGGTGTTCTTACGGCCAGGCACTTCTCTGAAAGGCACTCTGGGAATAACAGTTTTGTGATTTACAGCATAAATATACAGAGTTTGTTCATTTAAATATCAGGAGCTCTTGGGGAACTAGACTTTGAACTCTAAGATGCTCACCCTTGAAATGGAAAGCCTCAAAGATCCGTGTTACTCTAAGTGCAGTCCTCTGACCAGCAAGCAGCATAAGCATCACCTACAGAAAAATGCAGCATCTCAGGCCTCAGCCAGCCTGGATTTCCTTGATTAGAATCTAGATTTTGACAAGACTCTTCGTGACTGGTCTGCACTGCAGAGAAAGCCTACTTAGAGGGCCTTACAGGCTGTACTTTGTACAGAAATTCAAAAGTAGCTCCCCCTCCGAATGAGCCCTGGTGCTTGCTGTGGGCACCCAGTGCAGGGCGGGGCCCCAGGATCCCAGAACCCTCCCACCTGGCTTCCTAGAATCTCCCTGTGATGTCATCTCCTCTGTACCTTTTAATGGCCCTTTGCTTATCATTACTAGCCTTCCTGGTTTCCACTCTTGAGGGGACTAAAATCTTTTGACAAACTACTTCTCAAAAGGCCTTTCAAGCAGAAACATCTTCATCCAAATCTTAGCTCTGCCAGCATTGCCATGAGGAGAGTTATCCATCTTCTTTGTGCCTCAGTTCCTTTATTTACAGACTGGAGATAATAATATTTATGACATTAGTTAGAGAGTAAGAACAAACTGCTGTCATAAACAGACCCCCAAAACTCAATGGTTCCAACCAGATAGAAATGTCCTCATTTCATGGAGTAGCCCATGTTGGAGGTCAGCTGGGCTACCCCACTCTTTCAGAAAGTGTGACTTTCCTCAACACATTTCTCTGTGATTCCCTAGGGCATCATCTTTGTCTGCATGGCTTAAGCTTCTTTGCAGCAGGCAGAAAGAGACAGGGGTCTTTGCAATGGCCCCTGCCCAGCTGCGAGGGGCCATGCATGAAGTGTAGTCCTCCACTGGATGCCTGCTCCAGGTCTGTGATTGTGGAAGCAGGCTGGGCATCTGGGTGGACAGCAGCAGTCCTGTCTACACACACCCAGAAGGGTTATTTCAGGAGTGAAAGGGATTATGGAGATAAATTGTATAGCACACTGCCTGGCACCACACACATTAGGTACTCTATAATGGTAGCTATTATTCTTATCATCTTATTATTAACACCCCTGGTAAGTCTTCCTCTTGTCATTTTTCAAGGCTATTCAAAACTTCAACTTATGCAATGGAAAGTGAATGAATTTCAACCCATCCTCCTAAGGGTTCCATAGATCCCTAGATCAAACCACAGTGGCTTAAAGTCAAGTTTGTGTGACAGTGGCACCCACTTGGACATGGCCCAGTTTCCAGAGAGGTTAATAAGTAACTGTTGCATCCACATCCATCTGTCCTCTGTACCTGTATGTCTTTGGTTGAAGCAGGGTCTGATATGGGGATTTGAGTGCTCATGGTTCATAACTGGAGCGATGGATCTTCAGAGAAAGGGTGTGGGAAATCTGACCTCACAGGGAGCTCTGGAGCAAGAGCAGGAGCAGGAGCAGGACTTGCACTATAAAATAAGCCCCCTTTATACTCCTGTCCCAGTCAACCTATGGCCACAGGCTGCACAGGGGTTGGGGGCACCCTCACCAGCCAACTCTGCAGCAGTCCATCAAAGGGGGTGCATGCAGGGCCCAACAGCAACCATTTTCTATGGATATTTACGCTTACTTTTAACGTATTAGAGAAACAAAGTGCTAGGGCAAATCAGAGTAGGAAAAACCTTATCTAGGTGGGTAGATGGCCACAGACTAAACCACTAACTCCAGCCATCGCTTAGACACAGAGGGATCACAAGAAACATGATTCACTCGATGTAGTTTTTCACTACTACTGCAAAAATGATTCCTACCTCATCAAGCAAAAAAAAAAAAATGTTTTCTGCAAATAGGCATCTAAGCTACTTATTATTTAACCTGTTAATACAGTACTACTCTTAACACTAATTGTATGACTCCAAACAAGAATATGGGTTGATCCGGGCTGGGCACAGTAGCTCACACCTGTCATCCCAGCTACTCTGGAGGCTGAGGTAGGAGGATCACTTGAGCCCAGGAGTTAGAGGCTGCAGTGAGCTATGATCATGCCACTGCACACCCGCCTGGGCAACAGAGCGAGGTCCTGTGAAAGAAAGAAAGAAAGAAAGAAAGAAAGAAAGAAAGAAAGAAAGAAAGAAAGAAAGAAAGAAAAAATTAGAGAATATGATTATGAGTTGATCCAAATCACCACCTTTAACAGGTCCTCAGGTAAACCAATCGGAGAGGGATTCTTTGGGAATGCTTAAGGTGCTCTTAATCACAGCCAAATGTCCACCTTCCTTTATAGCAACTCTTATATCCAAACCTACTTCTCCCTTCCTTGTACTGCTGTTCAAGACCTTATCACATCACACCTAGATCACAACCCATGACATAGTCTCGCCTGCCCCTAACTCTGTGACCCATCCCAAGCACTAGCTCCACCTCAAATCAGCCTGACTTTGGATCCCGCTCCTAGTTCCTAGGCTTTGTCTCTTTCTTTGTGTGCAAGACACCATATGCCCAGTTCCCAAAACTAGATCAACCCTTTCTCCACTGCCTCGCTTTCTGTTTTAGCTCCCGGCCTGATGCCCCAGGTCCCCTGGGACTGGGTCCTTGTACCCCTGAGCCTACTCAGAGATTTGCTTGATCACCAGTCCTGTGACTTCCTGCTCTTTAGTGACAGATTCCTTGGGCCACCTGCCGCCTGCCTACCCACCTGCCTGCCTGCATCTGCACCTATTGTCTACTGCCAGACAGCTCTCCTCCCCGCGGACGGGAAAGAACAGATGGAATATTCTTGACAAAGTGGTGTAAAGAGAGAAAATGCCAGCTAAACTGCTATAGAAAATGAGGGTTAAACTCCTTTATCAGAAAAGGGGGGTTGCTAAAGACGGAGGCTAAGGAAACGGGGAGGCTGTGGGCACTCAGTCCCGATGGCTGTTGTCAGTGGGATTGGCACCACTTGTGTCCTGGAGTCAGACTTGACACACATCTCAGCCCACCACTCACTACCATCACCCCCACAGAACTGCTATTATTCTTGCTGAGATTAAAAGAGATACTACATGTAAAGTCTCTTACAATAGTTCCCTAAGCATAGCCCTGATATACAGGAAATAATACTAATAAGCATCAATTCTAGAGGAAAACACACATGTAGGGTAGATTTTGTTTTGGGAGAAGGAACGTCATGTATTTAGAATAGAAGCCTAAGCTAGATGATTCACCTTGTAAAAGATCAATAAATTCAGAAAATGTGGAAGCCACAGGAATCAGTGAGGTAAAAACCAGATCTGAAATCTGACGCCAGAGCAGAAAGAAGAGCTCAAGAATGGCAGCCCTGGGATCAGGAGTGTCAGGGTAGGGTGAGCAGGAGAGCTGGAATTGAATCAGAAAGGCTGGAGAGCCAGAGGGAGTGGGACCCGGGCTGTGGTCTATGGAATAAACACACTGTAAAATGCCCCCAAGGCAACAGAGAGAGCTAAGAGAGAAAGAGGAAAGGGGAATCAAAGACTATGGCAAATTTTATCAGAAGGGCAGCGATGGTGGAGGGAGCCACGACAAAGTATTCGGAGCAACTCAGAGAGGGAGAACGTGGGGAAGTCCACAGAGGGAGAGGTAAACGAGCAGTCAGCTGTGACAGAGAGAAGAGGCAATGAAGAAACATTATAATATATAACGCTATTGCAAAGCAACAGCGGGGAATAGGGAATTGATAGCAAAGCAATAAATACCAGCAATGAGGGAACTAAATACCATTAAAATGCACAATAGTTAATAACAATGAAGCTGAAATCAGAGGAAGCAATTAATAAATTAACAAATAATACCATAAAGTTTAAAACGAATAAAGAGAAAAACAAGGTGGTAAGTATGGCCGTTAGCGAGAGAAGGGCGGGGTTCCTTGGAGGAGAGATGGGAGAGGATGATTCAGCTGTATTGCAGAAGGTTCTGAGGAATGAAAAGAGAAGAGAGGACAGAGTCCACCCAGCTACAAGCAAATGGCTGGAAGGGCAGGGCACAGTGAGTCACTCCCAGCTCTCCCCACGAGGCTCCTGTCCCCAGAGCTCCTCACCCGCCACTGTCATAAAAAATGGCCTCAGGGACGACTGGCTACATCTTGCCAATTATGGTGCACACACTTGAGCCTTCATTCTAAAGGTGGTCTCTGAAAATAACTGCCAGGGAATTGTCCTAAAATGTATGTCCTGGACCAGGTCACAGACCCCATCCTTAGAATCAGCATCTTCTCCACTCCCACTGTCAACCTCAATACATCTTTTTCAGTGGTACTGGGAGTCAGTAGGGATCCCCAAGTAAAGATGGGGACCCCCAGTGGCTACATTGACCCCCATCAGTGGTAACCTCAGCTGCAGACCTGAAAGCCACAGTCATTATGAGAGCCCCTCACCCTCAGGACGTTTTCTACCCATGTGGTTTGTTTTCAATATTTCTCTTTTTCCAATATAATTATGATATTTGAGGGCTGCATTTCTTTTCCAAAGCACAGGTCAAGACTTTAATATTCTCTACTCCAGGGAACACCTACAAAGCAAGAGGAAAAAAACAATAACAAAAGATGAGGATTTATTTTACTCTCACAAACTAGATGAGAGCAAAAACTTCAACCAAGCTGGAGAGATGGACAGTGAAAGGAATGGAAGCTGGTTAGGAAGGGTTTAATAGGCCAGCTCTCCCTTTTCTTTTAAGAAGTTTGTCTCTTCCACATTTTTGTGTGATATCGGGTTATTATTCTTGTGGCATTTGCCCAGAGATAAGTTTCCAGAAGGCAGGATCAATCTCTTGCCCTTTACCTGCCTCACAGCACCTCCTGTTTGTTTTTCCACATTGTTTTTCCTGCTCTCCTCCCCTCCAGGCCCAGCATCTCCTATTTAACCAGGATTTAATGGCTGAGACTATGGGATTGGCTGTATCACGGACTTAGCCACTCCAGTTCTCCAAAACAACTTCAAATAGGTGGACAGTTCCTGAGCAACCACATTCCCAACTCGCCATTCAACAGTAAGAACAATAAGAAATCAGACCCAGAAAAGAAACAGCTGGTACACATTACAGATAATTCTGGGGTTAGTAAGGAAAGGATAAAAGGTAGGAGAGAAGAAAAGGGAAATGAAAGGAATAGTTGGCATGAAGAGGAGGGAAAGGGAAGAAAATGAAAAGGAAAAGAAAGGTAGACGAGAAAGGGGGAAAAATGACATATTGAGAGTTTCCAAAAAATGGGATATTAAGAATACCAAGATAATACAGCTTTTACATTTGCATAAAAAGAATATTAATTGATCATCCATTCAATTAGAACTTGAATACGTTTAATTTATCCAAATCAAGTAATTCTTATTGTGTGGGATGCATAATATATAAGGTAATATCAGTTGCATTCATTAGCAATAAATATGAAAGAATATTTTCCTTGAATCTACTGCTGCAGAACAAACATAGCCTATCTCTTAAAGAAAATAAATAATTGTTTTGGAGTCCATTAGACTGAGGCAGCTCCAGAGCCCTGGGCTCCTACATAAGCAAACCAAAACCCAACTCAGTGTAAGCCTACTGTATGCCAATCAGAAACCACCAACCAGTCCCCAACTTGGGACTTTCCACTGGAATAAATTCTTTGCCTTACTTCCACGTTCACCCTATAAAAGCTGTCCCCTGTGCCTATTTGCTGGAACTTCTAACTATTTATAGTCTGGAGCAACCTGATTCGTGAATTTCTATCTGCTCAAATGAACTCTTTAAAGTTTCAATGTGCCTTAGTTTATCTTTTAACAAGAACTATTCTGAAAAGAATGAAAGTCCAAGGGTGTAAGTTATAGCTCAACCTTTCTGACTTCAGTAAGTTCCTGATGAACTTACTTCACCTACCAGAGCAGACGCTAAGCTTTGTTCTGGGATTGGCACATGGGATCTACTGCACAGGATTGAACACAGTGCATTGATCATGTCTTACCAGTGATCATAATAATCAACATCAAGTCTGAAGGCAGTTAACAAGCAGATGGGGTGAACTTTGCACTTCAGAATCTAAATTATTTGCTATTGGATAAGCAATTTGTTTTTACTGGATTAGACATGAATTAAATCGATTCTAACTACTTTAAGTTTGATACAATTGATATGCTATTGTATTGTCTTTTAATGTTAGATTGCTTGCATGCGCGGTATTTCACTTGTATATAGGTATAAAGAAGTCCATTTTCTGATCTTTTTTTCATGAAAAAGAAAGCCATCTTGAACAATTTTACAATGAAATCTGCCCTTAAGCGAATGAAAAACAGTAAGAGAAGGAAAAAACAGGACAGTAATATCTTTCTCATTAAGGACTTTAATAATGGCCTCTGTTCTCTGCACTATTTCTTCTAGGAAGACATTTAACAACAGCAGTGAAGTATGTAACCTCAATATGGGCCGAATAACTATAGTATCATTGTTAAATGTTCATATAAAAGAGTGCAACAATCTGAGTTGTTACATAACATGTAGACGGACTACGGATTTGGTCACATGGGTAAAAAAATAGTCCAACTTCACTGGAGCACGGCTCATCCTTCTCCAGCCTCTGACACGTGTTCAAACATCTCGGGTGCTAGAATCAGAAGAGGCTTGAAGTCCAGTTCTACTCCTGCCACTCAGTTGTTTTGTAATCTAGAGAAATCTCATTCTATGGCTAGCCCACGGGTCTCCCACCTGTGAAACACACAGAGTGGTGCACACCCCTCCACATCATGGGTGTGTTAAGGATAAAATGAGGAAAGAAAGGAGGACGTGCATTGAAAAAACTGCAAACATCAGAGGCCTTTATGGTGAGTTTGAGGCAGAGAGCAGCAATGTCAAGAGAAAACAAGATCTAGTCTAGGCTGCTGATTTCAGAAGAAAGAATAAGCCTCTAAGGGCTGAGGTCCAAGGTCAAACAGCTAGTTACTAACGAGCTGAGACGGACACCAGGTCTCCTGGCTCCGTAGTCTGCTCTCTTCACTATACCACTTACTTGCCTAAGTGTTGATCGTCCTGTTTTGCCAGTATATGCCAGTGTTAAGTTGTCTTCCAACATCAGTATTATGAACGAATCATGCTAACTATTCTAATTATGTCACTAATATTTCTTATAATGAACAGGTGATATTTTAGAATGCCCAAAATGGTGATTTCCAACATGCTGAGTGTCATTATTTAAGTTCACACTGTGAAATACCAGCTAATACTTGTTGAGCACTTAACAATGTGCCAGAGTATACCACGGGTTTCTCATGATCTCATTTAGTCCCCACAATGATCCTATGAAGTCCACACTGTTTATTATCCCTCTTAAGGAGGAGGAAACTTCATGTGTTCATTCATGTACTCTGCTTAGTTTCGTAGGGAGACTAAGCCCAGTAAACTCAGCTTCCCAGCCTCTGCCAGAGGCTTCTGGGTGCAGACAACCAACGCTGGACACCGGCAGGGCACTGGGGCAGCAGCCAGGGAAGAGTTAGAGTATTTTACCTCCTCTGCCTTGGCAGCTCCCTCTCCCAAAGAGGCTGCTTCGCAGTGGTTCCAGCTCTTGCCGGACAGCCCTTCCCTCCCTAAGTCCTCGCTCCCGCTGGATCCTGGTCCCTGTTAACACTCTCTCTCCTCCCTTTGCTCCTCTGGTACCAGCAGAGGTAGCAACTTCCTGGTGTTGCAAATCTTGGTACTGCCTCGCTATTTCCTATTTAACTTTTTAGCCCTTTCAACACCTTTGCACTTAGTTCCCCACATTAAATTCCCTCTGTTGAACTACCTGGCATTTTCCTGATTGGAGCTGACTAATACACTTAAGTAAGCAAGTAACTTAAAGTTAAAGAGCATGGGCTGGGTTTGAACTTGGGCTGCACGACTGTGAAGTCTCTGCCTTTAATCTTGAAAAGCTACTATTCACACAGTGCCATGGATTAAGCTAGGGGTCTCTAAACTTTTTGTTAACTTTCTTGGTTGTGCACCTTTATGAAGAAAAAGGATGTAAGCATGGAACCCTGGCACGTGTATTTATTTATAAATTATATGTAAGAAGTACTACAACATCATATGTTAAATATTGGTAAAGCTTAATTGTTTTCATTTTATATTTTTTACTATGGTATTTTTCTCCATGCCAAAGGAAGCCATCATATTGAGGTTTTGAGTATAGTAGAAATATGCCTTGAATTCTTTATTGCTGTTATATAAATTCAGCCACTTTATTCGGAAGCAGAGAGACATTCTCCAGAATCGTACCAAATTTTCTCCTCCTTTCTTCGTTTTCTCATCCTCTATCTCCTTCACCTCTAGGACGTGAACAGCAAAGCTAAGGAGTGAGGTGCTGGGGAGGAAATCAGGAGAAAAGTGGGGCGAGAAGTTCCCCAAATCTTTTTTATTCCCAGCTTAAAACCAGCTCACACTCCATAAACAGTTAAGAATTATCAATATCTTTTTATAACAGTTTTACTGAGATATAATTCACATAACTATGAAATTTATGCCTTGAAAGTGCATAATTTAATGCTTTCTGGTACATTCACAGAGTTATGCAACCCTCCCCACTAACTATTGATGGCACATTTCCATCGTCTGAAAGAGAAACCCACACCCCTCATCAGTCACTCCCCATTTCCCCTCACTCCCAGCCTCTCCCAACCGTTAACCTACTCTCTGTCTCTATGGATTTGACAATTCTGAACATTTCACATAAATGAAATCACACAATACATGGCCTTTTGTGATTGCTTTTTTTACTCTGCACAATATTTTCAAAGTTTATCCATAGTGTAGCACACATTAATGCTTCATTCCTTTTTATGACCAAATAATATTCCATTGTATGGATATATCACATTTGATTTATCCATTCATCAGTTGATGGATATTTGGGTTCTTTTCACTTTTTGGCTTTTGTGGATAGTGCTGCTGTGAACTTTCAAGTACAAGCTTTTGCATGAATATAGGTTTGCATTTCTCTTGAGTAGGAGTGCAATTACTGGGTCACATGATAACCGTATGTTTAAACGTTTTAAAGAAGTGCCAGACTGTTTTCCAGAGTGGCTGTGCTTTTTCACATTCCCACTAGCAGAAATATCTGAGGGCGCCAGTTTCTTCATATCCTTACCAATGCTTGCTATCTTTTTGATTTTAGTCATCCACACTGGTGTGACATGCTGTCTCATAGTGGGTTTGATTTGCATTTCCCTAATTAGTCAACATTTTTTTAAAAACTAAATAGTTATTTGATTAACATTAATAAAATAATTTATTAATGCAAATTAAATATTAATATTTCTTCTCAGTGAATGAAACACGGAAGATGGCCAATTTCATCTGCGCACAGAAGAGCATTCCAGTGCTCTGATAAAATGCTTAAAAATCTCAATATGAAAGCCAAGGAACCATTCCATTTAAAAATGTAAATGTAAATTTAGAAACTGGAAATTTAAAATGCAATATGACTAGATATTATATATAATATTGCATATAATTGGATATGCAATTTAACCCTCCACCCCTGGTCTCCACAACATCTTAAAGATTCTATGGACCCGCTGGTCTCTTAAAACAGGTTTTATGTTCTTAACCGCCAATGCTAATTTAATTAATTAGGCCAGACATTTGATTAACATTTCCAACTCAGTCACCAAAACTTCTCTTACAATGGACTACATTTTAGAACACTATTTTTTCTCTGTTTTTATCACTCGCCTTTAGTTGAAATTCAGCATATTATTATTGTTAATTATTGATATATATCAATCTTTCCTTTGCTTATCTAACACTTTCAGAAATAAACAACCATTCGTAAAAGCCTCAGGAAGTGGTGGGTGTAGTGAGCAATAATGTTCCTATTACATGGCTGATAAAAGCATTTATCCCAGAGCTGGACGTTGACATCATTAGAATCACTCTACTGCTCTTGGCCAAAAAGGGCTGCAAACCTTTCAGTTCCAAAAGTTTAGTTTCAAAATGAAACAGTACCAAACCAAAAAGTAATCTATCCATTCTACCATTCACTGAACAAGTAAATATTAAGCATTTACCACGTGCCAAGAACTGTTCAAGGCACAGAGAACACAGCAATGAACCGGACCTTCGAAGCCCTGCCTGCAAGGAGCTCACATTCTAATGAGATGCCTCTCACCAGCCTTCTGCTGCTGCTGCGTGAGGAGTGGCGCCTGGCTCTGTGGCTGCCATCGCACCCCTCTGGGGACAAAAACCAACACACTGTGGATGACAGAGCTTCAAAACAGACAGAAACTCATTTAAATGAGTGCGAACGGCTGGAGGCCCCACAGCAATTCACTTTCAGCAGCCAGGGTTTTTCTGCTTCTTATTCTCAGAGCTTACTTTCAGAGTGCTAATGTCCACAGAGGAAAACAAAACAAAACAAAACAAAACAAAAATAAATAAATAAAACTCACTCAGACTATCCAGATCATGGCCCCAATTGCTAGCTGAAACTCTTCTGAGGAGAGAAAGCATTGAGAAGATGTATTTCTCTAACGGGCGTTTTCCGCACACACCTGTTTTCACTGGAAATACCCCACTTCTGGAACAATGCCTTGTCTCCTGGGGTCAGTTCCTCTAACTGCGCTCTCCTTTCTCTTGCAGAGCTCCCAAGCAGCCTACAGCAGTTCTGATGCAGCTCTCCTCAAACTGCTCAGAATCTCTATAAAAGCCTGAATTCCCAAGACATTTCTAGCTCAAGTTTCTAAGTGTACCTGTGCTCTCGGGGCATACATTGAGCAAGACCTTGGGGATCTCTCATCTGATACCTTTTTTGATGGCTCAGCAGGGAAGATACTAGCAAATGGAACTTAAAGGGCCCATCACAAACACAAAAATCCTAAAAACACCTAGATTTAATTAGGTCTCCCTGTTAAATACTCTCATAGCACCTGATACTTTTCCTTTATGGCATGTATCACAGCTTATTACTCAATACACATTAGTGTGTATATTCGATGCATAAAGGTGGGAACCTCATCTGTTTTGCTCACAACTCTATTCCCGGTGGATGAAGGAAGGCATGTTTTTATTCATTCATAGGGCCATGCAAGTCTTAGATGGAAAACCGAACTCTTAGCTTAGGGCATGTCCTTGCCCTTAAGAATGGAAGTTCTGACATTATAAAGCAAGTTGATTACCTATCCATTGCCTCATGGCCCTAATAGTTGACAACTGGGCATCCTTATAGGCTTACCAACTTCAGGGACTACACACTCTAAAATCTCTTTTCCAAATTGCCTACGTGTGGGTTAGCATTTGGCGCTCTCCTCTGTATATGCCGCCTTCTTCCCATTGCCTGCCAAGCCAGGAACGAGTTTCCAGCTCTCTCTAAAGAAGATCCTTGAGATCACATACGGTGCAGCCAATTGTACCTAAGCTTAGTTTGGGTTTATTCAGTTGCCAAAACTGCCAAAAAGACAGTTGGCAATATCTGAGATGCTTTTGGGATGGAGTATACAAAGTACCATATATTCAAAATGTCTTTTTTCCCCTCTACTTATTATGTAGAACATCTTAAAATGTAGGATTTGTTCATTATTTGCATTTGAATCAATAACTGTTACATCACTAATGTTATTGACATTCTGAGTTATAATGTAAATGGTTTAGTAAACATTAAAGGTCACTTTCCAAGACTTGGGTCCACTCAATATTGTATCATTCTAATCCCCTGTAGCATACACTTTAGCGCCTTCATTCTCCTAAGAAACTTTTTCTTAAACCTAAATTTAAACCTATGCTAAACACATGACATTTGTGTACAGAAATAAGCAGGACAGAGATGGCTTTACCATCAAAGCAATAAGGTTGAGCTTCGGGGCCCCTCACATCCTTTGACCAAGGCCCTGAGAAGGTCCCCAGCAATGTGCTAACCAAATCAAAAATGTTTTTATAAATTTGGGAAAAGTAAGATATTGTTTTTATCTCAAACCTCCCCAAATTGTACAAGCTTAACAAAACCTGTATCTATGACCAAAGCTGAATATTTGATATTGATCTGTTTCTTACCACCTTACAGATGATTCATTTCAGTTGAAAAGACCTATCTGAATTGTTTTGCCTTTTTTAAAATAAATAAATAACCAAACCATCCATTCTTGTTCTTTATAAAGCAAAAGAGATTGCCAGATTATGCTCTATGGTTTCCTTCTGAGATGCAGTTTATTCTTTGTGAACATGTATTAATAGCATTCTATTGGGGTAAAAATCTGCATAGGGTCTCTTCCAGCTGCTCAACCCAAAATTAGTCTTTGAGTGCCAACTGGTTCACTTCAAAATAACCAGAAAATTATTATTGTCATTTTTATTTGAGAATGTATGGCTCTTTCAAGACCTGTGCTGAAATACAATGATTATCTCTTTTTTATGTATATTTGGAGAAGCAACAGTTTCAGTCACAGAAATATACATACCTACACACACATATGCATAAAACACACACACACAAACATACACACATACGCAAAATCTTTAGAAAAGAATATGCTGCGACTGCGGGGATGGATTTTGTATGAATAGAACCCTGAGGCATCTAACAGCTTAAATAATGGTTTCTATTCCAAAGAAGAAAAAATATTTTTCCTTGATAGCACTTTTTTATATTCACTGCACTGGAATTACTTTTTCAAAATTCTGCCAGTGAAGACTTATCATGTGTGGGTGCCATTGCTGTAACATAAAGATAAGGATTGAAGCAAATTCCACTCATAAGCTCATGAGCCTGTAAATTGGAACTATCTTTCACAACACAAAGCATTTTACCAGTCCAAAAATTTTTCTTAAAAGCAAGACAGGAGTTTTCTCCTACAGAGTTCTCCCTCTTCAACTGCTTAAACCTTTTCAACTGCTCGAATCTTGTGTGTTCACAGACTATTTAGGAGAGAAAGATAAAAATAACATCTATAGCCTACATAAAATGTAGAAAATAACTTCTGATTAATTTTTTTATCATTTTTAGATTCAGATAGATACCAAAGCATTTCAATAAACTACATAATGTTATTTCTACAGATTGAGGAAAATCATTAAAATCTATGCAAAAGCCAATAAATAATGCATTTATTAATTGTCATTGAGGTTTTTTGAAGGGAATAACTTGATTCAAAAATGGTGTCGGAATGTCCTAATAAGCCACCCACAATCCCAAGTTCTTTAAGCCTCAGCCTAAACATAGGGCTATCACTTCTTACCCAACCACCCCTCCAGACAGGTCAAACTTCCCATTAGATTCTTTATAGAACCCTGCAATGAACCTTCACCATTGGGGACAAGCGAGTGGTCTGTGCGGCTATTGGTTTCATGTTCCTGTCCTCTGATAAACTATAAGCTTCACAAAAGCAAGGGTACTGTGTAGCTCACTCACCATTATACTCCCAATCTGACCACTCTCTAGGAAGAGAGTCAATAAATATTTGTCAGGTGAATGCATAAATGAATAGGCAATAGAAATATTAAATAGTCCTTCCTTGGATCTGTTGTTCTGAGACAGGGAGAAAAAAAATCAATGGAATGATATTTTTGCTATCATTTGCTATGAATTCTTACTCTTACCTTAATAGATTTTAAAGTTTACAGGGGCTCCTAACCACCCTCCACCCACCCACTTTTGTCTGATGCATTTTGCATTCTCTTTATCTTCTGAGGAGGCAGATGGGTCTGTCTAAGACAGCTGTAAATACCAACCTTATATTTTATAATTATGATCATTGCATTATACCATGAAGAAGGAAAACAAGCTAGAAACTCATGCTTCACCCTATCTGACTGCCTCACTCATGACTGTAGGATATTAAACCTCACCCAAATGCTCAGGCCAACAATCACCTTTCTCGCTAAGAATCTCGTATATTGTTTCAAGGGGAAATGTGGGTTTTTATAAAAGATCTCTACCTACTCTGTTGTTAACATGCAGTCATGCCCTTCACTATCACAGAATCATGCAGCAACTTGCAAATTAATACATGGGCCACTGCTGCTCATAATACAAACATAGCACCCACAGGCGATGAGGGCTTCATGTAACAATCCTAATTCTTTAATAATTTGGTGTTGTTTTTCCTGTTCATACCAGAACTTGCACTTGGCTTGATTATTCTTGAGGAAGGGGCTCAATATTTCTTTCATAAAGATAATTGTTTCCGTGGGATTTGGGGCTTTCCTCCCTCCTCCATTTTAGAGGTGCCTATGTGGCTGAAAACACATAAAATGGAGACGCACCTCTTCATTAAAAAACTTTAACCCCTCGCTAATGATGATATTAATACCCAGCGTGCGATAAACACCTGAGACGTACTTTGTCCTAAACAACACAGCCTTAGAGAACCTTGTAGTCAATAAAACAAAATACCCCTTTCTCTTTAATTAACATATGAAATAAACACAATCTGTGACACCTAGTGTGCAGCAGCAATTAAGAGGCATTGCTTAGTTAAACCTCCTAATACCTCATTTAAATATGCAATTAAGGGATAATTGCCTTCAATCAATAAAAAAATTGAAATATTTCGCAGGGGCTTCAATTATTTTTTTGCTAGGCTTTCTACTTTACACTTGGCCAGCGCTAAGCCTGTGAGCCTTACTCCTTTGGTTAAAGCGACATTACCCCTTTCTGGGTATTGGCTTTTAAGCATGCTATTAACATTGCGAGAGGCCAATAACAATGCTAAGCCTTAGAAATCATCTCTTTTGGCCACAGCTAGAATTTCTGTGGCTCTGAAATGGTCTCTTCCTGACCTGCCTTGGGTTGTGTTCTTTGTTTTTACTTAGCACAAAGACCTCCATTTTCATCTAGTTGTAAAGGAATCTGCAATTTGCTACCCTTCCCTGTTCATGCACCAAAAATGCAGTGAGCAAGAGAAGCATACTGTGGCCATCAGATTTGTTGGTGCATTTACTTTGGTGGGGCTGGGTTTTATCCTTTAGTCCTTCTCCCAAAAAAACACAAATTAGTGTATTTACAAACTCTGATGTACACAGAAAGAAAGATATTTAAGCTGAACCTTCAGACCAACCCTGGGAAGTGTGTGAAGTGAATTGGGAAGTATGATAACCATCACCAGGGAGGATCAAGGAATAACTGCAAGATAAAACAGTTAGGTGTGTAGGCAGCAAAGAAAGCATAACCAAATATTCATTCTAGAAAGGGGCAAATTGAATAAATATGTTGGGTTGACAAAGGATGGTCTGCAGCTGACTGGAAAATGCAAATATTAGGCAATAATCTTATAAAATAAACCATAAAATGAAAGAATATAATCAATCAACAAGGGACAAATACCACATAGACAAAGCCAAGTGAAGGATTAGGCAACAGCTGATTAATTTAGGGCTGTCTAAGCAGCCCTGCCACATAATTCAGGCAATAGAAAATACTGCAGCCTGAATTATCTAAATTGGTGGCCCAGCACATGCCTAAACTTCTACTTCGGTTTGATTGAGTTGGTTTGATCTTAAAAGATCAATGTTGGTTTGTTCTGAAAATGAAAAATAACATGATTTTGTCATGACTCTAAAATGTGAAAAATGTATGCTTTCCAATTTGAAGTACTCGCCCCGAGAGCCCAGAGGGATCCCAGCCCCTCCAAGATGGGAAGACCCCAAAGAAACCTCAGAAATAGATGAAATCTGTGCAGTTGGCCCTCAAACAACACAGGTTTAAACTATGCAGGTCCACTTATACGTGGATTTTCTTCCACCTCTCCCACCCCTGAGACAGCAAGACCAATCCCTTCTCTTCCTCCTCCCCCTCCTGCTCCTCCTCCTCAGCCTGTTCAACGTGAAGACAATGAGGATGAAGACCTTTATGATGATCCACTTCCACTTAATGAATGGTAAACATGTTTTTTCTTCCTAATGATTTTCTTAATAACATATTCTTTTGTCTAGCTTACTTTATTGTAAGAATATATAATATTAATCCCTACAACATACAAGATATGTGTTAATCAAGTGTTATTAGTAAGGCTTCTGGTCAACAGTGGACTATTAGTAGTTAAGTTTCCAGGGCATCAAAAGTTATACTTGGATTTTTGACTATGCATGGGAGGAGTACAGGAGTTGGCACCTCCAACCCCTGCATTGCTCAAAGGTCAACTCTACACTCGCAGAGCTTGGCAACCCTACTGAAACTCTGACTTCTCTTTTCTTTCCTATTTGTTGATATTTCCTGGTCTCATCAATTTCATCTAAGAGCAAGATACATCTACCTCTACACAAAATCTAACCCTTAATTCTCTGTGCTACTCTCACTTTCCAAGTGATGCAAGATTGTGAACCTATTTCCATAGGCCTTCTGCTGGGTCTTTGGGGCAACCTTTGTCTCAAGAGTCTCAACCAATCTTCATTGATAATGACAGCCATTAATAATCCCAAACACTGTTCTAACTGCACTACATAGTTTATTTCATGGAATCCTCATAACCCAGAGAGGAGGATGAATTATCCTCATTTTTCAGATGAAGAAATTATGACACTAGAAGATTGTATCACTAGAAGTAGCTAGAATATAAATTTCATAGGCCCAGCTACTGTACTTGACAAACTCTCTAGAGTCTTGGTTTGCAAAAGTGTGGCACTTATTTCATGGAGTGATTCAATGAATTTGAAATAATGTAAACTGTGTACCTCCAGATTTTATCTTCATGGCTTTAATGACCCTCAAGAGAAATAAAACCTTGCCACAATATCCCTGTTTTTAAAAAAACAATCTTTTGGTTTTAGAAAACAATCCTCTACTTTCATTCATACATTCAGATTCAGTGGACATTATTGAGTCACTAAAATATTCACCAGGCATCACTGTGCTAAACATAGAGATAAAGAGATGAATAGTCTTGCCCTCTCCTTTCCTTCTCATTCATCTTCCACACTACATCAGAGAAATTTATTAGGTTTAGAGATACGAAATTGCCATTATTCAACTGTCTCTGACCTACAAAAACAGTAATCTTATGTAGTTCAATCAAATAAAACGAAAACCTTTGATGGGTTCCCAACCTATGGAGGGCAAAGCTGAGTCTTCTGAGAATGTCAGAATGTGGTCCTTCATTACTTTCTCAGGTTCTCCTTGCTATGCTGCCTGCCTCCCCACTTTTGCTCATCCTCCTGTAGGGCCAGTCTCACATGGCCCTTTGAGAGAGACGGCTTTTTCCTACTGACTCTCTGTTGGGAGATACATATCTGTCAGGTTCCTATGCTCTATACATCTTGCTGAGTATGCCCAGAATGTAAGGTCCTGACCACTTACCTGGGCTGTGTCTCAGGGTTGTGTTGCAGTGAGCAACCTTCAGTGATAAGGTAATGTCTCCCTCTGGGACAATAAGCAGGCTTGCTTACTGCTTGTTATAAAACAGCAGGTTCCCCAAGTTCAGCATTCCTCAGCTGCAATATAAACTCATCTAGGCCCACATCATTGCTCCAGTGAACTTGGGAAATGAGGGAAAGTGATGGACACACTGATTACTCATGCAGTGGGCAATGAAGTTCTTTGTTTCTGACCCAGGAGTCTTATGTTTTCTGCCAGCTTCTATGAAACATTATTAGGGCAACTTATTAAAGTGAGAGTAGGGTAAAATCAAGTCCTACAACAAATATTCTTCTTTTATGATTCATGGCAAACATTTTCTATGTGAAATCCTGATTTTCCCAAGTGGAGTTCATTACTTCATCCTTTGTGCCGCCATAATGCTTGGTGGGCTTCCTTATTATCGTATTTACTAATATTAGTATTGATTAGAGGAACATGCATCTGTTAATATTAAGCAGTGAGCTCTACGGCAGTCGGGCCATAGTTCATTTTTTTGTTATGCAAAATTCCCAGCATGGTTACTGAGAATTTGTGGTCATTCAAAAAGTGTTGAATTAAATTGTTGAATGAATAGTGCAATATTCCTGCTCTTTAGTAGCTTATGACTTAAATTCATTTTGTTGTTGTCATTGTGGCTGTTGTAAACTTTTTATTTATTTATACAAGGTAGTTTTCTGGGGGGAAGGGATAAGTCATGATTTTTTTAAAATACAAAATTATATGAATTGAAAGTAAAGGTCCCTGTTTCTTCTCTCAGTACCATACTGCGGAGGTAGCTTCTGGTTTGGTTTATGGCCTTCCATGTATTTTCTATGCATATTAAAAAATTCATGTCTACTCATTTTCATTATATGTTAAATCATATTTTAAATAGACTAATCTATTTTTTCCATTTAACAACATATTGTGGATATTTTTTCAACTCAAAACATATCTCATTATTTTTAATGGCCAAATGGCATTTGTTTTCTAGCTTAAGTTTATAGGTTGCCTAATTTGTTAACTAATCCTCTAAACCTTTGATTTTTCCCAATTTTTTGCTATTATAAGTTATTCTACAATGAATACTTTTACATTCACTTCTGTGCCTGGTCATGAGTATACCTGTCAAGGAAATGCCTAGAAGTAGAATTAATTGATACAGATATATGTGAATTTTAAGTTTTTGTCTATACCTATCATCAATGGCCAAATCATGCTCCCAAAAAATGTACCAATTTACATACCCACCAAAAATGTATGAATGTGCTTGTTTCTTCAGACCCTCTTGAATACCAGGCATTATTAAACTTTTTGTATTTTCCAAAGGAATATCTCAATCTCTAATTTCTGTTTATTTGAGAATATTTTACATATGTATTGCTATTCATAATTTCTTTTCTGTGAATTTCCTGTTACTTTCCTTTCTATCATACTCTGGTTGATTTTTAAGAGGGCTTTGTAAATTAAGAAAATTTCCTTTTGTCATATGAGTCACAAAAATTTTCCCTAGTTTTTAATCTTTTATTCTTGTTTATGGTATTTGGTTTCTATATAGAAATTCTTCAATTTTTGGTTTAATCAAATTTCTCTTTCCTTTACAACTTCTGGGTTTATATAGTTGTTTGTTGTCATCATTGCTTTATTTAAATTTTTATTCCATCTTGACTTTCTTTTGTGCCATGGAATGAGTTGGGAATCCAACTTTTTCTTATTTTTTCATAATTGCACCCTAGATGTTTAAAAAATTGATATTTCTTCTCAAACATAGGCACTCATGATACCTGTGTGTTTCTCACCTTCACATTATTATAAAGGCAATATTAAAATGAATTTTTCATAAAGAATATTTGTGGGGTCTCGGGGACTTTTGTATAAGCAGTAAATAACAGAAGTTAATATTTACTGCAGAAATTGATACAAATCATTGCTATCCTATCCAAGGCATTTCAGATGTTTTGGGTTTCCCTGAATGAATTAATACTTGAAATGAGAAATCTACTGTTTAGGATTTTGTCGTGGCTTTATTAGGCAGATAACTCCTTGCCATGCTAGCTGATTCTTCTTAAGGCCACCAAAGATGACCAAAAAGCAGTGAGGTTTGGAGAAAAGGAACTGAGATTCTGAGAGTCTGGGCTCTGGTCCTGTGTTGGGTACACAGTGAGCTCATGGTCCCAGCAGTTACCACTCAAGGAGAAAAGCAAAACATGGGGCCCAACGATGACTGGCTATCTGGGAGAAACCAAATCAGCTGTGGTGCAATTATTAGAAAAGACATCAAATCCAGACACAGGAGAATTGGAAAAACAGCATACTATTTGTAAAGGGTCCTGAGAGCTGGGGCCCTGCCACTCTGATAGTTATTCCCTGCCTGTGGCTTCTGTCCCAGGCTCCCTTAACCTTCTGTCATCTGCTCCTTGCCAGTTCTGTGCAAGAGTGCATCCATTCAGTAAATATTGATTGATTGCTTACTATGTGCAGGTACCACACAAGATGTGGTTCCTACCTTTTTACAGCTTCCATTCTAGCAGGAAAGATAGATGTTAACCCACTTACTTTATCATTTATTTTTCATTATAACACAAGAGAAGACAGTGCTATTAGAGTAACTCAGTAAGTGGATCTTGGCCGAGGGCTGAAGAAAGGCTTTTTTGGTGAGCTGGACTCAAAAGAATGAGCAGGAATTAACTAGCTGGGGTGGAAACAGGGTGTGC
Organism: Indri indri; assembly: GCA_004363605.1. Taxonomy (NCBI): domain Eukaryota; kingdom Metazoa; phylum Chordata; class Mammalia; order Primates; family Indriidae; genus Indri; species Indri indri. The sequence goes on from RJWJ010000169.1 coordinate 255,250, forward strand.
AGCTGATGGGGAAACCACTAAGCTGAGGCCAGGAGGCAGGAAGGAGCACAGATGTGAGTGTATTTCAGGAAGGGAGAAGGGGAGTAGTTGCAGACAGAGAAAAGGGGAAAGAGCTGGATCCGGGCAGGAGTTACAAACTCTATCTTGGGCTATGGAGACCAGACTCCTAACCACCTGGGTAAGTGCTTGTGAGCTCTGCCCAGAGAGTTATGGGGGGATGCAAAGCCCAGGGGCTGTGCCCTCTGTTTCAGGTACCAAGAAGGCTGGGCCAGAGCAGTCAGGCCTGGATTTGTAGGTTAATCTCTAGCTTTTAAATGGTGCCTGAATTGAAACCATAAACAATCTCTGAGTAAACAAAACACACACAGTCTCTAAACCTGCAGGCACCCTGGTTGCACCCACAGGATGAGAGTATCTGCAAGGTGTTTTCCAGCTCCTAAGTTTTATGATCTATGACTCAACAATATATAATGGCTTTCCCCTTTGTAGGAGGAAAACAGACATTGTTTGCTGTTCCTGTAACAGAGTTTATTTCAATACGTACTGTTTCTGAGTAAATCTCTCAGCTCATTTCTGATAGCTTGAATTTACATTGGTTTTTATCAGACCTCTTTAGTTTATGAAATCATAAAGGTCTCTGAAAAGTCAATTAAGCATATTAGAATTCACAAGACTAAAATTTTTAATAACCAGGAGCAAGGCGAGAATGTATTTTCAAATGATGGTTGAGATATTGAACTACAGGCAAATTTATATTAAGAACACTTCTTAGGTTTCATTATCTTAACTATTTCACACAGACTTGCATATGTGTTCCATTTAAAATACAGTCGAAATTTTTGACCATTTCTGAAACTATTCTTGAGTAATTCTGTGGATGTAAGCCAATTACCTACACTTTTACAGCAGATTTAACTGCTGTGTTGACAGTGCTGTAGTCAGATTTATGCTTAATCACTCTCAACACATAAATCCATTTCAATAAGTTTGAATGTATATGGTGGAGAAGGAAAGGGTACCTGTCAAAACTGCTTCGTTGTTCTGGGTTTGGGTGGATACTTAAAAAACAAAACAAAACATTTTTCTTACGATTTCAGTAACACAAGCTCATTGCAGAAAACTTTAAAAATATTCAAAAGTATAGTTAAAGTAAAAATTATCCCTAATCCCAACATCCAGAGATACTTGCTAGTTGAGACAGTACTTTATGTAGAAGTTTTTATTCTACTTTTTTTCACATAAACTTATGTCATGAATATTTCTCATATCATTAAAATTGTACCCCTACAGAATAAAAAGGAGTAATTTTTATTCTGTAGGGGTGCATTTCATAATATCGCATTGCATAGATGTGACATTCCCCTCTTGTTGGGAAATTAGGTTGTTTACAGTTTTTTGCTGTGATAATAATGCTGTGAAGAACAGATTTTGGCAAATTTATGGAAAAGATCTTTAAGACAGATACCCAAGTTACACTGGTAAAGTGAAATTATAGCATAGAAGAGAATATTATGCTGATTAATCTTGATATTGTTATTAAATAAAACAAGCGTACTGGGTATTTTGGAAGGAATAACACAAAAGGCATGTTTTCAAAAATTCCAAAATAATGTCATATGAGATGATAAATAAGGCTATGGTTGTGGTTTTTGCTTCTCTAGTATCCTTTGACAAAAAATGTCATGTTCCTGATTTAGTTAAATAATAGGACCGACAAACATGCTGATTTACATGAGGAAAGGTTGGTTGTTTATGTTCTGGTTGTTTATGTTCTAGCTGTTCACAAATCGTGAAGCATCCAGAGCTGTTTTGTGAGTAACATGCCTTCAGGTAAGGTGACTGTGTAGTTACATGGTAACTCATTGTGCTGGTGGTACAAGGTGGAGAGACTCCCAGGCTCCAAGGCAGTATCCGACAGAGCATTCAGGCCTTTCCTGGGATGCCATCGGAAATGGCGCCAGGTCCAGCCACCTCATGCGTGGCCTCCTGACTCAACTGCTTCAAATTCCTCATGCTCTTTATTCTTCTTTCCCTTGCAAAGTAATTCACCAGGATTTTCAAGTAAAACAGACAAGAATGAAGTACTCTACGCAAAAGAAAATCATTTTTAACCACCAACCTTCCATCCTCCAATACTATGCCTTCTCATTCCCAGTACCTTTTGAAAACCATGTCAAATTTGTTCAAAACAGTTAACATTGTATAGGCTTCAAACATGGTTATTTATATGAATACTCTTAATAGAAAGAATATTGGCTTCTATACATAAGTTGTCGTAAATTTCGTTTGCAGAATTTCTCATTGAAATTAACGCCACATCCACATCGGGAAAGCACTGACTTAAGGCGCGTCCCTGTCTGAGCAGGTGTGGAGGTCTGTGGGGGAGCCAGGCGTCCTCCTGTGGGTCAGATTGCACAGCGCTGGCTGGCCGTGGGGGCACAGCCCTCCCACGCGGCTCTCTATTCCCTGTTGTATTTCTTTCACTCTCCGGGTTTTGCGAACGTATCTCCCTTTTACCTTTTTTCCTGCGCCGCATGTCCCACGCTGTTTCTCTGCAGATTCACAACACTGTTCTGGGGGTGGAGGGAGTGATCCCCTTGTGACCTCCGGGAGCAGTGAGCCAGGAGGCCACCATTAATAAGTCTTTTCCCCTTTCCAATTACTCCTAGTATATCTTGTAATCACTGCTGTATCTGAAGTTATAGAACTCTTTTCATTAGCACTATTATTTATTGATGACTTCTCTCATTTTTCTTAATTAGTCTTGCCAGAGATTTTTCAATTTTCCTATTCTTTCAAGAACCGTCATGTTGATTCTATTAATATATACTACATTTTTGTTTTCCATTTATTGATTTTTGCTCTGATCTTTATCTTGCCCTCTACTTTCATTATGTTTGTTCTCTTACATCTCTAATTTCTCAAGCAGAATACAGTTCATTATCTGTCTTTCTTCTTTCCTGATATAATCATTTGATTGTAAGTTTCCCTTAAAGTACCACTTTCATTGTACCCTGAAAATTGTGATATAGTATGTTTCCATTACTGTCCAAATATAAGTGTTTCTTTTAGTTTCATGATAATTTTTTCTTGGACCCATGGATTATTGAGCAAAGTGATTTATAATTTCTAAGTTATGAGGTTTTTATTATCGATGTTGTTGACTTTTAATATAGTGGCATTTTTAACAACTTTATTGGGAGGTAATTTACATACTAAGTTCACCCAAGATAGATGTAGAATTCAATGATTTTTAGTAAGTTTATAGAATTGTCAACAAGCACTAATTTTAGAACATTTCCACCACCCAGAAAATATCCTTCATGCCCATTTGCGGTCAAAGTGTAATGGCATTTTGGTCAAAGAACGTGGTCTATATGATACTGATTCATTGAAACTGATTGATAGCTGCTTTGTGGCCTAGATTTGCCCTGCTATAGCCACTACACATGTGATTATTTAAATTTAAATAAGTTTAATAAAATCAAAAATTAAATTTCTCTACTTCACTAGGCACACTTAAAATGTATTAGACCACATGTATTGGACAGCACAGGTCTAGAACGTTTTTTAGCATTTAAGAAGTTCTACTTGATAGCACTGGCCTGCAAATATCTTTCAGTTCTCTTTTTAGTTGATCTAATCTGCTGTTTAATCCATCTATTGAGTATTTTACTTCATTAAACATCCCAGGCATAACTTTTCTATGGTCTTTAACAATTTCAATATTTACTGTGATTGTGGTCCTGAATCTCTTGTTTGTGTGTCTGATGACACTCACTCATGATCGTTGTCTCCTGGTATGTTTACTGATTTTTTTCTTGTGAACTCAATGCTTGATTTCAATGTGTGGGAATCCTATGAGCCTAAATTGGGGGTGATTTCTTTGAAAAAGGATTCAGCTCTTCTTCTCTGCCCTCTACAGGAACCAGTGACAAAGGACCACTTCTACTCTCCCTAAGAGTGTCGGCTCAAAGCCCCAGGCTCAGCGACTTTCCTGGACACTGATCCAGAACAACCCCACCACTGCTTATTATTTCAGTATTCTACCTCAGTTCACGTCAAATTGCTTGGAGAAGATGGGGGCTTCCTTCAGGTGCCTCTGCAATCTCTTATCACCCCAGCCGTTACCAACGACCTTGTCCTATTGGGATTGAGCTGTTCTACACAGGAACCCCAGAGTACCCAGTCTACCATACTGCCAAAATTTGATTAGAAAACCTCTGTGAGTAGCCTAAAATGGTATCTGCTGAATTTATTTTAGGTTTATATGACTTCTTCAGACAGTGTTTCTTTCAAAATAAAATAATTGAGGGAGGATTATCACAAAAGACTTTGTAAAGATCTGAACAAAAAGCAATTATCTCTGTTGTGAGGGAAAAACATCTTGTGTCATATCTAGTCTATATGGGACCTTTTTTAACTAAAGGAAGCAGCATAATGCAGTGGAAATACCTTGGGCTTTGAGGCCACGTAGTTCCAAACACCCATCTCAATATTATCACTCAATAGCCATATGGTTTATGTAACTACCTTAACTTGGGCCTCAATTTCTTCATTTGTGCAAATGAAAGTAATAAGATGTGCCTATCAGAGTTGTGAAAATTATTGATAAGGAAAGTGGCATATAGGATAATTCAATAAAAGTTGATAACTCTGTTGGTGAAGATGATAATGAGTAACAAAGCACTGAAGCAGGCGTTCTGATCTCCTTTTTGTAAATAAGAAAACAGAAGATTAACAAAGTGAATTTCAATAATAATGATGCAATGAATTCATATGAAGCTTGTTCTTTTCAAAGTTCTGAATGATGGTAGCGCTGTGCCATGGGTATAGGCACCACTAAGCTCTGGGATAGCCACGGAGCCATTGTTTGCGGGAGTTGTGAATGGAGCTTTCAGATATGACCTGAGGTCTGTGCATAGTCCCTTGCGGGACAGAGATGGGAGAGAGGTAAGGAGCCTGCAGCAGGCTTGGGGTGAGCCCTCTCTGCTCCACCACATTCCAGCACAGAACTTCCTGAAGTCCAAGAATCCTAAACTTGAACCTGGTCTAGAAAGTGATTAGGAAGGAATACCTGTCAAAGTAAATGGACAGAGCATATTTTAATTAATAGCATGTTCAGTATTTATACTTGTGACCTCTGGGCCTCCATTTGTTCTCTTGACCCAGCCTCACAAATATTAGGGGTGAGCCTATCTTTGGGGAAAGTTGCTGTGCTCTCCTGTGCAAAGACAGAAGCCTTCTACCCCAGGACATGGGTTATTACTGAGGGATGGGGTACGGGAGTAAGGAGGGGATGGCAGCTTGCATCCACTCCACTTCTGTCCCGTGATAAAATTCAAGCACTCTAAACACACTTCTGTCCAAAGTTAGAGCTCTCTTTCCTCATTACAGCCTTAGCAACATGCCCTCCTGCCCCGTGTCTCCCTTAAGTCTAACATACCAACGTAGGCTCAGGCACACCATATGATATGAAGACACAAGGGTACAAATTCTACCGGGTTCTGGGAGCTCCACCCTGTCCATTTCCCTGTTTTATCAGTGCACTCTCAGGCTTACCAGCTAAATAGGTGAGTCTTCTCTCTCCTCTGAAAAGTGTCCCTTCACCAGTGGAAGCCCAGTGACTTCTCCAAAGATTTTAATCTCCCATACCTCTTACCTGAACCCATTTGCCACCTGAGTTAGTGGTTCATACATACCACACTGTGAATAGGAATCAACCAGAAGAATTCTTTAAACCTACAAATTTTCAGGTCCCATCTTCAGAGACTCTGATTCAGTAAGAAGTCCAAAGTAGAGCCAGGGAATTGCTTTGTGGCTGTCATTGTTTTTGTCATTGCTAGTGTGTGTGAGTGTGCACACGCACATATGTGATTTGTGTGTATGTGTGTGTTATTAAGCTTACTAAGTGATCTGACACAGACAGGATTGAGGATCTCGGATTTCAATTCTGTATTTTTGTCTTATGTTCTTACACCTCATTTTCTTAGGTAGATCTTAAGCTTCTGGGGTCAGAAGTTGTGTTTTACATGAGTGTGTAACCTGTTCAGCACCTGGCAGTATACAAAGGGTCTAGTACAGATTCCATAAAAGTGCACTGAATGCAACCTGGATCCTCCAAGTTTAGAGCAGAAGAAATGGAGCATTACCACATCCACATGCTATTCCCAGTGTCACCTGTTGTCATTATCTCCTCTTCAGTTCTGCGGGATCTGCAGGCTATAGTGCTGAAAACCCTCAAACCTCGTGGGCATCAGAACCTTCCATAACTTGCAGCACATTGGCAGCTTTGAACCCAACCCCTCCAACAGCTCTTTGTTTTGTTTGCTTGTTGAGCTGAGTTTAAATCCAAATTCAACTGTGAACCATTAAAAGGGGGATTTTTCTTAAAAACCAATGATTTGTCCTTGGACAACTGGCAGCCCTGACCCCTGCTTGAGCCACATTAATTTCAGAAAGAGTTGTTAGGGACGGAGGAAAGCCAGCTGGGGCTGCCAGCTTTTAACTCCTGCTCAGGGAGCTTAAAGAGGTAGTCCTGAGGTTCCTGCAACCACGTCCTTCTTTAAAATCAATGAAAAAGAGCAAAAAAGTGAAAACCCCATTGTAGGAAAAATACCATCTAGGAGATCTCACTTTTTGCATGGGTAGCTTTGCTTTTCCCAAGGCGTGTGGAAGACAATGTCCCCACCTGAATCTGATATAAGGGAATGATTTGAGACATTCACTTAGGTGAGAACCTTTTGTTAACCAGAAAATTGGTCCCTTTGCCTCTCTGGTTTTTTTTTTTTTTTTTATATAAGTATGCTTTACTTTCTCTATTTTTTCTTAAATGGTACTTATACATACACCTTATTGATGTTTTATTCATGTGGACAAACTGCTTCCATTATGTGAATGTACAATAGCTGGAAGTCAATGGGAATCAAATGACTACAGCTTTATGCAGAGCTTTAAAAATTGCAGGACTGGTAATAATAACTTATGAGGCTGCCGGGGTTGAGATAGAGTTGGTCAAACTTTAGACTTCAGTGTACAATGTGCATATTCATCTTCAAACTCTCAAAGAGGACTCATGTCCCTCTGTTTCCATAAATAGCATGGACCTATGATCTGCTCAAGATAAGAGCATCGAGTCCCTATTTTTTCTGCCCTGTAACATCAGAAAAGGCACATAGAATTGGCTTTCTGTGCACTGGAAGTAGCTGCTGTGTGCAAGGCATTGTGCCAGATGTAGAACCGATAAGACAAGACTCTTACGCTCAAATCACCCCCACTGGAAAAGGCACTCATTTCATTCACCCTGTGAAATAGCAGGAGAGAAGATAAAGGGCACAGGTGACCAAGGTCGAAAATCCATAGCCACAACATGGGCAGTACATAATAACCTCACAAAACTCATCCCAACTGTTTGGGGAGGAGAAGCATGGAATGTTCACCTAAAAGTATAAGGTAAAGATATATAGGGGATGGGGGAAAAAAACTGTAGTTTATAAAGGACAAAATGACCAAGAGTTTTAAAGATCATGAGAGCAACTTAGGTGGGTTTAATCAAGACTTGCCTGCATGTATTTAGCTGATTGTAGTGTACTCAAATAAATTAGCTCAAATAAGTTACAACCCTTTGTTAGAAAAATTGTAATAGCTGTTAGATCGAAAATCTCTGGTATGTATCCTAACCCTACCCTGCCAGCCCAGTCGCCTGGCCTCAGGGCTCATGTCCCTACCTGGCCCAGAATCCTGTACAAGTCTCCTTCTTTCACAGACTCCCACCTGTGAGCCCACGCAGGTCCGACGTCTTACATTCCTTCATTCCCCCTGAATACAAGCAAACAAATACATATTGACTGAGTTAGTTACTTTCATGCAGCTACATCGATTTTTCACTTGTTTAATTTTCTTTTTGTATGCTCATGTCTTTTTTTTATGTGCATCGAGTATACATACATCAAGCATTGGGTTGTTAGATCTTCAAGAGTAGAAACTACATGTTCTGCTTTTTTTTTTTACATCTCTCCCACAATGCTCAATGTTGTTAGCTGGCTAAAAGAGAGATTAATTTAAGGCTAGAAAATAAGCCTACTAAGAGAATTAATTATAGATGTGGGGAAGATAGGTGACTGAGTAACCGCACTTTGGCATGTAAAACCTGATTATGTGAAAATGGTAACAACATACTTTTTATTAATCTGTACAAGGAGTGAAGGAAGGAAAATGAGGCTCCTAGGTCAAAAATAGAACAAAAACCATATAACTAAGCCTCTTCTCTTCTGATTTCAGTACAAATTATGGGATTCCATATTTATTGCTGGGGAAGCTAAAATTTTTAATAGAAATCCCCAAAAGCTAAATGTTAGTGCTGTGAAGGTATCTATTGCTAGGCTGTGGTCACTGGTTTCCAGTACCTAAAGGGCCTTAACAACCTCTGGCAAGATACTCATACCTGCCAGACCATTTCAGCCCCCACCAGGATGACTGCTTAAAACTGGAGCTGCATGTCCAGAGCTCTATCCTGAAATCAACACATGTGGCACTGACACATGCACCTGCAAGCCAGCGTGGGAGCCCCTGCCATCTTCAGAGTCCTCCTCTTTGAATCCCTTTCTCTCTGCCTGGTCTCTGTTCCTGGTTGATCTATCGATCTTCACCTACCACTCTGCCCATCTTCTTAGGCTGATTGCTGGATATAATCTCCACCACACACATAAGTAGTGGGAAGATAAATAGATACATAAACGATAAATAGATGGAATACATACGGTTGAGTTCCTCAACAGTGTAAGGTTTCTTGGAAAACCACCTGCCTCCAGCAGTTGTTCTGATTTGGCAATCCATTAGCTCCCTTGGATTCTTTCAAGGTGTTTTAGTCTATCCACGGATGACTCTCATCCTTGACCTTCCTGAGCAAGGCACATGACCTGATGCTTAGCTATACAAGGTTTGCTCATGTGGGCGTCTTTCTAATTTCTTGTGTTCCCCTTTAAGTCATAGGATTCTTATTCAAAGAATAAATAATATCTCCCCAGGAAACATAGCTCTTTGGGGAAAACAACTTCCTGATTAAGTAACTGTTTTGTTTTGGTTTTGCTTTAAAAAAAAAAAAAAGCATTGGAGGGGGACAGGTGATATACTTAGATACTCAGGTAGCAGAAAATGAGGCAAATAGAAGAAATCAGCCATGAGCTTTCTGGGCCCAGAAACTTTTAGTGGGAGCCCAGGTCCAAGCAATAAAAGTTCATATGAGGCTCTCATTTTTGGTCCTTGTCTGACAGCATTTAACAGAATCTTCTCTTCTGAAGTCTAAAATGTCTTCTGGTATCATATTTTCCCCCATTCTTCCTTCTGATCTTCAGGATACTTTTCCATTTTCTAAAACAAACAAACAAACACAAAAAACCTCATGGCCACTGGATCACAATTTTCCTTTTAATCCCCTCCTTTGTCCACCCCTCCTAATTCCAACCAAATCTATCTCCTATCCATTTCAATCACCACACACATCGCCATTCCTTGACCTTTATCGTGACCAAGAATTCTATCACCTTCAAGACCTGCAGTCCTGGCCTGCTTTCAATTTTACATGTATTTCTTCCCTTTAGTGACTCCTGTCATGGCAATCTGGTGTACACTCATAGTTTTCTAAAGAAAATTCTCGAAGGTGAATGAATGTCCTTCTTCCTCATGGCTCACGCTCATCTTGTTAGACCTCATTAGGGCTGACCTTGTGGAACCACCTGCTCTTCTTGGCACTCTCCTGACTCAGGTTCCCTCACCCAGTGAGTCCTTTTCCTTCCTGGCTTCTCCATCTAAGACCTTTGACCTTCCCCCCCCCATACCTCCTCAAAGTTCTCTCTACTGTCCTCTTCCCTTCTAACTCACTGTGCTGCCCCATGGTGATCTCAAACCTGCATTTCTCAGCTCCCTTCTTAATACTAGATATGTGTTTTCAATTCTTTGTTGGGAAACTTCCACCCAAAAATCCAATCCACCATGGTGCCTAGAACATAATTGGTACTTAATAAGCATTTACCATATTCACTTTAGAATGTATACTATATTCAATTTAGATAATACTTATTAAGCACTAATTATGTACTAGACACCACAGTGGGTACAGAGATGAAAAGAAACATCTTCCTGAGTTGCAGAGGGAATTATTACGTGAGACCCTGGTTAAGCAGAGAATGAAGCCCCATGGACCACAGTTTATTCTTAGAGCACTAAAAGGATAAGTTCTACAGGATGGATAAGGAAAAATGGGCTGAAATTATACCCCTAAATTCAGATTCATTCTAGATAGTTCTGGATACAATCCTGGAATGCACTCAAGTGGTCTTAAGGGAAGTCCCAAATGATTCCTCAAGAGAAAATTGAGACATACAGAAGGGATTGGCAAACTATAGCCCATGGGCCAAATCCAACCACTGAATGTATTTGTAAATAAATGATACTGGAGCACAACCATGCTCGTTCATTTCCATATTGTCTGTGGCTGATTTTGTGCCACAAGAGCAGAGCAGTTATGACTGACAACAATGGCTCACAAACTCTAAAATATTTACTATGTGGCACTTTAAGAAAATCTTTGCCAACCTATGTCGTATGGTATGACAACCCCAACTTGCCTTATTATAAATATAACCTGAGTGTTTCTTAAAAGAACATAATTCTAAGCCCTAGCCCAGACCTAGGAATTAGAATTTCCAGGGCATGAACCTGGAACTCAGGATTTTTCTCAGGCACTACAGGTGATCCTTAGGATCAGGCAAAACCCTGATAGAGTTTTTAGAAGCTTAATCTTTAGAATCTTACAGCTTTGGATTTGTATCTCAGCACCACCGTTTCTAATTCTGTTACCTTGAGCAAGATACTTAACCTTCTCTGAGCTTCAGTTTTCTTATTATAAAATAGAAGAAACAAATGACCCTTCCTCATAAAGTTGTTGGGAGGATTAAATGAGAAATGCTTCATCAAAAATGTGGTACATGGTACCAGATTCAATAAGTGTTTTATCATTGTCATAATCATCATCATCACCATTATTATCATTTTCTCCTCCCCCTCCTCTTCCTCATATAATATCACCACTCATACTCATATAATCTATCTGCTTAGAAAGTTTTTGGCATAATCGTATTTCAAAATGGTAGCTTAGTTTACTTTTAGTTTATGAATTCTGAGTTCTACCTTCTCCTTCTTTAGTTTGAAAATATTCAGCAAATAAATCTTTAAATGATTTATAACATCTTTTATTTAAGAAGTACAAAGTACTGTACAAACAAGTCAGTGTGATGGGGGAGATGGAGAAGGCAAATTGACCTACCCCAAACCACAGAGCAAACCCACGAACAGAATATACAACGCCTAACACCCAGCCCTGTACCTGAACTCAAACACCAACACACCTTTCCAGATCGGTCTCATTATCATTTATTTATTACCCTTTTGCTGATAGGATACAACAAATCTATCCACCAAAAGCCTTTTAGAGTCCCACAAAATGCTCACAAGCCTCCTCTGCCTTTACCAGTGTCGAAAAGCTGGTAGGGTAGAGGGAGCGGGCATCACTTGCCCAGAGAGCCCCAGGGTGACTTTGACTGTGTTGCTCCCTTTCTCAGACCACTTCAGTGGGCCCCACGTGCTTCTCAATCAGATTTAAATTTCTCATCATGAGCTTTAAATTCCACCCCTCTCTCGTACCTACCCACCCTCATCTCGCACTTCATTCATTTATATTTCACCTTGTGGTATTCACCCCAGTCAAGAAAACCTACCACGGCTGAACACATCCCAGAATGAATCTCAAAGTCCATTAAAAGAAGAAAACTCCCTGAACAAGAAGGATGATAGTATTAACCATACTCTCTTTTGGTCAGACCACACTTTGGAAATTATGCCCCATTCCAGGAAGGACATTCTAAGAGGGGTGTAGAAAAACAGGTGGCCATTCAGAGAAGAGGCTCCAATGTGGTAAGGGGATGAACAGTTCTGTGAGGTTGTAACATGATAGCATCTTTCAGATACTTGAAGGACTGTCATACTGAGAAAGGGTTAGACTAACTCCAAATGGCTCCAGACCTGAAATTGACACAAGGGACTGATATTTCAGAAAAGCACATTACTGCTCCATTCAAGGGGAGAACTTCACTATTAGTGAAGCTGATCCAAACTGGAATAGACTGTTTTGGGAAGTTTGTAACCTGAGTGTGATCAGGTTTATAAAGGATGTTGTAGTGGCAATACCTACTTCTGACACACAGCAGAATTAGGGGACTTTTAGAGTGGAGCTAAGTAGTTAAGAGCACAGCCTTTGGATCCAAACTGGGCTTAACTCTCTACCTTTATACACAGTGTGACTTAAACCTCTCTGTGCCTCAGTTTCTTCATGCTAATAGTACCAACCTCATAGTGTTATAGTGAGGGATTAAATAAATGAATATATGCAAAGGACTTAGAACAGAAGTTGACATTTATAAGCATTACGTTAGTGTTCATTTTAAGTATTTTATGATTTTTATTGTCTGGTGACCTCAGGAATAACCATTGTGTGTCTTCACAGGCATCAAAGCTTCTAGTTTTTTTCTGCAGGGCACAGAACAACAGCAGGCAGTTAGCTTTTTACAAATGCAGCTTCTCCTATCCGCTGAGGTCAAGAAAAAGGAAGATTGGGGCACCAAGTCAGGAGACTCCCAGAGCCACCTGGGCTCCTAGAGCACGCAAAGAGACGGGAGGGAGAGTTCCCTGCCCCTTTCTTCTCAGGGCTTCCAGCCGGGAGTGACACTTCAGGGCAGCACCTTCTAGAAACACAGGGGGCACAAATTAGCCCCATGGATGAAAACAAATCACAAGGGCAAGACATCAGACTCAGTTCTAAACTGCACCTAGCACATGGGTGGCCCTCAAAAGCAATGAACACAGCCATGGTGCAAATCAACATGGGCCTTCAGACCAGGAGCTGAAAGAAATTAGACTGAACCCTAAAGAAATCAGATCATGGATAAAAAGGAATTTCAATAAAATTATTCAACATTATTCACTGATATGGCTGTCAGTCATCCTTGTGTAGTCCATTGAATTATCTCCCAGTTATTTGATTTCTCTTCAGAGCCAGGATCCTATTAGCCCAGGTGAATGCCTGGATCCATTTCAGAACCCAGTGGTTCTATTCAGTTTACTTCAGTTTTAAGCTGTGTCTGGCATCCCATGCATATTTTTAGTGGCACTTTAATGAAAGAAGCAAACCTCTATCCCTTCAGCACTAAAATCCTCCCTGCAACCCTCCAGCAACTTTGCTACCTCCGTATACAGTCAGGATTCTCCTCTCTAGCTCTGCAAAGCTGACATTGTTTTTGCCTGTGGTGTAGTGGTTTCTGCCTCTTTTGTTTGTATTTATTTGTGTTTGTCCTGTCTCCTTCGTTACGTTTTAAGTCTCTACCTATAAGCATTGACTTCTTTTGTGACTCACCCCAGTACACAAGATATTCGTGATTGACTGCCATATTAGTGAATAATGTTTTGATGATTTTATTGAAATTCCTTTTTACTCATGGTCTGATTTCTTTAGGGTTTAGCCTAATTTCTTTCAGCTCCTGGTCGGTAGGCCCATGTTGATTTGCATTATGGCTGTATTAATGCTTTTGAATGCTATCCATGTGCTAGGTGCTGTTTAGAACTAAATAAAATGTCTTGTCCTAGTGATTTGTTTTCTTTCAACTTGGCAGATTTGTGACCCCTGTGTTTCTAGGAGCTGAAATTGTCAAGACTCTTTTAATGCACCTCTTTGTTCGGGCAATAGCACGCCTGGTGGCTCTGAGAATAGCTGTCGTTTTGAGAATAGCATTTGTAGACACAACTGCTGCTGAAAAGGGAAACTCTATACATGGACTATTTCACTGGGAACAAGGCAGCAAAAAGAGCTACTATTGTTCTCCGCTAAGAGAAATAAACGAAGCCTCGTGTATTAATTTGATCCTGGACATGATGCAGCATTTTGCTCTAAATCTAGACACGATCGTATCTATATTGTCCATGTCAGTGCAGTTCTGATCCCAATCAGTGTCTGTGATCACCCCCCAAGGCACCTAGTATAGAAAAGATCTGGCCCCTGCTTCAGTGAACTTCCAAGATGGCTTTGAGTAAACAGCACTAGCCACAGCGTGAAACTCCTCGGGTCCTTGTTACACTCCCGGGTGTCGTAAGCTCAGGCAATCTCGGCACTGTAAAAACCACAGACAGCTACAATCCAAAAGAACCAGAGGCTTAGGATACTTCTTTGGAACTTGGATTTGTGCCACTACAGTTTAGCAAGAGTTGGAGACCAAGAGGGCACATTTGTCCCTCTCCTGCCAGTGAAATATGGCTCCTTGGTGCATCTGTTCATGGCTATGTTCTATCCACGGAGGTATCGAGCATTAGGCGTTTGCCACTTGTGCGACACTGAATCTTCCGGCTCAACAGAATGTGCCAAATTCCTCCTCGTATGACACATTAAAAATTGAAATTCAGCTGCCTGTCACCCTTTCTAGAACATGTATATGTCTAATACACAGTTCTAGAGTAGTTCATTACAAAAACTGACTACGGGCTGGGGAAAAATGCATGCCTTGCATGGAAAAACAGAATAAACGGCAGGTCAAAAGAACCTCAGGTTCACCCTCCAGTATAGTCGTTTACCGTCCTCCTTGTGAAACTGTCCTGGTCCAGGAATATCTCTATGGGTTCCAAGAAAACTAAAAACATCATCCCTTAAACAATCACACGTAAACAGGTTCAAAGAAGAAGCAACAACAACAACAAAAGTTTTAAAGAAGGAAAACATTTTAAGGACAGATACATTTTATGAAGGCAAATTCCCCAAACAAGATTTTTAAGTCTTCTAAAAATTAATTTCAAAAGAAATAAGAAGAGAAATGGGGAATTCATTGCCTGAAAAAGAAGAAACAAAAGAAACTAAAAAAAAAAAAAAAAATCAAAATGAAGGAAGAGCACAAATAAACCAGGAAATCTTCAAAGGATAAAAAAAAATCAGAAAATCTTTACATCTTTGCTAATTTGATAAGTAAATTTTAATTTGCATTTATTTGATCACCAGTGAAATCAAACATTTCCTCGTATATTTTCTAACCAATCTATTTTCTCTTTGGCAAACAGTTTTATTAATTTAAGTGACTAACACTCAGTTACCTATTTTCCTAGTTCTTTTCTTATGAATTTGTCTGAGCTCTGTATGCAATAAAAATTGTTATATTTACTGTGCCTAGGAAATCTCTACTAAATGGCACAGTTGTGAGCCATATACATATATAATTGTAAGCCATATACATGTATAATTATATTATTTATTTATAATTGTATATATAATGACCTGGTTCTGATCCATTTTGCATATTCATCAGAAACTAAGAATCGATGTTCTGGAAACTAAGATTTCAGAGAGGTCACTCATGTCAGGTTGTAGTAAATATATAGTCAATGTGAACCTGCTAGCAAGTTGGGGTAGTAGTCAGTGTGTGGGGATTAGTAAATTTCCTCAGCAGACTGAAAAATCGTGAGACACAACAAAACACAATTAGTTAGGGCAAGTGCGTTATCAATAAAAGCCACTGGTGACTTGGACGTGGGAGTGATTCACAACATTCAGACATGGCAGAAGAGTTTGAGAGCCACAGTGACGGACAGCCTCATCCGGGATTATCGTTGCTCATTCGAAAGCAAACACTAAATACAGGAGGTCTGAAATAACCTTGCTATGGGCAGGGCTGAGTCACATTCTTAAATCCTGTTGCATTCATTCTGTTATTTAGATAAGCCTGTGGTGGTCCAGACTCTGGGCTAGGTGCTGGGTATATATCAATCCAGAAGACAGTCAAAGTCCCTGTCCTGGTGGAGCTTACTATCTAGTGCAAGTGAGAACTGCAGTAAACAATAAACAATAAATGAATAATACGAACAGTGATAAATAACAGGAAACAGTGTGAGTGAGAACTGCGATAAACAATAAACAATAAATGAATAACACAAACGGTGATAAATAATAGGAAACAGAATACAGTGATAAAAAAATAACTCCACCACACACATACATATACACAGACTCATATGCGTACACACACACACATAACAGCAAAAGAGTTGGAAAATAAGACGTGTGAGGAAAGGCTAAGGAAGAAATATTCTTGTACCTGGAGGAGAAGTAGGTGAGAAAAGGCTAACAGTGCCCCTGCAGAATTCAGAGGGTTATGTTTTTCCATTGAAGACGTCCAACATAAAATAGGATAAAAATAGTGTATTAAATCTATCATTTATGTGTTTTAAAAAAAATAGTATCTTCAAAAAAGAGGAAGGTTAAAATATTTCTCCTCTGATAGTATTTTAAAGGGGAGATTCTCTTTTATCTGGGATTAGTCTCCCCAATGTTAAGAAAAGGACAAACGATTTTAAAATGTCTGCCAGCTCAGGGTCTGCTTTTTCTGAGTTCCTCCTGGTTCTTCCTTCTTTTCCTTTGCTCCTTTGAACAATTATTACAAGCAGTCCCTTACCAGGAAAAAGCCTGTTCTAGCATCATGTGGTGAGGGAGCTTCTATTCTGACCTCTCTGGGTCTCGGATTCTTGATTTCAGTTTTCGGTTGTTTCTATTCTCTTCAAACAGCCTGCTTTACTAATTTCACAAACATCCTTTCAACTTGAGATGCTTAAGAGACAGTCAGTGATTAGCTGGAAAGTAATGAAGCCACATTGTGAAATAAACAATTTATCACCTCGTTGTTATTCTTACATACATAGTTATCCCCTTCCCCTGCCGCGGTATTAAGTGGTAATACATACTGACGTTTCCCATGCATACCTTTGAGTGGCAGGGGCATGGAAGGAGAAAAGGGACATACATACTAGACCCATTTTAAAGATGAGAACACTGAAGTTATAAAATGGCTTAGTTGAATATTCCAAGGCTGTTCAAAGCGAGGAACAGATTTCAGATGTAATTCTCAAAGCTCCAGCCTCTAAACAAAGTAGAAGAACAAATGCCCATTTCGAGTTGGCACAGAAAGTCTCTGGGGTTGGAAATCTGCTTTAAAAATTCTAAAGCAAAAATCCTTTGAAAATATAGTTACAGCACACTAATCAATGTGTTCCAGTGCCCCTTCGTTTCAGCCACCCCAAGAGCCTGAGATTGTGAGTGCCACTTAGCTATGCTTGGCAGTACTCACCCCTAAGAATGGAAGCCCTGGCGGCCTTCCTGACAAGCCAAGGCACAGAGATGTGTCTGCTGACATGAAAAGGACCCTTCTGTGAAATGCGTCAAACACTTAGTGTTTTATTAAATGGTCTTAAACATTCTTTCTCTATTCATCTCTTCCTTCCCAGTCACGTCCAATTTTTTTTTTTTTTTTGAGTCAAGGCCACCTTCCAAAGCTGCTACCAGTCACAAATTTTATAATTTTAAATGAGTTCTCTGCTGTAATTTAAAAGATAACTCATTCCTATTTCCAACATTTAATGTACTTTCTTTTTTTTTCCTGAAAGCAATATATGTGTGTAATTAATAAACAATTTAGTATGTTGAGGAACCCAGGAACTTGGCAAATGTTCTGGGGATATGAAATCTCAAGAAAAGCAGCACATTATAAGGCATAGTAAGTAATTACTTATGTAAGCTTTCTTTTTAAATTCTAAGAACATTAACTACTAATTACCTACTAATTACCAGTACTTCAGCAGGTGTTTGCACTTAACTGTAGACGAAAGCCCCTGTGAAAAACAAATCCCTGACAGACTCTCTCAAGATCAAAGCCGAATCCCACTGGACCCTGAAGTCGCCTGAGGTTCGGAGATTCGGCGAAACCAGTTACAAGCCAAAGTCTTCACCACTTGGCTGCTTAAGGTGAAAAAGTAAATTTGTGTTTGTCCGTTTCCCTGTCTCTTTTTCCCCAAACACAGTCATTATCAAGGAGTGAAAAGAACTGGCTCGAATGGCAGCTTTGAGGTATCTGGGGTTACACTCCAACTATGATGAAGAGGCCTTCATCAGAAACGCATCCGTCTCACTTCCACCGGCTGAAGCAGCCCTCTGCGTCTGATGGGCCTGGAGCACCATCCACCCACCTCCCCACACTTCCTTCCCTGGAATTTGCAACGAGTGTGTGTTTATTTTACTGCCTTCCATTCTCCTTATCGAGCTCTGAAAATGATCTCTAAGATCCTTCCAACTTGAAAAGTGTGGGCTTCTCTGATCCTCCACTTTGCAAAGTTTCAGGAACCAAAGCCGTGCTGTGTTCACTGAAGACCTAAAATTGTTCCACATTCAGCGGATCCCTACATGGAGAATGCCATTCTCCCTAAGAATGGGAGCCCTGGCGGCCTTTCTGACAAGCCAAGGCACACACAGGGTCACTGTGTGTCTCACAAGAGCTGAGAGCCGCTTCTTCAAGACACCTCAGGCATGTTCACATTGCCCCGTGCTCACACGGAGAAGGGAGGCAGAAACCGAAAGGTGATGTCTGATAGCACAGTCTCACCTAAATTCTACCATACGGTGTTCAGCTCTGCCCGGGACCACGTTCCAGTGCAGTCCACGCCTCTCACTGTGGCCCTCCATGGGTTTCTGGTAGTATCTCGTTTGTTACGGGCTGCCATAACAAATCGCCACAAGCTTGGTGGCTTAAAACCACAGAGATTTATTCTCTCACAGTTATGAAGACCGGAAGTGCAAAGTCAAGGAGGCCGCGTTCTCTCCATCGGCTGTAGGGGAGATTCTGGTCCTTGGTTGGTGGGGGGTGGCGAGTGGTCCCAGGCATCCCTTGGCCTATGTCCGTATCACTCCAATCTCTGTCTCCACAGTCACATTAACTCCTCCTCTTCTGTCTGTCGAATCTCCCCTGCATCTCTTAAAAGACACTTGCCATTAGATTCAGGGTCCACCCAGATAATTCAGGGTGATCTCATCTTGAGATCCTTAATTACATCTGCAAAGACCCTTTTTCCCAATACGATCATATTTACAGGTTCTGGCAATTTGGACATGGGCTTGTCTGTTGGGGCACCACCATTAACCCCCCTGCAGTCCTCTAAATGGTCTCTCATGTATTAATTCATTTATCCAACACATTTTGTTGAGCCATACCATATTGCAGGCACTATTTTAGGTGGAGATGAATTCACGAACAAGACAGAATAGGTCTCTGCCCTCATAGAACTTATCTATTACACCCCACATTTATTTTGTACATCTGTTTCACTTATACACGTTTTCTTAAATCTATCATATACCATTGACATTCAAAACACACCTGATTCTTAGAGATCTAGTCAAATCGTAGCTTGTGTGCAGGTTGGAGAAACAAGAGACATGCCTGAAAAGTTTCTTTTCAAGTTTTCAAGAGAACAAGAGAGAGAAAAGTATAGATGTACAAATTTTATAAATTCATTTTACAACGTAATCGAAATGCCAGAAGATTGAAGAATTCATTGTTGATGAAGAAACGGATATTAGCGCAATGAAGAATAGCTCTGTCTCTGTCGGCTGGCTGTCTTTTATATGTCAGGGGCTGTCACTTTCTATCGTATTTCAACTGACTAATTACCTCAGTTTATTAAAACTGAATATGAATTCACATATTTTACTTTCCCAGGCTTCAAGTGTTCCTGTTATGGAAAACTATCACCTAATGATACGTCCCATAGTTCTGGGGTTTCTCAGGTTAGGAAGTGAGTGGGCCAGCCCAGACAGGTGTCAAGAGAACCTGATGGTCACTGTAAGGCACGGTTTTGTATGACCACATGTCTTAGTCAAAGCTGAGGCAAACCAAGTCCTGTAGCTGTGAGTGAAGATCTGGGCTGGGAGAGGTGGGATGGCAGATAGGACTGGCACGAATGAAAGCTATGCCTCTAATGGAGAGCTCCTTTCTGACCAGAGGTAATGACCAGAGGTAATCAAAGGAAGGGACCATAAATTAGTTTATATGTTGTGTATCTGAAAACTACCTCAACTTCAAATTACACACTTAAATTTTAAAAGTTTCTTCCTGGGTCTTGGTGGGGAAGGGGGATGGTTCCTAATGGTGATGGTATCTTGTATGTGTTAGGAGGGAGTGGCTGGGGGTGGTTGCATTGGTCGCCTTGGAGTGCACTTACAGATCCAACGGGCAGGGTTGTGTTAGCTAAAATCTAAGTGGGCCTCACGTGAAAAAGCCAATGTTCATCATTCCGCAGTGCAGTCATGGCTATGTGATTACAGGTTTTAAAAGAGCCATTGTCAGAAAAGTGGAGTCTAGAAACAAGCAATTAGCACTTCGATCTCCAACACAGTTGCAGCACCTGTTTGAATTTCATTTGGATTGTACCAAATAACATGCTGGGAGGAACAGAGGCAACCACTTCTCACTTTTTAAAAGGAATATCTAGAACTGCAGACCTTCTAATGACATGGTCATTTCTTGGCCAGACAGGTGATGTGGTATGTGAGTGACCAGAAGTCTCAGTAGTGTTTTCATAAATTGCCAGAGATAGTCAATATTCATGGGAAAATAAAACCAAAAACAATACTTGGGGAAATTAAGTAAATGTGGGAGCTGTGGCAAAGAACAAAACCTCCGGTCACAGAGGAAAATGCCACTTACCCTTAACCGTAGTTACAAACAAGAGCATCAGACTCAGGAAAGGGAAGGAGGCTTGTTTTTTCCTTAGCAGATTCTGATTGTTCATTAAGAAAGGTAGTTATTGAATGCTTTTCTATGGTAAATCATGCTATCTTGCTCCAATCAGAATGTGTCTACATTTCAAAATTTCAGGGGAAGTGCTCCCCAAACTCAGCATGCAGCCTCGTCCTCTGGTCAGAAGTGTGACGTGGCTAAATGTTTTTCCTTAGTTAGAGCCTCAGAGCACTCTCTGTTCCTACTCATTCCCACGCAAGGCTCCACCTGTCCTGGGCACTATGTTCTTAACAAAATGAGCCAATGTTTTAAAAACCAGGATATTTGTGCACAGTAATCTGAATTTTCAGCATCTTTTGAAAAATCCAAGGATCTAGACCCATTGAGCCAAAATTCCCCTAGAACCACAATCAGCGAAGCTAAGTGGTAGCTTCTCTTCTGCACAGGACAAGCACACTTAGCTGCTGCGATCCTCCCCCATCATCTCACTTGTGAATGTTCCCTGCCTGGCCCAGTTGGGGGGCTTTGGAGGTTATGAAGTCTGCTTGGAGGTTATGAAGTCTGCATGGAGTCAGTGGCCTTCAAAGGCCTCACCAAGCACCTTTTTACATATGGACTTCTTTTAGGATGCACCTTACCCCAGTTCTCCTTCCCAAATGCGCCCACCACTGCTTGGTCCTGCCCAAAGCACAGGACACCGCCAGCCTATCCCTGCTTTGCTGTTGGAGATTTACTCACCAACAATCCCTGTTTTCCAAGTCATATTTCACTTGGAACCCCAGGGTGCTAAACAAATCAAAGAAGAGCTACTCTGCTTGTATCTGAGGGGCCAGAATCCTGCCCTCCCTGTGACCACCTTAATCACTACATATAAGCCATTCAAACAGCCCCCAAAGCACCTCAGAGGAACCCCCAAGATTACCCCAAAACACTGGTTTATGTTTTTTAATCAGTATCTTTTATGTAGTGCTCCATGATATTAGTTATCTATTATTTTATATATTCTGTTCTTGTAAGTTCATTATTCTTAAAGAACTATGCCTAATGCTTGCATTCCACATAGAATGTATGAAGTAAATCTTCATTGGTTTATTATCTCCCATGTTTTTAAAAAGCTGTGACTCCTGAGCAAGCAGAACTGGACATTCTCTTCCCAGTGGAACCCACTACTGAATATCAGTGCTCACGGAATGACACTGGGACAGCTTCCAAAGCTGAAAGGGTGCACCGTCGTGTTAGTCCACTTACAAGGTGGGCTCTGCTAACATCTATCACACTGAGGCCTGGCACTGTCTGGGAAGTGTAAAGTAATAACAATGGGATTTGGAAAAATACATACACCACTGTGCTGGTAATGTTCTGTTCCTGATCTGGTTGTTACTCACATGGATTATTTAATTTGTGAAAATTCACTGAATTCTACACTTAGGATTTGTGCAATTTTCTGCATACACGTTTTATTTAATAAAAAGTAAACAAGGCAAGAAAGAAGGAACAATTGACTGTGAATCTTTATTCAGTGTTTCCCAGATTGAGACACGTCAGGACTGGGTTTATTCACATGTGTGTCACTGTTGTCGAACTCAGGGTCTGGCATGCAGTAAGCAGGCAGCGTGTTCTTGCTAAAAATGTGAACGTGACCTTGGCATGGCCCAGCACAGTGAAAGTAGCATGCTCCCTTCTCCACATATCTCTTTATAATCCAACCATCCACTCAACCAGTTACCAGTAGCTGTTCTCCTTAACACGGGTCCCTTTCCAAGGAACAGATAGGTGTCACAGAGCTCTAGCCTAAGCCTATCCTTCATGGAGCTTTGTCCTGGACACTGATAACCTGCAGCAGACACTGTACCAGGAGCCAGCAACACAGAGATGAACACAACTGTTTCTTGGAGGAAACATCTATAGGCACTAGTTGTCAGAGCCATGGGGATGTCTGTATCTGTCACTGAACCTATGAACAAGCACCATGGGAACAGCTCTTAAATCCATCTAGAGAGATCCGGGAAATTTTCCCAGAAGATAACATGTAACTTGGGTATGGGTTCACCAAGTGATGATTTAGCAGTTTCTGTTAACCATCGTTTATGTTGTGGAGGGTTTTTCATTCTTCTCAAAAATGCTTCCTTCTGACTCTTTCAGAGAAAAAGGAAAAGCATCTGGCTCTTCTCCAAATCTAACTCAGAATCGTATCACAATCATTCGAAAAGATTTCAGCCTTACTTAACCCCCAAATCCTGATTGGTGAACACATATGATAAAATTATTTTACATTTTGTCATTCATGAGAAAGCATCATTTCAAACAGATCAACATTCCACTATCTCACCAATATACACATAATAAATGAAGGGTGTATGGTAAACAGAATAATGGCCTCCCAAAAATATCTACAGCCTGATCCCCAAAACCTGTGAACATGCTAAAGATGCGTGGTGTGGAAGGGACTCTGCAGAGGGAATTAAGGTTAAGACCTTAATAGGAAAATTATCCTGGATCATCTGGGTGGATCCAGTTTAATCACAGGCCTTTAAAAGTGGAGAGGAAGGCAGAGGAGTCCAAGAAATATAATGAAAGAAAGGGCAGGAGAGGCTCAAAGTGCGAAACTCATTTCAGCCCACCATTTCTGGCCCTGAAGATGGAGGAAGGAGGCCATAGTTAAGGAAGATGGCCAATGTCCAGCAGCTGGGAATGGCACTCTGCTGACAGCCAGCAAGAAAACAGGGACCTCAGTCTTACAACCACAAGGAATTGATTCTGCCAACAATCTGAATGAGCAAGGAAACAGATTGCCTTGCTCCAATAAGGAATGTAGCCCTACAGACACCTTAATGTTAGCCATACTGAAGACTTGTATCAGATTTCTGATTTATAGAGCTGTTAAGTAATAAATGTGCGTTGTTTTAAGTTGCTAAATTGGTGGTAATTTCTTACAGAAGCAATAGGAAACTAATATAAAATGGAAGTCTCCCATCAGGTAGGCTTCAACAATAGGTTGTCACAGGAGGAGCTCTGAGGTTGATTCCTGCTGGCTCTGCTAGTTGCCTCAATGTGACCTTGGGCAAGTCCCTTTCCCTCTCTGAGCTTCAGTTTTTGCAGCTGTACACAGGTTTAATAGCGCCTACCTGTAGGAGTTGCATCATTAAACTACATCAGGCATGTGAAAGCCCTTAGCAAGATGCTAGGAGGATACATCGGGGGCTCCATAAACGTTTAGAAGGAAAATAAAACTACTAAAGTCTTTTGCTGATTAGCAAATCCCCAACTGGCCCATGAAATGGCTCACATGCATTTCTGGGAAGCCTTCATCCACCTGGTGCCAGGTGAGGAGGTTTTCTTCTCCGTCAATAGTTGTCTTTGTGTAGCCCAGAGGGGGCAGCTCAGGAACTTTGCATTCTGGAAGAGTAGAGGGCATGTGAGTACCAGTGAGGCCTTCGAGGATCCAAAAGCCAGACCCCAAGGATGGTTGTGATGGGGCTTCCAGCACAAGGCTGTTTGATCAGAGCCGGAGCCTCCCCATGTACTCTCCTCTCTCACCTTCCCAAAGATCTCACTGCAGCGTCTCCATGCTCCCTCTCCTGAGTCACTGGCTCTCCCTCCCTGTCAGCAAACGACATGTGCTAGAGTCTCCACCTTTAAACAACTGCCCTTTGACCCACTCCCCCACCTTCTCTTCCTTCCTAGCAAACTTTCCAGAAAGGGCCTCTGCCACCCCTTCTTCTGTTCCCATGTGTTTCTCCATCATTCCCCTGGTGTTTGTTCTGCCTCTTTTCTTGTCAAGAGCCAGTGGGGTCAATTTTCTGCCTCCAACTTCTGCCTCTTCGGCAGCATGTGACAATGTGGCATACTGGCCACACCTTTCTTGAAGCACTCTGCTCTTGCATTTGGGACAAGGGAGTCTTTTGGTGGTCCTCCTCCTTTACAGGCTACCCCTGGTGGGCTTGTCTGCTTTGCTCAAACTCCATGTATCAGAACACCCCAGGGCTCAGCCAGGGCCCCCACACTCTCTCCGTGGGTGAGCTCAGGCAGCCCCAGGGCTTCAAATACCATACCACAGATTTCCAAACTGATCTCTAGTTTGGGCCTCACCACTGACTTCCAGACATTACTTGGAGGTCCCATAGTCATTACTGAAGCCAACACAACCAAACAGAATTCTTGAGTCCCATCCAAGTCTGCTCCTTGTCCCTGAATCCCCACCTGGGTAGACGGCCTCACCATTCGCCCAGCTGCTGAAGTCAAAAGTCCAGGAGTTGCTCCTGACTTTTTCCCCTTTTTTAAAAAATACCATATCTCACCCATCAAGAAGTTGCTCTAGTCGAACTTCAAAACATGTCCCTTATCTGTCCATTTCTGTGCAACCCCTGCTACTACCTAGCCAGGCCTCCCTTCCCCGCCACACCTGGACCCCTGCAGAAGCCCCCAGATTGGTGTCCCTGATTCCCTCTCACCCACCTCGATCCCACTCTGTTTCTATACAGAAGGCAGAAATGGTCTTTCAAAAGTCTAAATTAGGTCATTTTATTCTTCTGCTTAAAACTTTTCAGTGGCTTCACATTGCCTTTAAAATAAAATTTTCACTTGATGCTTTTCCATGATGAAAGGTAAAATAAAATTTAAACTCCTTATTCTCTCAAAGACTCTCTGTGCCCCACCCTTGCTCACCTCCCTTAGCCTGGCTTGTGCTGCTCTGGGCCCTCCTGCCTTCTTGCTGTTCCTCCGTCTCCCCAAGATCACCTTTGCTTTAGGGACTGTGGACCTGTGATTCCCCTACCTAGAACTCTCTGCTTACATGACTTTGTGTGATTGGACCTTTCTCATCAGTCTTCAGCTCAAATGTCTCCTCTGCAAGACCACCTAGCAGCTCTCTCACATACTTGGTTTAATTTACTTCACAGCATTTATTGCAGCCTAGGGTTTGCTTCTTTTTTGAATTGTCTACTTGTTTATCTTCTGACTCTCCCTCTCTCTCTCACCAGTATTCAAGCTCCCTGTGAGAGGAGATCGGGTTTGCCTGGATCTGGGATAGATCTCAGGAATCTAGAACAATGTCTGGTGATTATAGATGTGCCATAAATAAAGGATATTCAACAGTAGGGGTGGTGAGAACTAGGAAGAAAAATAGAGCAAGATACGGGAAAAGATGGTCTTTTATCTGGGTGGTAAGGAAAGGGTCTCTGATGGGAGTTATTTGGGCTAATACCCAAAGGAAGTGGAGAATCCAGCTTTGTGGAGGATTTGGGGCAAGGACAAAGTGTATTACAAACAAAGTGGAGAGCAAATGCAAAGAAAGGTCTCGCTGAAGGAACAAGGAGGCCAGTGTGGCTGCAAGACTAGACGAATTGTACCGACGGAGCCCCTGACCCTGTTAGCAGGGACCAGGGTTTCCCTATTTCTTTCTGGGACCATAGCCTGAAGATTGCTCAAAGCTTCAAGGGAAGGGGCATGATCTCTTCCCTGGTGTTATAACATGTAGCAAGAGGGACTTGGCAGATGTCATTAAGATTACTAAGCAGTTGATCTTTACGTAGGAAGATTATCCTGGATTGCCTGGGTGGGACCAGTGCAATCACATAGCCTTTAAAGCAGTGGTCCCCAACCTTTTTGGCACCAGGGACCAGTTTCCTGGAAACAATTTTTCCACGGAAGGGGAGGGGGCGGGGAGGCGGAGCTCAGGCTCTGACGGTTGTCAATACAGGTGAAGCTTCACTAGGCTCTAGGCTCGCCTGCCTGCTGCTCATCTCCTGCTGTGCTATGTGGTCCCTAAATTTCATGGAAGACAGTTTTTCCACAGGTGTGGGGGGTGTGAGGGAGGAGGAGCTCTAGGGCTTGGTTCATAACAGGCCATGGACTGGTACAGATCCGCGGCCGGGGATTGGGGACCACAGCTTTAAAGGAAGAGGTAGAAGAGGGAGTCGGAGAAGTGTGAAACTGAGGAGGACTCATGTGCCACTGCTAGCGTGGAAGACGGAGGGGGCCGTGTGTCAAAGGAAAGGGACCTCAGTCCTACAACCACAAGGAACTAGATCCCGCCAACAACCTGAACACCAGAGCCTCCCAGTAAGAGTCCATTCTGGATGGCACCTTCTTTGTGGCCTTGTGGAGCCCTGAGCAGAGAGTCCAGCCACACCCCCCTGGACTTTCTGCCCCATTAGAACTGTGAGATAACCAGCCAGTGTTCGTTTAAGCTGCTACAGTTGTGGTAATTTGATACGCAGTCATAGAATGAAGTTGAGAGGAAGCGTCTTAAGAGTCAGGGGAAACGGAAAATCTGAGCAGGGCTATCTGCAGGGAGGGGCTGTGGAGAGATGGCAAAGCTGGGAGAGGGTGTGGAGCGGGGAGCCCACCTCAGCTAGTTAGCCAGGATGCAGGCGGCCACCCAGCTGTTACCTGACTCCTGCTGCTAACCTGCCCAGGGGTTTCTGAGTGCACCCAAGGGGGCAGCACTCAAAGGAGCAGAGGTTGCTACTTCTCATTTTCATCAAGAGAGCAAAAAATGTGAGGAAAAGAAGGGAGAGAGGTAATCAATTATACTTAGTGACTTGCTTGACCAGTGCAATGTCACAGAAGGGGTGTCCTTGCATCTCCGTGGCCAGGTTATAAGAAGACTTGCAGTATCCTCCTTGCCTTTTGAAACATTCATTCTTGGCGCCCTGAGCAACCCATTACCCTGACAGGGCCACCCTGGGAGGTGACCTGGAGGGGCTCCGGTCAACACTCCCAGCTGAATCCAGCCTTCCAGCCACCCACACCAAAGCCCCAGGCCTCAAACAAAGCCACACAAAGCAGAAGAATTGCACAGCCAAGTTTTGACCAAATTCATGGTCACAAAATTACGATGTAAAATTATGGCTGGCATTTTAAGCTATGAAATTTGGGGGCCGTTTGTGTTAGGCAGAAATTGATATTTGGAATAACAGAGTGGGCCCTGCTTTATTCAAGCTTCATTTGGGGTTTAGAAATAAAGGCCGCATGAAATCAGCTCAGCTGCCACCCTTTAACAGAGGGACACAGAAAACCTGAACCACTTTTCCCTTGTGTGTACACTCCCGACAGGGACTTTAGAGGTAGAAGATCCACACACCTCTTAAGCCCCAAAACCTGCCACAGACACCCGCTAATGCTTGTGCTAACTCAGAGGCAACACACAGCCTGTCTTACAAATCTACCTCTGCACAGGGAAGCTCTATCCTTACAGCTCAGGGCTTGTTTGCAGCCTGAAAACCACAGCTGCCCTCCGCTAAATGGGGTGAAGTCTCCAATGAACAACACCCCGTGTGCCATTAACTTAGGAAATATCCCTGGTTTAGTCTACCTTTCATGGTTCCGGCTTAGTCACTTCAACTGTTAAATACCTTGTGACAAACTGCAGGATTTCCTTGATGTGACAATTACACGGCACTCAGTAATCTTGTACCTACTGGGTTTTCTGCTCCCTTCACCGCTGTCTGCACCTGAGCACGGGAATTCTGTGCTGTTCCGTGGGGTTGTGTGGGGTTTTGGTAGCTGACATAGTCACAGGAAGACAGGTCATCAGTCCTACCATTTTGGAAAATGTTAACTTCTAATTTAGCATTGGCACCTCTGCAATGCACAATAGATTGTGTGGCTTTTTAGGAAGCCACAGGGCCCCTCAGACATTACCTTTATTCAGGTCAATATTTATTAAGTGATTAAGTGCCTACTATGTGGGAGGTGCTGTAGTTACAAAACGATTCAGACAACATTCGTACTCTTGAATAATTCAGTCCAGGGGGAAAGATTGTCATTTAATGTTGTTCCCTGAAAAGTCTCTGCTTTCTGAATGTTCTCAGTTCCTAAGAGATTGGAGCTAGTAGAAACAGAAGGAAACTTGGGCTGGGAGTTGAGATCATCAGCCTCCAGTGTGCGTCCTGTTACTAATCATGTGAATTTCCAAGGCGCCCACTCCTTTGGTCTCCATCTCTCATCGGATGCACATTGATGGTCTCCCCAGACATGTTTTTGTCATGGGCTGTTTTGAGAGTCGAATAAGATATTGTCTGGGAAAGTCATCTAAAAAGTATAAAGCTCTGAAAATGTGAGTGGGAGTCCAGTGTGACCAAGCAGATGGCTAATTTAAACCTGGGAATCCCAACTCAGCATTAACCCTTCCCATCTTCTCCCCATTTGGCTAGCGAGCAACTTCATTTATTCACTTAATAACGTGCCCTCCTGTCATTTTTACTTCCATTCCCCATGTCACCTTTCCCTCCTTCACTATCATTTTCTACTAAAAATACTGTAAGATGCTCAGATGTGGCGAGGCCCCTGCCGCGCACATGCATATGCATGAGGTGGAGCTCTTGCCCCTTGGAGACACTGATGTCACAACTCTGGGGAAATGGCTAAGTAACCATGACAACACAGCTCAGTGTTGCATCTTGCATTGGAGGGCTCTGAGGATGGCCAGGCCGTTAGGCAGGCAGGACAGTGACATTCCCTCGGCAAGGAGTGCAAAGTGTCCAGGTGGTGGCAGCCAGCCAGCAGTGACAGAGGGCCCTCCACGCGTCCTTCCATCTGGCTTCTCTTGCCCACTCTGGCGACTGGAGTTGCAGCCTGTGATTTATCAGGCTGAGTACTCCCACTTGAGAGCAACGGATGGATCGGGGACAGCGACAGGGGCCAGGAAGTACAGCTCACAGTCTTGAGAGTCTGGGTCAGAGATTTGATCTGTGTCAGTTTCCTTTCCATCTTAACCAGGTGCCACTGACCCTCGGGTACCTACTCAGGGAGACTTTTAATACTTTAAAGTCATTAACTAGAGCAAGCAAACTCTGAAAGGTAGTCCAAGATGGAAAATGATGAGTTCTGAATAAAAAGCAACATAAAATAAGCATTAAGGATGTGAGTTTTTCCTTTTAAATCACCTTTATGTCAATAATAATAATTTAGTCACCATGTTACTTCCAAAGTGAACTTTCTTGGATAAATCTCCCTCACCACTGTATTTTCTAGATTTTTTTTTAAGTGTAAGTATGTGTTTAGAGCCCACATCATGTACCGCTGAGATTTTTGGAACCATTTTATTCCATTTCTGCAGCTCCTCCCACTGCCAAAAAGTAATAATATAGTGGATACTCAGCATGTATACATTGTACCAGTCAATTTCAGAAACATTTCCACTATTAAAAAATAATAATTTAATGGGGCCTCAGTGTCTGAAGGTTACCCTATTGTTCAGGGCTATAATTTGAACAGCATTAAAAAAATTTTTTTTAAAAAAAAAGCTCCCTCACTAACAGGATGTATATTGAGGGCTTTATTCCAAATGCCATGCTCAGACAATTCAGAAATGTGTGAAAGAAAAGAAAGCAAACCACTTCAACAACAACAATAAACAATAAAATGAATGGGCAATCCCTGCTGAAGCTCAGGATGTGGCACTGATATCAACCAGGTGGGGTTGCTTTGCGAGACCCAGGGTGTCAAGGACCTCTCTCCATAATATCACCCTCTAATTTTCAAACCTACCTCCCAGAGCCAAACACTGTTGACAACAGGCCCAAAGCTATAAAAAGTACCCATCACAGGTGGCCCCAAGGCCTCTGATCAGAAAAGCTTTTCTGAGGAGGTGACTTGCTTACCCTCTAAGTCTCCCCTATTGCTTCTGTCCATGCTGGACTTCCCATCCTCATCCTCACCACATGGCCATCTGATCCCTGCCACTAATCAACCATCCAGGACAGTGATGATCTGACTGCTGGCCAACTGCCAAGAGAGCATCTCTGAGCTCCACACTCACAAATGTCAGGACAGTGAAGCTATTTCTACTACTTGGTTAAGAAGGAAGATTTACAAACTCATAAGTGAAAGTGTAATTCACGAGTACAGCAAAGTCACAGTTGCCACATGAGCAAATACCACAAGGGCCATGTTAATACCTAGTACTACACAAACATACAAGACTGTGTTCCACAGTGCAACATACTACTCTGGGAAGTAGTATTTCTGGTGTTGAGTCATAGGACTTTTTAACACAGGTAGAACATGTGTCTCCTAACCCAAATAGCCAAAATATGAGAAATCCTATATACTTTTTATTGCTAAGCTTCTTAACTGCAAGTAAAAGAAGTTGAACCTTACTGATAAATTAGAAAATCATGTTATTATAAAGACACATCTGTTGTAATGTCCTGTTACACATGGAGGAAAGTGAAATGATTATTTTTTCCACAACTAACTGCATGTGCCACAGGTTTAAAATGTAACATATTATTTCACTTACCCTCACGAAGCATAAATTACTACAGGAAATGTCCTCTCGCCATAAACAACAGAAATTCAAACAAAATGTATGAAATAACTGCTTTCAGACATAGAACAGAAACAATGAAAAACTGTGATTCTTGAGGGAAAAGATACAAACAAGATAAGCCTTATGATTGCCCCAGCTTACAACCTGGAAGCAGTTTTCAGGCCACAGATACAAGGCATGAGAGCTCGGAAAAAGCCTGAAGCTCTTACAGAGTTGAAGAAACACTCACCAGAGTTCAGGAAAGCCAAGGAAGCTAGAATGTTCAGGACATAAAAAGCATTCCAGAAATCTGCACAAGAGTCCCCCAGAAGCTTTGGTTGATCTGCTCATGCATAGTTCAATATCCCATGAGGCCAGCAAAGAACAACTTCTGTGGAAAGAACAAATTGCTGTGTAGCTATAAGATGAACAAATTCAAAAGTTCATGCAGGGCTTGGAATTCATTGATTTTTCAGAAAGGTCATACCTTAGAAGTAGAGCTAAATTAACCCTATAATAAAGGCTACTCTAGAATTTCCCTAAGCAAGTTTAAAAACAAGTCTTGAAAATATCAACTTACCCCAACTAACTTGTGTGTCAGAACAAAGTCTACCATTTTTTTAAAGAATACAGCAAGATATGGTACAGAGCAACATAACAATGTCCAGCATTGAATAAAAATAACTAGATATACATGAAGCAAGGAAAAGTGACCCATAATCATAAGAAAAAAATCATTCAATAGAGACAGACCCAGAAATGACAGGTCAGATGGAATTAGCATAGCTAATTAAATTGAATTAAAACAACTGTGCTAAAAATGCTTCATATGCTCAAAGAAGTAAAGAAAAATGTGAACATGATAGGGAGAGAAATGAAAGTCATTAAAAAAACTCAACTGGAACTCCCAAAATTAAAGATACAATATATCAATATATGAAATGGAACAAATATATTGGAAGGAATTAACAGCAAATTAGCAGAAGAAAGACTCATGAACTTGAAGGTAGTAACACAAACTATCCACAATGAAGTATACACACACACATACACAAAGGCTGAGAAATAAAATCTCAGTCACTTGCAGTGCAATATCATCTAAACTACATGCAATTGTGATAATAGAAGGAAAGTGGAGAATGATAAAAATATTTGAGAATAGAAGAAGAAATAATGGTCAAAAAAATTTTCAAATGGGATAAACTATAAATTAACAGATACAATAAGCGTGATGAGCCCCAAGCAGAGTAACACACCAAGGTACATCATAATCAAATAACCAAAAACCAGTAGCAAAGAGAAACATCTTAAAAATCAAGCAGAGAAAAAAGCTACATTAAAGACAGAGGACAAAGA
Organism: Indri indri; assembly: GCA_004363605.1. Lineage (NCBI taxonomy): Eukaryota > Metazoa > Chordata > Mammalia > Primates > Indriidae > Indri > Indri indri. Next base: position 287,509 of record RJWJ010000169.1, read on the forward strand.
TAAGGACCAAAGCAAACTTCTTGTTAGAAACCGTGCAAGTCAGAAGACAAGGGAAAGACACGTTTTAAAATGCTGACAGGAAACACTGTCAACCTAGACTTCTATATCCAGTGAAAACATCTTTCAAAAATAAGAGCAAAATAAAGAACTTATCAGACAAACAAAAACTGAGAGAATTCATCATGATTAGAGCTGTACTACAGAAAAATTGTTAAAGGAAATTTTCCAGGCAAAAGGATATTAAGCTAGATTGAAATTTGGATCTACACAAAGGAATGAAGACTACCCAAAATGATAAATTTGTGGGAAATATAAAAAAATCTTATAAAAAACAATTTCCACACTTTTTAATCTTTTTGAAAGATAATTAACTTTTTGAGCCAAAACCATATGCTATGGGATTTATAACATATGTAGAAATAAAATGTATACAACAATAGCACAAAGAATGTGAGTAGAAAATCAAAATACATTGTTGTAAGATTCTCACACTACTTGACGTGCTGTAATATTATATGAAAGAAGACTGATAAATTAAAAATGTGTATTGTAAATTCTACAGCAACAACTTAAAAAATCAAACAAGGAGGTATGGCCAATAAACCAATGATGGAGATAAAATCATTTTTTAAAAACTCCAATTAGTAAAAACTAAAACATATTTTAAAGGTTGCCAAGTGTTTTCTTCAGATTTAAATGTAATTTTCTTGCCTTTAACCAAGCACTATAGACTCCATTAAAGAACTAGGTTTTCAGTGCTAAACTTCAGATAGCCTGTAGTCAGTCTGAGCATATTTTAAAGCAGGACTGGTCTTAATAAAATAGCAATGTGATCCCCAAAAGAATAACACATCTACACACAACCACGCTAGCATACAGATGAATGAGACAATCCTGCTGGGTGCAGTGACATCAGTTTTCTGGAGGCTGTGAGGTCCGCGGTTTGACGATAAGTCTAGACCCTGGACAGACAGAAAGGGAGGCTGGCAGGCGGAGCAGGTGTCACACATTTTTGTAAGCTCGGAGAGGGGAAGATCTGTATTGGCTTTGTTTGGCAGTGGGTACCATCACTTAGCACAGCAGCCGGCATGTATTAGTCACTCAATAAATATTTGTGGAAGGAAGTCTGGAAGGCAGGAGGGAGAGAAGAATCCAGTTGGGGCAGAAGAAGGAGGAGGTCTGCAAGGCAATGCATCAGCACCCATCAGAAATCTATGCGCCTCTGACACTTCTTACATGCGACAACAACAAAGCCCAGAAACTAGAGTAGGGAGAAATAAATGTGTCTTAAACGAATGCAGCATTTGGAGAAAAAGACTGGAGTACTAATCTTCAAAAGTGCCAGATGCATCCCTCTCAGATGCCTTAAAAGATTTTCCTTAGCTAACTAGTCAGATTCGTGCCAAGAAACATCCATTTCCTCTAACTGCTCAGCTAGCGAGCTACCGTCTGACAATTGTCCTAAGGACTGATGCATAATATAATCAGGAGGGGGTAGCCACACAAATTGAGAGGTGTAGTTATTGCAATACAGGTCTTAATGCACATCGGAGGCCATTCCTCAGGCAGAATATTCAATTTAGAAATCTATTGTCACCTAGATACATCTACCAATAAATTGTCGGAGAGATGCATTTATATCGAGGGCAAAATACTTTGCCTTATGGTTCCTCCTAAGGTCCTTGAAGGTAAAATGGTTTATCCTCAACATCTTTGTTTAAATGGCAATAAAAGCCCCATCTAACATGAAGGTCAAGGTAAGTCGAGCAATTGACATACACACCAATTCCACGTGAAGAGAAAAGCCCTCCACTCTGCATAAAGCAGGGCTTAAGAGAATTGACATTGCCTTGTCACACTCTCACTGGTTGTCTCAACACGACATGAGGTTTAAAATGTGTAACCCTATATGGTGACCCAATGCCCAGAATTTCCCAAAAAGAAAAGATTAAGTGTATAAACAAAAAACATTGGGTCTGTTTTATGAAAACATCGTTATGTGGCAAATCAAAAACAGCCTAGTCCTAAATATAGTACCCCCATCCCATCACCCCCACCATCAAAGCGAATATATATACCTACATATAAAGGCATATATGATATTATCTGTCCATTTTTTATTGAAATAAATAAGAGTTTCTTGGATATCACCATAAATTAAGAGGAGAAAAATCTCTATCCCTCCCTCTCTTTCTCCCTGCCTCCCTCTCTCTCTCTCTCTCTCCCCCTCTTTCTCTGTCTCTGTGTGTGCCTCTCTCAGTCCCAGTAGGATATTTTTCTGGACCCCTCCCCAGCAAAGCTTTTCTTCCATCAACTGCCATTCTAAGTGTAAAGCTACGCTTTTCTCAGCAATGTCTATCTGAGCCATTAGAGTAAATTCCATCCCAGCAGCTCCTGCCTTGCAGGGAGGCTGGGGAAGGAGGACGTCCATCTCAGTGGGGCATCTATTTATTTTGTATTTAACAAAAGGAAAGGGTTTCTTACAGCAAATTTTTTTGGCTTGGGAGCCCTGAATGTAAACTTACAACAGTGACCTAAGCTCACCTCGGGAACATTGTTAGCTGACAACCGCCTTGGGAGTGCAAAACAAAATCCCATTCCAGCTCCCTTTGACTGATCTAAGCTCCTTTTGCTGTCATTTAACACTGCAGATTTGATTTAATTTGATGAGACTTCTAAGGCAATTTAGAAACTTAAGCATTTAATACCAACCCTGATCATTTCTCTTCCGCACATCTTCAAAGGCTCCTTGGTTTATAAATAAAAAGTAGGATCAGATGTAAGGGCCATAATAGTACTTTGTTTTTCTACTTTTTAGTCTTTAAGTAAAAGTTATCTTCCAAAGACAGAGCCAAAAGGAATGAGTAGAAATTACAGACAAACAGTTTAGGACTCTATAGAGGGAAGCACTTTCTGAGGATCAGAGCTATTGTCAACGGAGAGAAACTTCCTTGACATAGGAGAAGTTCAAACAGAGACTTGGAGGGACCATGTGATAGTAGAACTGTGTGACCTCTGAAGTTCATGACTGGCTTTATATGGCTCCAAAATTAGGGGAGGATTCTGTTTTCTGGCTACAATAAGGTGCCATTTCAGCAGTAGAATATCTGGGGTACAAAAAATGTGTCAAAGGATGCAGAGTCTATGTGGAAAAGACAACATGACTATGTTCTGTGGAAAATGAATGTACCAAAGGACAGGATCCATCAGCACATTGAATCTTCACCTTGGTTCACTCTTCCTTCTCTTTGTCTTCTCACCAAGAATATGAGATCCTAGCTGAACCCGGTTATGCTGGTATGGAGTAGGATCATTGTGATTTCATGGTTTTATAAAATACCCATTATGAAATTCTCCTATACTGAAGGTAACAGGGTATAATAATATTTGTTGTTTCACTGTCAGAAAAGAAACCTGCACCATGATTTCTGCTACTAGGGAAATTGCTTCAATTCAAATTGAATCTTAAGTCTTGAAACAGTTTCCACCAAGCAAACACCTGGAGGCCAGCAGCTGCCAAGCCCTGCCTGCGGGCATGTGGGTGGAAAGACAGGACCCCCGTGAGTGTGACTAAGGGAACAAGGGCTGCATCTGGTCTGCCCCCCGCGACCATGGCCTCTCGTCCACAGGATCCCTGCTATTCTGGCCAGCTGCTCACAGCTGCTTGGGACACTTTTCCTCAGCAGCAGCCATCCATTGCTCCATGTCAGTTATTCCCAAATCTTTCTTTCTGCATCCACTACCGGGGACCTCGCCTAAGCCACCACCCTCTCTCACCTGGATAGGATCGCTGCAAAAACTCCCAAGAGTGGCCATGCACTCTCCCTGCCCCATGCCCACCCTGCACAGCGGGGTCTCCACAAGCAGGCAGGTGGATCCTGATGTTGCGTCATGCCTTTCTGTTTATTATCCATAGCCCCAACTAGCGCGAAAGCTCCATGGGGTGAGGGTCTTTGTTTCTTTTGTCCCTGGCTGTATTACCAGCACTTGCAACAGCGGCAGACACACTATAGTCATTCCATAAGTATATGGGGGGCTCAGTGGAATTTTCTACTTGTATCTTCATTTGCCAGGGAAGTATAAAAATAGATGCTGTGTTTCATGATCGCTATCAAGAATATGAACTTTGAGGGACGGGGTACTTCATACCCTTACTAGACCTAACTGAAAACTGTTTTCTGACCAGCGAACAGGGGGTCCTGTTTTAATCAATCCTATACAGACTCATGGACTCATTCCATCCTACCCAGAATAGTGCAATTTTCCTTAATGATAATAACCACCAAGAAGCCCTCTTTCTAATCCTTAAAAAACCCTGACTTTCCTCCCTCGGCAAACTATTCACTGAATTTCTTCATTCGGATTTGTTTCTTTGCCTAGCAAGTAAGTGAATGGAAATAAATGAAGGAATGAATGAATGACCCTCCTCGGGTGGCCAGGGATGTTCTGAGGTTTAGACAAGTATTAGCTACTTTGCACAAGCACAACTAACACTCATTCCCATTTGAAATGGCTCTCCCCAAGGAGAGTGCTCAAGAAAGCCTTGGTTTTGGAAGAGTCTCTGTGGCCCAGTGGTCAATAATGGTAGGTGGGCACAACAAATAAAGAAACAGTTATCAGCTGCACAGTCCAGTGTAGAAAGCCCAAGCTCCTTCATCAGAGAAAGCTGAGTATATGAATCATGTCTCCACCATTTTGGAAAAATTAGGGAACATTTCTATGGCTGTTGCTTCACCTGTACAATAAGACCTGCCTTGCTGAGTGGTTGTGAGATTTGGACATAACATACACAGAGTACCAAGCACAGTGTCAGATAGAGTAAGTACTCAATCTATTAGTCATTACTATTCACAGATGGTAGCTATTGTTTTCACAAGTTAGACTAAGGAGAGCTTCACTGTCCTCCTTAGGAGATGCTGTGTTTATTTGCTATTGCTGTGTGGCTCTCCTCCTCTCCCCCCATTGCTTAGTGGTTTAAAACAATGTGTGTATTATCCCACAGATTCTGTGAGGCAGGGGTCTGGGCACAACTTCCGGGTTGTGGGTCCTCTGCTTAAGGCTACAATTAAGGTTCAGCCAGGGCTGGATTCTGGTCCGCAGGTCAGAGGCCCCTCCCAAGCTCACGTGGCTGTTAATAAATCATTCCCTTGCAGCAGCAGAACTTGTCATGGTTTACATCTCCAAAGGCAAGAGAAGACTCTGATTTCTTCCATCTCTAACCTCTAGACCTTCTTTTAAAGGGCTCGCCTGATTAGACCAGGCCCACCCAAGATAATCTTCCTTTAACCACAAAATCGACTGAATAGGGAGCTTCGTTACATCTGCAGAATCCCTTCACCTTTGCCATAGAAGACAACCTAGTCACAGCAGTGCTATACCATCACTTTTGCCTATTCTATTTGTCAGAAGCAGGTTTTGGGTCCCACCAATACTCAAGGGCATGGGTCATTGGAGATCATCTTAGAATTCTGCCTACTGCAGACATCATTTGTATCCACGGAATCTGAACATTGCTGGTTGACCTGTAGTGGTAATGGAGTGAAGTCAGTGAATACCACCATTAGCATATTTTCTGCCCTGCTGAGAACCCAAACAGCAGACAGAAGGGGCATGGCTGTGGCAGCTGGCCAGCAAAAGGGCAACAGAGGGAAATGAAGACCTGCCACAGGTTAGTTTGGAATTCAGCCTTTTCCCCACTTACACAAGAGAGAAAAGAATAGTAGGCATTGTGGCGATGGCTGCTGCCTGCTCCAGATCAATCGAAATCAAGTATTCAACACCCATCACCTTCTTGGCGATGACTCAGTGTAGACCCGTGTAGGAAGAATTGCTGTTGAAGGAATGTACACACACACACACACACACACACACACACACACACACACACACAGCCAAACAGCCCAGATGTGTTCTTCTGATAATCAAGGATATCAGAACCAATTTCTCAACGTGGCTTTCTAAGGTGGGGAAAACGAGGGGATGAGGAAGAGTGTGTTTTCATGTGTGGGAGCCAAAAAAAAATTCTTCTCTGTTACTAAGAAATGACAGAGTCCACAACAACTTCCTTCGTATGTGGTCCCAGAAGTGGCAGCTGTCCCCTGGCAGATTAGGTCATCACCTAGTTAGGTCACAGATAGGAAGCCTTCTGGGGGAATTATAATCTGCTGTCTCAACAGCTGTGCCCAGGATCCAAGGGAAGCCGCTCCAGCCATGCACCCCCACATGGTGGCGGGGGCTGGCTTGCTGGGCCCTTGTGTTCTGCTGGCCACAGCAGAATGTGTAAGAATGTGCCTGAAAGAGGGCTTCTCTAAAACTCCCCCAACAGGAGAACGCACACCAAAGTCTCCAGGAGCACACCGCCCCCTGCAGAGCAGCCGGAGCCAGGCTGCGTGGGAACCGCCCCTCCAAGCTCAGACCCCTGCGGCCAAGCGGCGCACACAGGACCACAAATCCTCTCCGCCGGGCAGAAAAATTAAGTCGACAGCTGGCGATCCTGGTGCCTGATAGTTTTCAAACCACATGCTTGCTTTATTTTCCTTTCTGTTTTCAGTTATTATTTTGCTTTTACTTTTTTTCTTTCTTTCCTCTTTCCATATCTTCTGCTTTTCTCTCTTCTTTGTTCATGGTTTCCCTTTGATGCACGCTTTTCTCTGTTTACCTGTTTACCACACTTTGCTCTCTGCGAACTTTCTCCCTCCTTTGCCCTTTTCTGTACCGCTATTCTAGTTCTCTCTACTGCTATTTGACTCTCTTTGGTTTGAACTCCCTACCCAAACTAGCTGAAGGTAAGGTGGCCAGCTTGAATTGCCTCTAAACCTTTGCTATAGGTCATTTAAACAGCTATGAAGGTCCTTCGAATGTTTCACCAGAACTTTTTTTAAGTCAATAAACAGATTAGATGCAACATTTTGCACTTGTCAAGGTAATAACTCCCTTTGAGTCTAGTGAATTCTTATTGAATAGGTAGTATATTGGGTAAATTGTATCAATAGAACAAATAATGCAACAGTCAGTATGGAAATAACTGTAAGGAAAATGAAACCTCTTGCAGATGAGGCAAAATCCGTTTATCCTCAGATATTACCATAGGCATTATTACCTGCAAGGTATGACTTCATTAGCACACACAAACAATGCTTAGTACACTGAAGAAATGAAACCCCTTTGTGTGGCTTCCCTTATGTTCTCACATGAAGCAGGAGAAAAGAGACGTGTTCATCGAAAGCAGTTTCCACTGTGGAAGACGACGGTTTTATGCTGCGTTGCCCTTACTCCCCAAACATCCTCAAAAATGATTTTCTGCATCATAACAGGAACACTTATAGATATCTTAGTGATGACACAGAAAATCTGAACACTTCAGCCATTCTGTCAATGTTTGAGAAAAAAATATTCCTGACCCAGCTCCAACTGAAAAGCAACTTGCTGAAACATCACCTAAAACAGGAGGTTCCAATTCATTGGAACTCAACTTATTACATGCTTGAGCAGCTACTGGAACAAGAAAAAGCTGTGCAAGATTTTGCTGGCCAGGGTGTGAGAACAACAATGAAAAAAGGAGATATTCTTTTAACCTTTACTCAGTGGAGTCTGACAACTGTGTCAGTTATCATCCTCCTCCTTGGGAAGTCACTGCTGACAAAGCGAGTCTGGACTAGGGGGTTCACTACTAATCGGATGTCTGTAACTCTTGGTCAGATAAATGCCAACTTAATTTGAAGTCAGGAAAGTACTCCTAAGATTCAGACCCGTGCATTCCTTCCACAGACCCACGAGAGAAGGAAGTGTTGGGGCAAGGTTATCTTTCTTAGCCACAGTTCTTGAATAATAGTCTACCCTGTTTCTTGGATGGCTTTGATCACTCTAGTGAGGTTGATTTAAACAAATCTATATGGAATCCCAATTCTTTGCTCTCTTCTTGGGGTCAAGCTTATCTCAGGAACGCAAGATCTCTTTGCTTTATCTTGAAATATGAAAAACACTTGTTTCCTCTCAGGCTCTGGTTAGGAAGCTGAGGTGACAGGGGCTGCGAAGGGGCAGTGGCGATGGTGGCAGAGGAGGTGCCCCACACATTCAGGTTCATTCTCCTCTGCAGCCAGGCTGACAGCTTCTGCCCTCTGAGATGTAAAGGAAACTAACCTTCCCTGCTCCTGGTCTCCTGCATGGAGGCCCCAAATGAATCTCAAATTCCTGGCAACAAAATAATTATACCCTTAATAGTAATTAATACACTTAGAGTAGTCTAAGGCTAATATCTAAAAGACTATCTCCTTTCTTAGACACAGGTAATATAAGCCAAACAAAGTAGATGAGCAAAGCCACCCCAACCCCACCATCCAGATTTTAGCAATTGGTCACTCCAACCATACGTTTGCTAAAACCTTGTGTTCACTGTAAAACAGTGGCTGGTGACATTGTCTTTCACGGTGTATGTTTTAGCTTTGCATTTACAGGGAAGCTTATTCACTAAAACAGCCGTTTTCTAGGGACAACAATGCAAAGAAACCTATGCCTGGAAATAGAAAAACTCAAATCCTAAAACAAAACATTCTTACTTTAAAAGTAAAGTCAGGCAACTTTAGGTACGTTGTTGTTTTCAACCAGACTCGTCCCTAAAAGTTGTTAATTTAAAAAACAACAACTGTATGTTTCATTAATGCCCCCTTACTCCATGTGTTTCGTCAAGCTGAAGCTTCTACATCAGTGCTGTCTAATAGAAATACAGTGTGAGCCAATTATGCAATTCTGTAGTAGCACATTGATAAATAAAAAGAAACAGCTGAAATTCATTTTAATAATTTGTTATTTAATCCAATATGTCCAAAATAGTATTATTTTAGCATGTAATCAATATAAAAATTATTAATGAGCTTTTTTGCATTCTTTTTTCTCTTATTAAGTCTTAGAAATCCAGTGTACATTTTAGACTTACAGCATATCTCAATTTTAACAAGCCACATTCCAAGTGCTCAGTACCCTGGAAAGCACAGTCCTAAATGACTGATAGCTGCACAATTGTCGTGCTGGTTGGTTGTCAGTTGTGATGATAATGACATAATAGAAATTAACCTGGTTTTGGTCCATCGAGATCTGTTTTCAAATCCTGGCTCCACTACTTACTTGCTGTGTGGCCTTGCAATAATCACTTAGCATCTCTGAACTTTAATCTCCTTATCTTTGAAGCAGGGATATTAATCCCGGCATTGCAAAAGATTATTGTGTTATATAAAAATGTATTCATATGTAAGGTGCTCAGTTTAATAGCTAGCACACAGTAGGAACTTAATTATAGGCATTTAGCATTATTAGTATCAGTAATGGGTTATATATGTAGGACAATAACAATGCAGAATGTGACTAAGGTTTTAAAATCTGGAAAAAATAACCTTTTTTTATAATTTTATCTAAAGACTATTTGTATCAAATCAGCATTTCTCAGTACTAGTTGCACTTGATTTTGTTGTTAAAGTATTTAATCTAATAAGGTAACATTGATGAAGATAGGATTCTTAAATCCTTAAGGAACAGAGACTCTATAGCGAGATCATGGGACAGTAGATGAAAGCACTGCAGTCGGTGGCACTTAGGGAGATCACTTTTGGGAATGTCCCTTTCTTTCTGGGAGACTTGGGAAAGTTGGAGACCTGCACTCCAGAAAAGAGGGATATGAAAATCACTCCCAACGGGATATGGCTAAAGGCCAAGGGCAAAAATTCCCCATAGAGGGATGTGTTGGAAGCAGCTTAGAGCTGTGCCTTCTGGGAGGGGGCTTACCTAGTATTGGTTTTAAATTTCTCCATTGTAATTTCCTTCTAATACCCCCAAGCCTTCAGCAAAATCTTGTTAAATATTATACTCTGGTCTCAGCAGTCATGGGGGGAAGCTGAAGAGAAAGAATGGACCCATTCCTAATACAGGGGAGTATCAGGGAGTGAGGAGCAGCTTTGGGGAAGGAGGGGGACCCTGGCATGGCCGGAGGTGACCTGTACAGGGCATTACCAACAACGACCTTGCTGGAGCAGCAAGGGCAGGCAGCAGCACAGGGACTGGCTGCAGGGCACACACCAGCAGTGACAGGCTGGGGAGGATGTTAGCATCCCCACAGAGTCCCAAAAATGTAGGAGAGGACTAGCCCATTAAAGGAATTGAACTCAAAAGGATGGGTGCTCAATTATTGTAATGTAGACATTGAAAAGAATTGTGGCCACATTTTGCATCTCAGTCTGTGGGAGGCCTGCACATCCTTGCTACATAGCAGGAAATATTAACTTCTCTAGCCATTTGCTCACAGCTGTATATTCTTGGACAAGTTATCCAAGTTCTCAGACCTTAAGTATGCTCATCCTAAGAATGAGGGAATTAAATAAGATGGTTTTAAGCTTTCTTCCAAGGATATAATCCTTTACATCATAATTTGAGGAGCAGCCACCTAATGCATTGAGTGGATAGATGCTAGATTTGGGTATAACCTCATCATTCAAATTTAGAAATTCATAAAATAACTTGACCATATGAGGCAAAAGTTTTCAATTTGTGCATTTGAATCAATTCAAGTATGATCAAGTCTGATAGATCAGTGAAGATTTATAAAATGAATAAAAATTGCTAAAAAGTAAATGGAGATTAGAACATGCTTATTTAACTTCATTAAAGCATGAAGATCTCAATTTATTACACTAAATTTTATAATTAATTCAAATTTGTGTTGGTATGAGTAAGCACATAGTAGGTGTTTAATAAATGTAAGTTAGGTAAATGACTGAAAAATACTCCCAGACAAGTTTAGTTTAACTCTGGATGCTATTTGAATCATTTCTTAACCTCATTAACTTCATATGGCTACTTCAGTACTCAGGAGTGGGAGCTTATTCTTATATTAGAATGAACTCTACCAGCACAAATGATACCAGTGATAAAGAGAAGAGGGCTGTAGACATATAAAAAGTTGGCACACCTATACAGAGAATTCCCAAATAAAATTGGGCATGAAAAGAGTATTATCAGCTGGGTGCAGTGGCTCGCACCTGAAATCCCAGCACTTTGGGAGACCAAGGTGGGAGGATCCCTTGAGGATAACAGTTTGATACCAGCCTGGCAACATAGCAAGACTCCATCTCTACAAAATATTAAAAAATTAGCTGAGAGGTTGCACACACCTGTAATCCCAGCTACTCAGGGGGCTGAGGGAGGAGGATCACCTGAGCCTAGGTGTTCACAGCTGCAGCGAGCTATAGTCAGACCACTGCACTTTAGCCTGGGAGACAGAGTGAGACCCCCTTGTCTTTTAAAAATAAATAAATAAGAGTATTATCAAAAGAAATAGCTGGAAAGGCAACCGATTGGGGTGAAATATTAAAATGGTCCATGGTAATGAGGGAGGTCACAGCCTAGGGTGGGATAAGGATATGAACTGATCTAAAGATAAGCAACAAGTGATTTTCTTAGCTTGGTTTGAGCAAGAAGAACAGGCAAAGGAGAGGTGACTACTTGGGAAAGATGGTATAAAGTTAACAGTTTGATAGAAGGACAGCATGATTAAGTTCCAGATTGCTTTTTCTTCTCCATAAAAGAACAAAGGATTTGATCTACAAAGGGCAGAATAATCACAATAAAAAGGAGCATAAAACTTTAGATAGTTAAAAATGAGAAAAGTTCGGTTTTCCAGTTCCTAAGAATGCCATCCAGTGTATTCAAAGAGTGCCCAGCTGTTACCATTCAGCCATCTTTGAGGAATTATTAAAAATAAGAGAAAAACTCAAAAATCGAGGCTGGGAAAATATTGTGCTGATTTTCCAAAATAGGGTAAAAAGTGAATTTACTAGATGGTAACTGAATCCAGAGGAAATCTAGTCTGATCTAATAAATTTATGGTTTATAAACTTTGAGAAAAGAATACGGTGGCTTTGCTAGGGAGCAACAGGGGATCATCAAGAATATATTGAGCCAATCTGGCTTTAATCTTACTAATACAGTTGCTTAGAGAATAGATTATGAGTATGTTAAGGCATAGTCTTGAGATTTTAGCAGACCACTTGGAAAAGCCCTAATATTCCCTAGTAAACAAAAAGATAAAATATGGATGGAAAAGGATAGAGAATAGGTTAGTTTCATAGTTATTCGAACAACCATATCACTAAAAAGTGTTAATTGTAAAGAATCAAAATGTACCACTAGAGAAAATCACTTACCCACAGAGGAATACAGTAAGAGAGAAAGAAAAGATCTAGAAAACAACTAGAAAACAATTAACAAAATGGCAGTAGCAAGTCCTTAGCTATCAATAATTACCTTGAATGTAAATGAATTGAATTCTCCAATGAAAAGACATAGAGCCACTGAATGGACAAAAAAAAAAAAAAAAAAAAAAAAAAAAAAAAAAAAAAAAAAAAAAAAAAAAAAAAAAAAAAAAAAAAAAAAAAAAAAAAAAAAAAAAAAAAAAAAAAAAAAAAAAAAAAAAAAAAAAAAAAAAAAAAAAAAAAAAAAAAAAAAAAAAAAAAAAAAAAAAAAAAAAAAAAAAAAAAAAAAAAGACCTAATGGTGTATTGCCTATAAGAGACTCATTTCACCTGTAAAGACACACATAGACTGAAGTGAAGGGATGGAAAAAGATATTCCATTCAAATAGAAACCAAAAGAGAGGATGATATCACATAAATACACTGCATAAATACAAAAGATCATAAGGGACTATTATAACAAATATATGCCAACAAATTGGAAAACCTGGAAGAACTGGATAAATTCCTGGACATATACAACCTACTAAAATTGAACTATGAAGAAATAGAAAATCTGAACAGACCAATCTCCTTACTCAGTCAAGTAAGGAGATTGAATCAGTAATAAAAAAATTCCCATCAAATGAAAACCCAGGACCTAATGCCTTCACAGCTGAATTCTACCAAATATTTAAAGAAGAACTAATACCAATTCTTTTCAAACAATTGCAAAAAATTTGAAAAAGAAGGAATTCTTCCAAACTCATTCTATAAGGCCAGCATTACCCTTGATACCAAAACCAGACAAGGACACAACAAAAAAAGAAAGCTACAGGTCAGTATTCCTGTTCAATATAGATGCAGAAATCCTCAACAAAATACTAGCAAACAGAATTCAGCAGCGCATTAAAAAAATCATTCACCATGATCAAGTTAGATTCATCCCAGTGGTGCAAAGATGGTTCAACACAAGCAAATCAATAAACATAGCACATCACATTAACAGAATAAAGGACCAAAAAAATGATTATTCAATAGATGCAGAAAAAGCATTTGACAAAATTCAACAACTCTTCATGATTAAAAAAAAAAAAACTCTCAACAAAATATATATGGAACTCAAACAATTTAATAGCAAGAAAACAAATATCAATTAAAAAAATGGGCAAAAGACCTGAAGAGACATTTCTCAAAAGAAGACATGCAAACGGCTAACAGGCATATGAAAAAGTGCTCAACATCAATAGTCATGAGGGAAATGCAAATCAAAACCACAATGAGATATCACTTCTCCCCAGTTAGAATGGCCATTAACAAAAAGACAAAAGATAACAAGGGCTGGCAAGGATGCAGAGAAAGGGGAATGCTCATACATTGTTGGTAGTAACATACAGCAGTACAGCCACTATGGAAAACAGTATAGAGGTTCCTCAAAAAATTAAAAATAGCAATCCCACTACTAGGCATATATCCAAGGAATTGAAATTAGTATGTTGAGGAGATATCTGCACTCCACGTTTATTGAAGAGCTATTCACAATAGCCAAGATAGGAAATCAACCCAAGTGTTTGTCAACAAATGAATGGATAAAGAAAATGTGGTACCTATGCACAATGGAATACTATTCAGCCATTAAAAAGAATGAAATACTGCCATTTGCAAAATGGATGAGCCTGGAGGCCATATGTTATGTGAAATAAGCCAGGGACAGAAGAACAAACATCACATGATCTCACTCAGATGTGTAATCTGAAACAGTTGATCACATAGAAGAATAATCATCCCTCAGGATACTTGGAGGATTAGTTCTAGGTCTCCCACCCCACTGTACGAAAATCTGTGCATACTCAAGTCCCAAAGCCAGCCCTGTGGAATCTTCATATAAGAAAATTCAGCCCTCCAAATACATGTGTTTCGCATTCCACAAATACTGTATTTTAGTTCTGCATTTGGTTGAAAAAAATCCATATATAAGTGGACCCAAGCAGTTTAAGTACTTGTTCAAGGGACAACTGTAGAGAGGAGAATGGTGATTATTGGAGGCTGGGACAGTTGGAGGGGTGGGATGGGGAGATGTTGGTCAAAGAATACATGTCCATAATTATGGTTAGATAGGAGAGATAAATTTCAAGAGATCTTGAAATTAGTACAGCAAGGTAACTAATAGTTAATGATGATATTTTTTTTTTTTTTTTTTATTTGAGACAGAGTCTCACTCTCTTGCCTGGGGCGAGTGCCGTGGCGTCAGCCTAGCTCACAGCAACCTCAAACTCCTGGGCTCGAGCAATCCTACTGTCTCAGCCTCCTGAGAAGCTGGGACTACAGGCATGCGCCACCATGCCCGGCTAATTTTTTCTATATATATTTTTAGCTGTCCAATTAATTTCTTTCTATTTTTGGTAGAGACGGGGTCTCGCTCTTGCTCAGGCTGGTATATTCTTAAAAAACATAAAGAGAGTAGATGTTATATGCTCTTACTACAAAAATGATAACTATGTGAGGTAATGCATTTCTTAATTAACTAGACTTAACTATTCCACAATGGATATGCTGTACATGATAAAAATATACATGATAAAAATATATAATACTATCTGTCAGTTTTAAATAAATAATTGTTAATTGATGGCATGGAAAAAATCCTGTGCTGCTCGACATTTTCATTAGTGACCGAGGTGAAGAAATAAAAAGTACGCTCATTCAATTGAAGGAAGATGCAAAGCTGATAGAGTTAACTAAAGGCCAAATATTTTTCAGGACTCCAAAGTACAAGTGATAGAAGCCTGGTTTAAATTAACTACAGAAAGCAAACTTTCCAGTGGGTAAATCACTTCAGGTATAGTTGGATCCAGTTGCTCAAATAATGCTACAAGGCATCAGACTCTCTCTATATCTTGGCTCTGCTTTCTTCTGTGTTTGCTTCATTTTCAGGCAGGTTCTCTCAAATGAGGTCACATATGGCATTAACATCTCCAGGCTTACGTTCTACCAGCTCAATAACTGTAATGGAAAGAATGGCCCTCTTGCCCAAGAGTTCTAGTCGAAGTTTCAGTTTTGAGGCTCATTGCCCTGACTTGGAACATGTGCCCACCTCTGAATTAACCAACTGATTGATTAATTGGGGATGGAGGAGGGATGTCCTCTCAAAGCCCAAAAACCAAGAGCAGGAAGAAAGTTGTTCTCCAAAGGGATTCTGTGCAGACAAAATATAGTGAACAATTACACCAAAAATAATAGGCTAAGATAATCATTTTTAAAAACAATATTAAATAATAAAAGTCCTGAACTTGATTTAAAACAATCAATTTCATAAATTAAATGTGAGGATAGACCACATTGGTCAACAAAAAATTCATGTGAAAAAGATTTAGAGGTTGTGTTAGACAATAAGCTCATTATGAGCTAGCAATGTGTTACAGAGACTGAAAGAACTAACTCAATTTTAAGTTGCCTCAATAGAAAAATCATAACCCAATTATAGGATGTTATGGTCCCGCTGTTTTTTTCCTCAGTCAGACCACAGCTGGATGTTACCATCTAGAAGAACATTCACAAAGTGCAATGCATTTACAGAAGGCTAACTAGGATAAAGAACCAAAAATCAACTTAAAGGAAGACCTAAAGAAGTTGGAGATGGATCACCAAAGAGCAATGTTTTAAATATTTGAAAAGCAATCATATGGATATAAGATGGACTTCATCTGTCCTACTTCAATGGGAAGAGCTAATACCTGCAATGGAATTAATGGGAAATAGATTAGGGTTGGTTTAACAAGTAGTACTGTCCAGCAAAATAATTGGCTCCCGTGAGATACAGTGAGCTTCTCTCAAACGTAATTATCAGAATGATGTAGGATTGTGTTGGTCACAAGTCAACTCCTAAGCTGTATCTCCCCACTCTTAAAGCTATGATCAAGTGATTCCATGAATATCTTCTCCATTACGGGCAAGTTAATAAGAACTGCAGACCCTTTCTATTTTCAGTAGTGAGTGAAGGACCCAGGCCTTCTGGATCTACTACATGAATATGATTTTAAAAATTCACCACTCTGGTTGATTGGAAGGAGTTCAATGCTATGTGGGAGTAAGCCCCATGTGCAAAAATCTTGGAATATAAGACACTAAGGAAATCGAGGGTTTGGGCGAATGTCTCACTCACCTGGCACCTCATGCATTAGTGTGTGTTCCGCACTCTCTCATAATTAATCTGATGTCTACTTCTTCAGGGAAATGGTTCAAATTTCTGTTAAAACCATTTTGATCATCCATGGATTTATCATGTTATTTTACAACATGGATATTGTAAAAAATGTAATAAAGTATGAAGTGCATTGCAAAAATGTAATCAAATATCTGAAAACGTTTTATAAATGTCAAACAGTACATACCTGTAAGGGGTTATTGTAATTATTATCCATTCCACCATGGTATAGATAACTTATGCTTGCCTATCTAAAAATTATCTTGATAAATTTATGAGAATTAACTAAATCCTTGGAAGATATAAAATAAGCAGGTAAAAGATATCAAATTCCTTTAAATTAAGAACTACAGTAGTTCTAGTGTAAGGAGATGCTACATCCATAGTGGGTACTTAAATGTTATCTGAATACCTGTGAGGATTAAATGAAATTTTATGAAAAGTACTTTTTGAGGTGCTATACAATTCCAAAATAAAATATTATCATTACCCTGTTCTCATTATTAATGATGCTTTTATTATCCTGCTATTAATACAATGAATTGGCTTCCAAAATACAGATATTAACATCTGAACTAGGCCAACTCTACCTGATAATTAATATCAGAATTCTGGCACCTAAATGGGCAAAGTCAGATAACAGTTTTCTTATGTGTGGCTGGTTCAAATACAGTAAATCAGTCTCTGATAGCTTTAATTATTAATATTAATTATTAGCAAAGGACACAATGTCGAACATAGGGACTTTGTGGCCACTCTATTACAAATCACTCTTATATTCTATAATAGTGCTTACATTAGCAAAATTGAATAGTAAAAGCACTAGATCAATATTAAAACTACATCTTTAAAAGGAATCATTGAAACCCATCCAATTCTCCTTTACCATAATTCCAAAACACCAATAGGTAGGATTTATAAAGCCTGAATATTCTGTAGATTTATGTTAGTTGCTTTTTAACAAAATTAATCTCATCTGGGATGGGGGGTTTAACTAAGAAATCATGAAGCTGAAACTTCTCATTTTACAAATGAGAAAACAGATGACCATAGAAAATAAGTGCTTTAACAAAGGTTAAGTTAGCAGGGGAGATTGGACATAAACAAAAGCCTGAAGTCGTTAGTGCTCTTCAGGAAAATTTTATGTATGCTTATGGTAAAATCTGACCACATAGTTCATAAAACTACTTAATATGTCTATAGTGCTTTTCCTTCATGATCATTATCCCCACCGAATAAATATTATTAAACATATGTGAGGAAGCCTGATTTAAGTTGGATGTTGTACTTGAAGGGTTATGATTCACTTCCAGTAAGAACCAACATTACAATCAAAAAGGGATAAAAATGTTACCCAACATAACCAGATATACAAATATGCAGGGAGCCCGAATGCTCTACTCTGCAGGCACAAGGACTGCAAAAAATGTGTCCATACATGTATAGCTGTAGAAAATGTGAAAGGTTTGTAAGAAATGGATGATGAGCAGGAAATATTGACCTTGTTTCTACTTGAGGTCAAAGAAATGCAAAGAGATTCCTTCGTATATTTTATTTCCCTGGGGAGAGCATGTTACTTAATTAAAAAAAAAAATCCTTGAGCAAAGCAATCTCTCTAGTTGCCAGTGGTGCTTTCTTTTCCTAGTACTATTTTACCTCAGAATTATTTTCGCATTATTCAAAAGCAAAAAGGAAAAATTTGGCAAAGTTTAACCCAGTCAAGATGGATGTTAATTGCAATGTTATAATACTAATTTGTGCATCCTTACTCAACCATGGGAAACTCGTTATGGCCTCATTTAACATTCTGAAAACATTTTTAGACCATTTATAGGTTCAAATGGAAATAAATATGACTATATGTGTAGAATTGTCATTTTAATCAAATTAAATTTTCCAATTAGAGAAAGAAGTCTTGTTAAGATCACCTATAATTCATATTCATAGAAGACTACAGTTCAGGTTATAGAACTCTGCAAGACCATTTGGAACAAGAAATTTGGATTCTTGCCATGATGTATTTATCAGAATATGTTATTGGTGATTTCTTAAACGCTAAAAGACTTTTTATTATAATATATTAATAACCCATAGTTTAAATCTTTTAAAATGCTAGCTGGTTTAGAATTCAAAGGCTGGATTTTGAAAATGATGAGAAACTGAATAAGTATATTTCCAAACAGCATCATCATTTTAGAAGGAGCAAAGAGTTGAAACTTTGCTTTTCATAATAAATAAAAATCCTGACACTCTTTCAGTGCAATTGCAGAAATACTAGCTTGGTTTAAAAAAAAAAAAAAAATCATCTAGCTCTCATAGCTATAAAGTGTAAATAAGAAAAACCAATCAAAACAGAAAGTTGAATCTGGTCAGCTTGAAGAGTTTAATAGTATCATTAATAATAGATCCATAAACTGTGTTCATTTAAATAACAAAGTTGAGTTCTTAAACAGAATAAATAAATATACTCCATGGAATCAACGACTTTTTAGGATGACTCATTACTTTCAACCCTGACATTCAGCTAATGATGACATATTACACTGCATTTATATCACATCGCATTTATATTACATTAGGAACAATCTTTATGACCTGATGTTCAGGGTTGGCAGGGTTTTTTTTTTTTTTAATTTCTTCCAAACTTACGTATTTTTTTAAACATTTGAATTCAAATGCACAAATATGTTCACCATAATTAACATGCTGCCTGAGGTTTATAAGATTTAGGAAGCAAGAACTTCCAGGATTCCTGAAGCGATCTAACCTTACAAGACAGATGGTCTGCAGCCATCTCATCAGCAGGCTCAGAATTAGGTCTAGGTAAAAGAGGCTATGACCCCAGATGTGTGATTGGAGGGGACTGCAAACTGTCTCCCGTTCTCCCCCTGCCCTGAATGGTATTTGTTATTCTATTTACGAAAAGATGCATCTCTGTAGACCGGGGCTGCATCTGCCAGAGTCCCCTGTTAAAACTCATCCCCCACATGGCTGAATATGCTTGTTCCACAAATATTTACTAAGTGCCTACTATGTTCTATGTTCTGAGTACTATGAAGAATATAGATAGCTTTGAGCTGTATGGCTACAGAAATACTAGGGAGTGAAAAAAAAATTAGAGACAGAAAAATCTGGGTCCAACATTATCACCACTGGCTGTACGGTCATGAATAAGTAACTAATTCTCAGTTTTCTGATCTGGAAAATAGGGATGATAGCTTCCATACCTATCATGGAGTATGGATCATAATTGGTTGGATTATAATTAACTCAGTATGTGGAAGGGATTTAGGAGAGTGCTTGGAACATACTAAATGTTCAATAATTATAGCTGTTGCTGATATTATTAGCCATAAATACTACCCTCAAGGAATTTAAAGTGAAACAGGGAGTTAAGGTATCTGTCTACATAACTATGATACAAGGTATTAATAGAAAAAGTAGTTCAGAGAGAGAAAATACGGGTCTCTAGAAGTAGAAATCAGGGAAAGTTTGAGAAAAGAGGTCACATTAGAGCTGGATCCTGAGATCTGAGCAAATATTTCTAGAAAAGTAGCAAGTACTTCAATACCCAGTCCAGGATTTGGTGCATTCATTCATTCATGCAAAACATTCTGGAGTTTAAAGGAGCTATGTAAAGAGAATGGGTACGTTTTTATTAATGTGAATGGTGAGTTTGTGATTTTTGTGCTTCTGGGGAGGATGGATCTGGATCGGGTGCTGATGGCAGGAGGCAACCGGGAGTACTGGGCGCCAGCTTGAAGGTGAAGCACAGGGGATGGGGACATGGGGGCAGGACCTAAGCAGAAAATTTCCCCTCATTCCTCAACAGGTTATTTAGGGAGGAATGATTCAATTGGAATAAGGATGAAATACATCAAAAGACACTGGCTGAGGTCTGTACACCAGAGTACAGGGGATAGGAAATTTTACATTGAGGAGATTTTTAGTGTTCCATTTTATCTCTAGTATTGGCTTATTAGCTACACCTCTTTTTGTTTTCAGTGGTTGATCTAGGGTTTACTATATGCATCTCTAATATACCACAATCTACCTTCAGATAATTATTAAACTACTTCACATATTGTTTAGGAGCCTTGTTCGGTATATTTCTATTCCTACCCTCCTGTCCTTTGTGTTATTGTTGCCACAAATTTTACTTATAAATATTTGATTAACCCTATAATACATTATTTTTATTATTACCCTTGATTTAAACTGTTGATTATCTTTTAAGGTGATACAAGAATGAGAGGAAAATATCTCTTATATTTGCCAACATATTTACCATGTCTGTGCTCATCATTCTTTTTATTTTTTTAATCTGGTATTATTTTCCTTCTGCCTAAAGAACTTTCCTTAACATTTTTTAAAGTGCAGATCTGCCAGTAATGAAATCTCTCCATGTTTGTGTGAAAAGGTTTTTATTTTATCTTCATTTTTAAGGATGTTGTCTTTAGGACATAAAATTCTAGGTTGACAGGTTTGGGTTTTGGTTTTTTATTTCAGCAATTTAAACATATTTCATTGCTTTGGGCTTGCACATTTCTGATAAAAAAAAAATCTGTAATCGTTTTTATTTATTTATTTTTTTTTTTTTTGCTTTTTTTTATTGTTTGTTATTATAGGGGTACAGATGTTTAGGTTACGTATGTTGCCCTTGCCTCCCCTTCGCCCCAAGTCCCAGTTTCAAGCGTGTGCGCATTGCACTCTTTGTGTATGCATATATCCGTCCCCTCCTCCCCCTCACCCCTCCCCCTTCCCCCTCCCCA